>JAAFCE010009109.1:12173267-12231764 GCA_013389805.1 Trigoniulus corallinus
AGAGAGAGAGAGAGACAGAGAGAGAGACAGAGAGAGAGAGAGAGAGAGAGACAGAGACCGACCGACCCAGACACACACCGCACACACACATAGCCGAGTGTTCCTTCTTTCGTGTGAGATGTAAAACCAATTTTCCGTGTGGTATATATGGTCTAATTATTCTACACCTATTACACGAAAAATACTCAATATACCAGTATTTCTTGAAACGATGGAGTTAAATGAAGAAATCGATAGGTTGAAATACGTATAGACGTCAGGGTATAGACGTCACTGTCATAAAATTTCTGCAACCCCAAACGGGAAACCGAAACAAATGTGCGAGAGCTAGCACCTGATACTATTGCTTTGGAATTGTATATGACTTCGATACTACGTACTGACGTGGAAAAGCATATTCTACTTCACTACGGAAGTCTTGGCAGTCCTATTTGATCTTCAGCCTATGGTTTTGAGTGTTGTTTTCTGTTTACTATTGTGTCACGTTGTTAGATGGTCAGTAAATTTGATTTTTTTTTTTTTGGCAACAGCCCTTTCGCGATCTATCATTTCATCAATTCTTATTCATGGAGGAAATTGTACAAATTGGTATTTGCCCAAATGCTGATTATTGCGGAATGTTATTGATGAACTGCTACGACACAGCTTAGGAGAAAGGGGTTGGAATCCTTCAACGAATCTGAGAGATCCAAAAAAATGTATGGGAAATAATTATCCAGTGTTACGCAGCATATGATTATATTCATTCCAATTTATTTCATTTCCTTCAAAATAATCCCCTCTTGCTACAGTTTATCTGTTCCAACTTTTTGCTAACAAATGAAACAAAATTTGTAGGTGATTTCCGTTCCATGGTGTCCATGAAGCAGTCATTTCCAATGGTGAATACAGAGCTTGTAAAATTGTTTTTATTGACATTTTGGGCTAAGGAAATCACGAGCCAGAAATGAAATTTGAATGGGATCATTATCTGGGTGCAAAATCCATAAATTTTAGTACGGATGCCATCCAGTAGTTCTTAAATCTGTTAATGAGGAAGTGCAGCCACCCACCTCAGTCGGGATCGAACCAGCACGCAGGGACGACTCACTTTAGTGACTGCAAGAGAGCTTCCTTGCTACTGGTGGTGTAATTGAAATGTTTGTGACGTAGGCGCAAGGCAGACCTGTAACGTAGGGGCTGCACTGGAATGCAGACGTGGTTAACGGCCTGCTTCATTGGTTCCAGTTTTATCCGAATTGAGACAGGCAAGAGAGGGCGAAGTAAAGCCTTGGTTCGGTATAGTGGGTACGATGTCCAGGGCCGTAACTAGGGCGTGGCGAAGAAGGCGGCCGCCACGGGCGCAACTGGGTTTGGGGCGCAAAATGTTTGTTTTTTGTCATTATTGGGTTACGGGCAACCGAAAGTTAGACACTTGCCACAGGCGCTTCATACCCTCGTTACGGCTCTGACGATGTCACCTGTAAGTAAAAGAACCTTCATTACCTGAAATGAAATATGCGTGTGAATCTCCGCCCTTCACCTCGGCGACACTGCAAGAAAAGTCCCCCAACGAAGAAAATGGGCTAACCGTAAATAAGCATGGGGTTTGCCACATTGGTAGGCAGCCGGTAGGCATGCCGTTCAAACATCGTTCATGTGCCCCGATGGGACAAAATTGAGCATTAGAGCCTTCCATACAGTGGCGTCACTAGGGGGTGCGAGCTGCACCGGGAGACACTACTCGCACCATGACAAATGGGGTGACATCAAAACAGAAGAAGGCACAGAGCGGTTTTTTTTTTCAGGAGGGGGGGTGACACCATGGTGTCTCCGCACCGGGTGACGATAATCGTAGTGACGCCTCTGCTTCCATAGGCAGGTAAAGGATTAGTGATGACGAGGTGCAACGCTTATCGTTCAAACCGTCGTGTGACGGAAAACGAGGGGAGCGGCCTGTTGCTTTGGACACACCAGTTCTAGTCTGATCACTGAAGTTAAGCAACGCAACCCCATCTAGTACTGATATGGGTGGCCGCTTGGGAAAACTGGGTGCCCCTAATACCCCAAAATAGTCGTATTAGTGTGGTGTGTGTGCACAGAACATATATACTTAAAGAAGCGACACTTAACGTTAAAAAATTTTTCCTAAAATGAGCGCCCTCACAGTCCGATATTGGAACTAGACACGTCATCATGGTTAAAACCTCTATTTTTTTGCAAAATTGGCCTGAGACAAAATAGTTCAGTGGGTAACTTGCTGGACTCCCAATTTTTTTCACGATGTGCCCTGGGATCACATCCCAGCTGACGCATGCTTCAATTTTTTTTAACGGTATTTAATTATGATAAATGAAGGACATGTAATGTACACAACCGACAGAAATGAATTGAACACAGTACCCTTAAACAGTCTATCTCACCCAAAAGAAGCCAGCCCACCTAAATCCAGTATTGAACCCAAAACTACTAACGTAGCTCCCTACCACGCTAACCACTATGCCACCAAAGCACACGGGTCACCTCTATTTTTAGTTACAGGTTTTTTAAATATCAGCGGTCAATAACAACGTAATACGTCATGATGACGAATCAGATCCATTTGATACGATGCAATACGTTATGATAACGACCACAGCGCCATCACAGTCCCATATTTGAATTACACTTAAGGAATTGGGTCTCCCATTGAAGTGTCGCCCCACTGTGTGTGTGTGTCTCTGCATTAGAACTAAGCAGTAAACGGAGCTCTAATGACGTTGTAGTTGAAGGGCTCTAAAACACCAACGAATGAACGAAAATAACGGAAAACGACTGATTATTTCCGTAGTTTTTATTGTCATTTCTAGGTGATAGTTTTTTAGTGAATTGGATTTGAATGTTTGCTATTTTGTTGAATGTTTGTTCACCTGTTTTTGTGGATGGTTGCTCATCACAGATAATGTAGCATGGCGCCGTTTATGTGATGTTTCATTTTGTCATTATTTGTATAGGACCTTAAACATTTTACCGAAAGAGAATTTCGAGTTTAAAAGTCTCGTACAGTAGATTCAATGAAACGGATAATTTTGCGGACTTCAGTAGCTACTTTCTTTGGTAGTTCGCTTTACTATTGAGCTCAATTGTAGGCTGACCTGGTAGCATTTCCCGCTAGAAAGTGGTTTGCCAAGTTGTACAGCGGACTGTTGGTTTAGAGGTGAGTTAGTGGTTGGAGGTCTTTAAAATGATTAGGTAATCAGCTGGACAACTGACCAACCACACATCTATTATCCAGCTTTAAGCCAGATGTTGAGATTTACTTTGGTTTATTGATTGATTTACCGCTGACCTGTTGCTGCTTCTGTCATTTATCAGCCACATTAGTTGCAGTATGACATGCAAGAACAAGACGTGCAATTTCTGTTAATGTGTCTTACAGAATTGCCACATGTTGTTGATGTTAAATCTAACTTGTACTTTGCTATGTCCTTTGCCGCCTAACTGCACATCACAAAATTCTCAGGTGTAGGAGCTTGCATCCTCGCCAATGCCGGCCCTGCGAATTGGTAGGCACTGGGCAAGTGCGAAGTGGGAAGCACTGGGTAAGTACGAGGCGGAAGGCTCTGGACAAGTACAATTTGGTAGGCTCAGTTGTCCGCCGCGGCCGTCCCGGGTATGGTATAGCATAGTGTCTCAAGAGTTGAAGTTCTGTTAGTACAGGAGCGGAGAATTGCGTTGGACACACCAGTTCTTGTCTGATCACTGAAGTTAAGCAACGCAACCCCAGCTAGTACTGACATGGGTAGCCGCTTGGGGAAACTGGGTACCGCTAGTTTTCAAAAATCGTCGCATTAGTGTAGTGTCTGTGCAGTTTCTGCATCAGAACTACCCAGTGGACGGGGCTCTAACGACCTTGTAGTTGAAGGGTCCTAAAGCACTAACCAACAAACAAACAATCTGTTAGTATAAAGCAACTCAATCTTTTTTTCCTACGTATAGCAGGGTTGGGTACCCATCTTGTCCCTCTGATTGGACACAAGGGCGATATATAGGACATTGCAGATATATTGCCCCAACGAACTCCTATGCTTAGGAGAACTCCAAGCTCCTATGCTTAGGGGTTCGTTGGGGCATCCCGTCGAGCGAGATCCTACACCTGGAAATTTTGCGTGCAAATGCCGTCGTATACCGCACAGGACCTCGATTTCACTTCTCATCCGAAAGAAGGCGCACACGGGGCATCTCTCTCGCCCAAAAGAAGAAAACGAACCTTCAGTGGGAGGCCCGGGCGGCTGCCCGTACTGCCCGCCCCCAATGCGGACCCTGCTCCTGGGTGCAGATAAAAAATCTCCAGAGAAATAAGAGGGACTGACATTAAACGAAAACGAGTTATGGTATTGGGGTGGGCAGCCGACTACGTAAAAATGTCGCAAGTTCGCTAGCATGGCCCTACTCTGCCATAGGCGGGAAAAGGATTAAGAACGATCACAGTGATTGCCTAGTCGGATATCCATCAGGGCCACATTAAATTTTCGTTGATCTTATGCACTTTCATGAGTCCTAGGCAGTTTTCGAAGGTTGCCTGTACTTTTGTGCACGGTAGACCCTTTCGTGGGTCCTTAGCACACTTTCTGTGGGCACTAGGTACTTTGTGGATCTCAATCACTTTTTGAGGACAACATGCGCTTTTTGTAGATCCTGAGCATTTTTCGTGGATCCTAAGCACTGTTGTAGTCCTCTGACATTGCTACATGGATTTATGGTTTTAAAATTTTACTGAACGAAATTGTGAATGATAGGTTTGAAGTGTTGTTTTGCTTCAGAATTCCCGTAACTTTTTGTTAATCCTGTTTATTTGCCGAGCCTGTGCCCAATGAATTAAGGGGCCTAGGAATCCATGAATTTGGAATGTCTGGGTAGAAAACGATGAACAACAGAAAGAGTTTACAGTTGACATAAAGAGCCAAAGGACATTGTAAAGTTTGAGCGAAATATTAGGTGATGGTTTTACGTAAATGGATGCCGAATTGCAGTCACGATGCTTTTAACTGTCTCTTATGGCACTGCCGCTGAGGTACGAAGAGCCCCTGATGCCTCAAAATCCACCCAGGTGCACATTCCTGGTGTTTAGTAGCCCTTTTCACATCTTAAGTTACTGGTGTTGGACTGAAGGTCGATCGTTATGTCGTTTTTGTGTTTCTACCGTCATTTTAAATGCCATATCAGGAAATTTGCTTTTAAATTATTTGTCGTTAAGAGAAAGAAAGGCATTTGGTTTCAGGTACAAAAAAGGCGGTGGTAAAATGAAATTCTTGTGCTATTGTATTTTATATACTGGGAACTTTTATTTTTATTTCATTGTGTGTAGTGGTTGTGGTGGTGAATATCTTTGCATCTAATATTTGATGTTTTCTTCTTATTACCTTAAAATGTAGAGTAGCCTATTTTTTTTCAGCATGTGGTTTTTGTTTCGGGATCAGAACAACCGTGGATCCGACGAAATCATCTTTGCCATTTTATGTTTATTTAGCTACAGTTGAATGATATATAAGGTCGTAATTCAAGCCGTGATTTTTACCGGTGTCATAAGAGCCTCCTTTTAGAAATGCACTGATGGGCGACGAATGTCTTTAACTGCATTTAGCCCGAAATGCGGTAAGTGACGCAAGAGAAAGGTGCTCTCTGGTACCTAAAATGTAAAATCCATAATGAAATTAATTTCCTAGTGATTTTTCTTTTTCATTTTATCAAATCTTATTAGTTTAGGGTTTGTTATCTAACAGCGGCATGCATGTAAATAGAGTGAATTCACCACGTTCCGCCTAATTTTACCATAGGTTACCTCTATTATCGGTATTAATTTGACTGAAATGTTTTTTCTTCGGTTCTAAATGGAGCGCAAATAGTCGACTATAGGCCAATTTCCTAGCTGGTGAATTATTTAGGTACATTAAAACTATTACTTGATGGTAAAAAAATCAATTCCTTCAAAGGTAGTTTTAGGCAAATTAATGCTTTGATAGAAGACGTGAAATATACAAAGAAACGTCTATAAAGATACGGTATAACATCCTTAGTTTTTATTTGATTCTAAAATCGTTTTTTTTATATATTAAATTAAGCATCTTCATCATCATAACCTTATCCCGCCTGTGGATGGGTCGGGTCTGCGGGTTCTGGCCCTCCACTCCCGCCTATCATCCACCACGTTCCCATGTTCAACCTGCTCTCACATCTATTCGTCTTCCTCTGTCTGCCCCGGGTGTTTCCAATAACCTGCATCCCTGTGATTGACCTAATCAGCCTCTCCTCCCCTTCTCATAGGGTGCGGCGAATTGCGTTGGACACGCCAGTTCTCGTCTGATTACTGACGTTAAGAGCGCAACCCCCAGCTAGTACTGATATGGGTGGCCGCTTGGGAAAACCGGGTACTGCTAATACCCTAAAACCATCACATTAGTGTAGTGTCTGCGCAGTCTTTGCATAAGAACTATGCTGTGGACGGGGCTCTAATGGCCTTGTAGTTGAAGGACCCTAAAACACCACTAAAACACCAACAAGTAAACAAACATCCCCCTTCTCATCACATGCCCATACCACCTCTATCTATTCTCTTTCTTCTTTTTCGCGGTGTCCGTCAGAACCTCCTGGCCTTGATCCTTGGCCACTGGTTGGCCACTGGTCTGGTCTGGCCATGGTCTCATGTCGCAACCCGTGGAATTGCACCTGTTCTATTATTTGGTGAACTTTGCCGTCATCGGCCCTATTACTGTGTTGTTTGTCGAGCACTACACCAGTAATCACCTCATCACTAACCCTTCTTACGCCTCCATCATTAAACCTTCTTACGCTCAGAGTCGGGTACTCAATTTTGATCCATTGAGAAACATAAGGAATCCTTTGGACGATATTTATCCTGCTGCCAACTAATGCTTATTTATATCTTTGCTATATTTGTCTTTGTTGGGACACTTTTTCCTCCACCTATGACAGGGAGCTAGATCCTACACCTGCCGAACTACACGTCTATTTTGTTCCGTGTAGTAAGGGTTCTTTCACATGCACCCACCGCCCAGGACCTCGACTGGAAGATCTCTTTTGTCTGAAAGAAACTATGGACCCGTGAAAGGGCTGTGGAGCCGCATGTTGCGAAGGACTGCACCCTGTCCACATTCATCTGGAGCAAAAAGCAACAACTAACCCCTTTCCCCCTATGGCAGGGTCGGGTACCCATCTTTGTACCTCTGGATGGAGACATGAGCGATGTCTCCATCCAGACATCGGCGGGTTCTTTTACGTCCAAATGACATCGTCCACCGCACGGCTTTACTTCCCATCCGAGAGAAGGCACACTCGGAACCTCTCTCACCGGAAAGAAGCCAACCCACCTCTATTCAGCGTCGAATCTGGAACCACAGACACAGTAATCGAGCACGCTATCTTTAGCGCCACCGAGGCGTGTGTCTACATTCTTTTGTAGAAACCAACTAATTTTGTTTATGTGCAGACAGCGGACATACTGATGACAAGAAACCACGACAGGAATTGAGCGGCTGTCTACCGCGATATGTCATGACCGGATGCTGAGCAAAAAATAAAGTGTTTTGAGTCCGGAAATTAGCAACCATTTAAGCTTAACCCTCTTTGAAGGAATTCCTACTCTTCCCTTTCGTCCGTTCGCCCTCCCTCACGCCTTCTCCCAAATACTTGCCATCTGTTCCTGTTCTCTCGAAGCCGACAGTGCCCGACCCTGTCTTAGGAAATAAGTTTGTGAGATGCCGCTTTTAACAGCTAGATTTTCATGAGAGACTTTTAGTGGTCGTACAACCCCGCTCTTCGTTACCTACTTGGTTTAAGGTTCCAGTCTGGCGGAAGCAAATGGAATCTTTTGAGCAAGAGAGAGTGTGAAGGGCCCCAAGTGCGCCTTACGCCGGGTTGAGAAGTAAAGCAGTTGCTCCTTGTGGTGAGTCTGCACTTAATAGAACCCTTACTTCATGGAGTGACAACTAAGCGTTGTTCTGCAATATTTCTAGGTATGGGAACTCGCCTCCTAGCATTGATGGATGAAAAGTGCCCCAACGGAATCACAATGTCAACGCAGTGGTGTCGCTAGGGTTGGCGTCACAATAGTGATACAATAGGTGGTACAACATTGGTGATACAATAGTGTCACCCCCCCCTCCCGAAAAAAAAGCCGCTTCTTCTGCTTTGGTATCACCCAATTTCTCGTGGTGCGAGTGGTGTCGCCCGGTGCAAATAGGTAGTCGACATTGTCCTTGGCGGAAAAAGGGGTTGGAATGATGATGCTCTTTAACTTAAAGCTTTAAATAAATAAAATTCGTCGCATTTTTTAGTGCAGTAGTCAACATTGAGAGTCCCTCTTATCTAGAGTGTAACTCCTAACCCCTTTCCCCGCTTACGGTAAGGTCGGGTACCCATCTTGTCCCTCTGAACGAACACAATGGTGAAATATTGGACGATGCTTCCAAAGCTTCAATTCCGATGCGTATTTGTCGTTGGTCTACTGTTCATTGGGCCACTCCACCGGCACCGGGGAGGGGGGAGCGGGCTCTGCTACACCTGGCGATTTTGCCTTCATCTACCCGGTGCATAGTAGACAGGGTTCTTTTACGTGGAAATGCCATCATACACCACGCGGGCCCTTGGTTTTACTTCTCGTCCGAAGGGAGACGCACTCTCTCGCCGGAAGGAAGCCAACCCACCTCGATCCAGTATCGAACCTGGAACCATTGGCGCAGTAAATCGAGCACGTTCCCTATTGCGCCCCCGTATTTTTTATGACTTAATTTTTTGTTGGGGTATGTATTTAGGCCTTTAAATGTGCTACAGTATCCATATAACGTTAACAGACAGGTTGATTGTCGTTAATCTTTTTTTATTGGCAATAATCGCTCTTCAAGGCTTTGTGGATGTTCACCAATGGTGGAATTCGTCGGTTATTGGTATGTTAAATTAGGCACTAGTTTAGATATGCAAAACCCAATTTAGGAGGTGATATAAAACCGCTCTTATCTACCTGTATGTCAATTGATGGGAATAGAAACGAGCGTGCGTTTTGCCTATAGTATTCGTTTTGTCCTGTGTATATGGTGTCTAAGGTGTAAATATCCTCGTCTGCATATCGCTTTATCGATTTTTCTACCTGTTTGTCTGCCGGTTTATCCTTGTGACATTTGGATATAAGTGAAATAATGCTGTACTCAAATTAATTAACATATTTCATTATCGCTAAATGAATTTTTGTGTTAGGTCAACCTGTTTGTGCTCATGTAACAATGACCCATTTTGCAGATTCGGTTTCTAAATTGTGTGGCCACACAACTTACCTGTTTCAGATTTTTGAGAACTAAAGAAATTTCGGCTTAAAGGCCCCCAAACTGACGTGTGTGTGTGTGTGTGCAAAAAACGTTTTTGCTCACACCAAAAATTTTAACTGACGGTGTGAAGAAATTTTATCCCTTCGGTGTGTCAGTTCGGACTGACGTCAGTTAGAAGTGAACGTGTGTGGGGTTGCTCACATCAGTTCTTCACATTTTTTGTTCTGCGCATGCCCAAACATGGATAAACGTCATCTTTAAAAATTGCACCATGGTAACGGTAGAATACCCGCCGCGGTGGCGTAGTGGTTAGCACGCTCGGCAACTACGCCAGTAGTTCTAGGTTCGATACTGGACCGTGGTGGGTCGGCTTCTTTCGGGCGAGAGAGAAGCCGCGAGTGTGCCTTCTTTCGGATGAGAAGTAAAACCGAGGTCCCTTGTGGGTGTACGATGGCATTTGCACGTAAAAGAACCCTCTCTACTACGCAACGGGTAGATGAGGCAAAAATTTCCAGGTGTAGGAGCTCGCCCCCTGGCGTCGGTAGCATTCCCCAACGAACACTAGACCGACGATAAATAACCGTAGGGGTGCAGCTTTGGCCGGCAACCGGCTGCAGAAAAAAACTATGACCAATATATCACCCTGTGTCCATTCAGAGGGACAAATGGGTACCCGACCCTGCCATAGGCGGAAAAAGGGTTAGGAGTTGCTAGTTGGTAACGGTAGAATACTGCTTGATGCGGACAATCAAATGACGTCGCATGACGTTTAATGAAAAGGAACATAAGTACGTGACACACCAAACTGATCGTGAGTGCAATTCATTCCTTCACTCCAAACTGAACACATCGATGTGCACACACCGAACTGACGCACCAAACTGATCGTGTGTCACGAACTTATGTTCCCTTTCGTTAAACGCCATGTGACGTCATTTGATTGTCCGCATCAACCAGTAATTACCATGGTGCAATTTTTTACAGATGACGTTTATCCATGTTTGGGCATGCGCAAAACAAAAAATGCGACGAACTGATGTGAGCAGCCCCACACACGCTCACTTCTAACTGACGTCAGTCCGAACTGACACACCGATGGGATAAAATTTCTTCACACCGTCAGTTAAAATTTTTGGTGGGAGCAAAGCTTTTTTTGCACACACCAAACTGATCGTGTGTGGGGGCCTTAAAGGTTCCCACACAAGACCGAGGTGGGTCCAGTATCGAACCTCCCCCTTCCTACTTTGACTACGCCTATGACAATAAGTCGATGGCGACACATTTTTGAGATAAAAAGTAGATCTAAAGTACACAAAAGTTGGCCACCCTTGCTCTATACCTACCTCATGATCTCCCACGAGCAGCCTCCTAAGGGTCCGGCCTGTTATGGCCGCGTGGCTTACTCTCCAACCCGTTCTCTAAGAAAGAAAATTAGGAGAACAAGACTTTTGTAGCTAGAAGGCATTTTCAACATCATTCTATTCATCAACCTATTTATCACTTACCACTGAATTACAACAGGCGCTATTTGTCCTAAACGGCCCACAGACGTTCAACTTGGTTGTCAACCGTGTTGTCAACTTGTTTGCCACGGACTGAACAACCAAGTTGGCAACCTTGTCAACAACATCACTTTTTCAAAAAAAAATTCCGTGAAATGGTGCAGCACAGCGTTCTCAAACTATGATACATGTACCGATAATAGTGCATTACATTGGTTTTGGTGGTTCACCTTTTACACCACATAGGCCATCATAACACCACACGGGACCTTGGTTTTACTTCTCATCCGAAGGAAGGCGCACTCCAGGCATCCCTATCATCCGAAAGAAGCCCACCCACCTCAGTCCAGTATCTAACCTAGAACCACTGACGGAGTTATCCAGTCACTATGGTAGGACCCTAGCTTCTCATACTGTGCACGAATTATGCCCCTTTTATAATTTTGGACCCGCATTTTTGAACACTGTATATAGATATTGTAGAGCATTCTGCACCAACTTCTCTCAACAAATTTTTGAAGTTTACTAATGTTGGCAGCCAATTTGACAACGCTGCCATAGATGAAGCAACATGGGAGCGGCAAATTGCGTTGGACACACCAGTTCTCGTCTGATCACTGAAGTTAAGCAGCGCAAGTCCAGCTAGTACTGACATGGGTGGCCTCTTGGGAAAACTGGGTACTGCTAATACCCAAAAATCGTCGCATTAGTGTAGTGTGTGCAGTCTCTGCATAAGAACTATGCTGTGGACGGGGCTCTAATGACCTTTGTAGTTTAAGGGCCCTAAAACACCAACCAAAACAACAACAACACCTCATGACTCACCTCGTCATTCATGGCTCTCGTATTTGAAAGCAGTTTTTTGACACGAGTCAAAGGTGCGAGTGACCAGGCGATTGGAGAATGACCATCTGGCAAAACCTCGCATCCAAAGCATGATTGCAAACATTTTGGGGAAAGTCTCGTCGAGCGACTCATCTTGCCATTCACACAAATGTTCAGCGGCATGAGCCGCAAAACGTGCCTAATTTTCAGTCGGAGATGATTCTGAAAAATGGTCACAACAGGTTTAGAAATTGATAAAAAATCTTCGAGGAAGGCAAAAATGCTAGAAACTTCTTGATGAATTACAACCTAACTGAACATAACCAAATCTAACCAGATATAGCCTAACAAATAGGGGAGACCGGGGCAAGTTGACGATACTAAGAGTTTTCAAATTAATTTTTTATTTTTCTTTCGAGATAAAATGTTTTACTGTGCTGAGATACTTGGAATGCTCCTTTATTTATAATTTAGTGGTTTAAAGTGAAACATTTTTTGATATCTTCAAGGTGATTTTATAATTTTTAATGAACGATGTAAAATTCGTCATCTTGCCCCAGACCCGGGGCAAGATGACGGCCATTGGAAAGTATAAGAAATTAGTAAATTCTCCGAATTCTATTACTGTACCCTTATTTCTTTTATAGTAAAATAGGATTAGGCATTATTTATTACATTGTTAAAGGTAAATGAACTAATATTTTTTTTTGTGAATAATAAAAACGCATTAAGACTGAAAGTTAAAATCGAAGTAAATAGTAAATCGAATTTATTGTCAACTTAAAAGTTAATGTTTCTAGTTAAAAATAATCAGAGGTAAGCTGTCCACCACAAAGAAGATGCCAGTTAACAGTGAGGGTCAAGATGGTGAGTTCGTCAACTTGCCCCAGCAACAATTTTAAAATTTAAGTATTATAGCAATAAGTTTAAAAAATTATTTTAATAATGAATACTGAATATGAATAGCCAGTTGTCTAAGGTAGATGAAAATGCTGTTAGATATTTCTATAGCTTACCTCTGTATTAATTAAATCTTATTTCCAAAATTTGGTTTCATATAGCACACAGCAGGAAAACAGTGAAACTCATATAATATAGTAATGGCAACAGTGCCTTGACAAAATGATTTTTTAGTATCTAGTCATGAGGAGTACTAGTAGTATTCATATGATGCTGCTAACTATCAGGAAAATCGCTAATTAAGGCATTAGTCATCTTGCCCCGGTCTCCCCTACAATCAGGAACAGGAAAATTCCTGTGAAAAACCCGGAACTTCCCTATTTTATGAGTTGCCTGCTTGAAATGACCTGACATGGCCTGCACCTGTTGAATTCTATTCCTAAAGGTGCCGCTTATACCCGTCGAATTTGCTAAGCCCGACTGAAATCCTGTTTCCTTCAACACACGCCATCATACCCTTGGGTCTACGTCAATTTGGCGCATGACAATTTGGCGTACATACAAATTTGGCGTATGACAATTTGGCGCATATATAATTTGGCGTATGACACTTTGGCGTACATACAAATTTGGCGTACATACCGATCTCTTGGGTGCCCAAATTTGTTAAAAATTGCAACGGTCATAACAACATATTTCAACAGTCATTGCAAGGTAATAGAACAATGAATGCCTACCATAACTGTGTTATAGGGCCCTAAAACACAAACAAACCCAACTGTGTTATACGGGACCGTTGCAATGACTTATGCCCACGCGTGGATCTAGGATGGGGATTTTGGGGTTGCAACCCCTCCCATGCACATATAAACTTATATTTGCATAATATGTGAGGTTTAGCTCAACCCCCCTGTATTACCCCCCCCCCCCCCCGACGAAAATCCTGGATCTGCCACTGGTTATGACAGTTGCAATTTTGAACAAATGTGTGCACCCAAGAGATCGGTATGTACGCCAAATTGTCGTACGCCAAATTTGTATGTACGCCAAATTGTCATACGCCAAATTTTCCGTACGCCAAATTGCCATACGCCGAATGTGTATGTACGCCAAATTGTCGTACGCCAAATTGACTACGCCAAATTGTCATGCGCCAAATTGACGTGATCCCCATACCCTTATCCTGCCTGTGGCAGGGTCAGGTCTGATGGTCCTCGCCCTCCACTCCTCTATCCTCCACCAGGTCCCCGTTCACCCCATACACTACCATATCCTTACGTATTTCCTTTAGCACACACATCCCATAAAATGACTGTAAGCGGAAATCCCGACTATTGTTCAAAATTGAACCTTTATGATGGATGTCACACGCGTGGTGTAGACTTACCTCTCTTGCCGGTAAATCATTCATTGAGGCTAGAACACTGGTTGTTTGCGACAAAAGTATTCCCAATTCTCAGTTGCTAAAAAGCGTAAAGAAATTTATTGAAAATGAAAGTCGATAATTTTCTTTTTTTACAAAGAAGCGGAAGTTAGTTTACGAGGTACATGCATTTTTCTTTATCCTTTTTCTCATTTTGTAAGGAAGTTGAATTTATTGGCAGATGTTTGCTATCCACCGTTTTGCCGATGTCCTGAATTTATTGATAAACATTTGTTTTGTTAGTTATTGTGCTGGCAAACATTTCCATGGCCTAAAATTCACAGTAGCCACTAGTCATCCTATGGTTAGTGCCAATTTTAGTAGTCAGACATTTTGAATATCATTTCACTAACTCGAAGAATTATCTTTGTTGAAGTTTCGCAGAAAATTTATTCACCGATGTTAATTTGATTTGGTTGAACTTGAAACCGCCTGGGTGGCGTAGCAGACGTGACTTCTTTCTGGATTAGTTTGTGGATTGGGGAGTAAGCCAGACAGCCATAACAGGACGAACCCTTAGGAGGCTGCCCGCGGGAGATGAAGAAGTAGGTGAAAGGACGAAGGAGAGGGTTGATTTGCAGCACCCAACGTTCTTTACCAACCACCCATGTTGGTACTGACGTGGGCTTGCGCTGCTTAACTTCAGTGATCTCACGGGAACTGGTGTGTCCAGCGCAACTTAGAGGCAAGAGAGGCCTCTAAGGCGTCTTCCGTTGGATGAGAAGTAAAACTTTGGCCCAGAGTGGTGTGTACGATGTCATTTGGACGTCAAAGAATCCTCTTTACTATGCAACAGTAGATGAGGCAAAATTCCCAGGCAGAGGCGTACTGAGGAGGGGGGGGGGTGAAGCCGGACAGATATTCTCGGGCGCAGAAGACAGGGTGTGCAAAAATGCGGTTCACATTATTTCAGAGGGCGCAGATTTCGGTCTTTGTCCCAGGGCGCAGAATGCCCTCAGACCGCCACTGTTCCCAGGTGTTAGAGCTCAGTGGAGTGCCCCACCAAACAGTAGCCCTACGATAAATAAGCATAGGGGTTTCAGCTTAAGTTTGAAGTGCAGAGTCAAATGGAATCCTGTGTGATAGAAGGGTCCCAATCAAGTTGAAAGAGATGTTTTATAGGGCAGTGGTTAGGCCAGCTATGCTATGAGGAGTAGAGCTTTGGGGCAGTGAGGAAGAGCAGCGTCAGTAAATGCAAGTAGCTAAGATGCGCACGCTGCGGTACATGAGAGGGGTGTCGAAAGCCGATAGAATTAGGAACGAGTGTATTAGAGGTAGTCTGGGGATGGGGGACACCAAGGGAAAAATGAGGTAGAGTAGATTGAGGTGGTATGGGTACGTAGTGATAAGAAGGGCGGAGGAACTTGTTAGGTCCATTACAGGGATGCAGGTGGTTGGAAGCACCCGGGACGAGGAGAAACCAAAGCAGACGTGGGGGCAGTTTGTCCGTAAGGATATGTGTGCGGGATGGACGGAAACGTGGTGGGAGATAGGCGAGAGTGGAGGGCTAGAACCTGTAGACCCGACCCTGTCACAGGCAGGATAGCAGTATGATGATAACGTTGCAGCATAGGTCGGCAGCCGGGCGCGTAAAAATGCTGTCCTAGAGTTTGTTCATGGATACCTGGTTGTACATGTGTTAGGTACATCGTTCCATAAGAGGGAACAGTGAACATTCTAAGAAATCTGGCCGGGTTTAGGGCGATTTTTCCTGAAGGGTGATTGTCAAATATTTGTTATATCCAATATGAGACTGCGTCATTAACATATAACGGAAATAACATTATCATTTTGAACGGTTGCTGCTTCAATATGCTTATTTTGATATTCTCTCAATAGGAGCTGAGTGAAATGATTGAAAGAGTGGAAAGCCGCTCATGAATTTTCAATTTCTCCTCCCGAAATATTATCACTATGTAGTATCATCTGTTTTTCACTTTATTTCATGCCCTGAAATGAATTTGCAACTATGCTGGAGTTCACCTACTTAATGTAGGGTTGGGTGCCCATTTTTGCTCCATTGGGACACATGAATGACCTGTTGCAAGGTATTTTAACGCTACCGCCTGTCCAATCTAATACTTCAACCCTTATGCTTATTTATTGGAGCGGATGTATTGCTGCGTTGGGCACACCAGTTCTCGTTTGATCACTGACGTTAAGCAGCGCAACCCTAGCTTCTACTCGCATTGGTGAACGCTTGGGAACACTGGGTACTGTGTAGTGTGGTGTCTGTGCAGACTCTGCATTGGAACTTTAAAGTGGACGAGGCTCTCATGACCGTTGTAGTTGAAGGGCCCTGAAACACATATGAAACAAATATGCTTATTTATCATCGGCCTACTGTTCGTTGGGGCAGTACTCCTAGAAACTGCCGAACTGCACTCCATGTAGGCCAGGTAAGGGGTTTTTTTTTTCTTGCAGATGACAACGTACACACCACATGGAAAGATGACTTTTCTCCCCATCCTATGAAAGGCGCACTGGGGACCTATCCTTCACTAAACATTCATAATTAATAGTCTAGTGTTTAGAGGCGCTTTTAATCTTCAAGATATATAAAGCATTTATGTTTTATAAAATACCTGTTTTGAAGGTTCCAGTGGTTCCTGGTTCGATCCTGAACCGTGATGGATAGCTCTTTCGGTCGGTCGAGAGATATATGGGAAGTGAAACCGTGATCCAGTGTGGTTCTATGTTGAATAAAAAAAAAGGCGTGCAATCCAGCAACATTTTAGTTGTTGTTGTTGTTTGTTCGTGTTTAAGGTCCCGTCAACTACAAGGTCATTAGAGACCCGTCCACTGCATAGTTCTAATGCATAGACTGCACAGACACTAATCTAATGCGACGATTATTGGGTATTAGCAGTACCCAGCTTTCCCGAGCGACCACCCATGTCAGTACTAACTGGGCTTGCGTTGCTTAACTTCAGTGATCAGACGAGAACTGGTGTGTCCAACGCAATTCGCCGCTCCCGCAACATTTTAGGTGAAGGTGCTTAGCCCTGGAGCTACAGCATTAAATCCCAGCCCTGGAGAAACACATCGCTGATGTGTCCCTTTCGGGACAATGATGACGGCACTCGACTCAAACAGAGGTTGAAAATGGGTTAGTCGGGAGGATTTGAGATTTCTGCTTTATCAAGACCATTTCTCCTTCTACGTTAGTATGTTACGCTAACGGGTTGGGGAGTAAGCCAAGCAGCCATAACAGGCCAAACCCTTAGGAGGCTGCTCGGGGAGCGGCGAATTGCGTTGGACATACCAGTTCTCGTCTGATCACTGAAGTTAAGCAGCGCAACCCCAGCTAGTACTGACATGGGTGGCCGCTTGGGAATACTGGTTACTACTAATACCCAAAAATCGTCGCATTAGTGTAGTGTCGGTGCAGTCTCTGCATAAGGACTATGCTGTGGACGGAGCTCTAATGACCTTGTAGATGAAGGGCCCTAAAACACCAACAAACAAACAATTAGGAGGCTGTTCGGGGGTGAGGAGGAAGTGGGTGTAGGAGAAAAGGAGCGGGGAAATTTGCAGCACCCATGGTTTTCTACCAACCACCTATGTTGGTACTAACGTGGGTTTGCGTTGCTTAACTCCAGTGATCTCCAACTTGGCCGCACTTTTGTATTTATCGATTTTGAATGTCGATTTATTTCTAGTAAATTGATATTTATTTTTATTTTATTCACGGAATGAAGTATAAATGTCTTTCATTTTTCAAACTAAAACGTTCTGCATTTATAGAAATAAGATTTAAAAATAATGGCGAATATTTTGTTAAAATTGAAACCTGTCATGAAACAATTTTTGATGATGAATTGCTCTATACATACTTTATAACTTGTGCAGTTTTTGTGTCATTTGTTTTGCTCTCTTAAAGTTTTATTTGCTCACTCGAACGCACTCTTCAGCAGGAATAAAAATCTACAAAAGCATTTTAGTTTATCAGTTAGAGGTTAATAAAACATTCAGTAGAGGAGGCAATTTTCCAGGTGTAGGAGGTCGGCCCCTGGCGTCGGTAGAGTGCCCCAATGAACAGTAGAGCAACAATAAATAAGCATAGGGGTTGCAGGTTTGGTCGGCTGGCGGCTGTGGAAAATCAACGCCAAATATATCACCTTTGTGTCCATTCAGACGGACAAGATGAGTACCCCACCCTGCCATAGGCGAGAAAAGGGTTGGATGCATTTACACTTAAATTTTATGTTCTATTGAACCATTATTCAATTGTCAAAAGGTACTTTAGGAATCTAAAACTAATCGGTTTGATCACCCCAACAGATGTCTAGGGACGATTATTAAGCTATTTCAGGAAAGAACATTTATGCAATTAATTTTTGGCGACCTAGTCGCCCTCTGAACTCTCTTATTCGCATAATAATTGCCGATTTAAGACCCTTGAGTGCTGTTTAATCCTGGATTGATCAGGAAATACTAGGCACCTTTTAAGCACCTTTGCTCTTATGTCAGGATGAATAGGTTAGAGGTCACAAAGTAATGCTTTATTCAAGCAGATGAAAATATAACATGTTGCCTGTGTAGTGACCTGCCTCAGAAGCGTAGTCAGCGGTTTCCGGTGGTTTCTAGACGAAGGTTTTTGACTTTTCTGGCGAGGGAGACTCTCCCCCCAGTCTTCCTTTGCATTGCACATCGAAGGGCCCTTTCTACATGTAATGTGTAATCAGCAATCGGTATGGAGTACTGTCCCTTTAGGACCTCCTTACCTAATGTCGGCCTGGTTTGGTTTATTAGATCCCCTTTCCGCCATCACCCCGATCGGATGAACAACACCTGGAAATTTTGTTCAATTGAATGCAGAGGTTAGTTTCAAAATGTCCAAAAGCACAGGTATAGAAACTGAGTGTGACCTACCCAATCCATGGCCAGGAAAAAGAAAATTTCAGTATGACACCTGGAAAATCGAAAATTCCACATTGATGATATGAAATGTCGCCCTGCTTGAATACTTAATTCCTAAAGGTCACGTCATGCTGAATTTCTGTCAATTCTTATTCTCCCTCAATTGAAATTATTAGCCGTAGTAATTCATGATGGATAATTTAAGATGGCATGCACGCTAACCTATCCATCTAGGGCTGTGTTGGGTTCCAAACACCAGTTCCGCCCTGCCAAGTTGTGTTGGACACACCAGTTCCCGTGAGATCACGGAAGTTAAGCAGCGCAAGCCCAAGTCAATAGCAACATGGGTGGTTGGTAAAGAACGTTGGGTGCTGCAAATAAACCCTCTCCTTCGTCCTTTCACCTACCTCCTCACCTCCTGCAGGCAGCCTCTTAAGGGTTCGTCCTGTTATGGCTGCCTGGCTTTCTCCCCAACCCGTGAAACTAATCCAGTAATCTCAATGTTTTTCCCCAAATCGGATTTTTTGATTCTCTTTATTCCACATTATCGTAGTTTGTTTGTTGGTGTTTTAGGGCCCTTCAACTACAAGGTCATTAGAGCCCCCGTCCACAGTGTAGTTCTGATGCAGAGACTGCACAGACACTACACTAATGCGACGATTTTTGCATACTAGCGGTACCAGTTTTCTCAAGCGGCCACCCATGTCAGAGCTAGCTGGGGTTGCGTTGCTTAACTTAACTAACGTGTGTCCAACGCAATTTGCCGCTCCCCCACACACATTATGGTAGCCGGCCTGTGGCGCAGAGAGTATCCCATTCTACTACTGCGTCAGTTAATGAATCAATGCGGGTTGCACAAGAGCTGCAGCATTGCGATGGACGCACCAGTTGTTATTTGATCACTGAAGTTAAGCAACGGGCGACCGCTTGGGAACACTGGGTACTGCTAATACCTAAATCGTCATAAGTGTATTGTCTGTGCACACTGCACTAGAACTGCTCATTGGACTTGGCTTTAATGGTCATTGTAGTTGAAAGGCCCCAAGTTGCGTTGGACCCACCAGTTCTCGTGAGATCACTGAAGTTAAGCAGCGCAAGCCCACGTCAATACAAACATGGGTGGTTGATAAAGAACGTTGGATGCTGCACACTTCCCCTCTCCTACGTCCTCAACACCTACCTCCTCACCTCCCGAGAGCAGCCTCGTAAGGGTTCGTCCTGTTATGGCCGCTTGGTGTACTCCCCAACCCATGAATTTAATCCAGAAACAAATCCAGTATGCAAAGCGTAAGAGCTCGTGTAGGAGTATCCTGGCGTATCCAATTAGGCCGGCGATAAATAAGCATAGGGGCTCGCATCAGCCGAATGCGTAAAATCCCCGTCCAACAGATCGCCTATATGTTCATTCAGGGGGACCAAGAAAAGGGTTAATAGAGTGGCTGCTAGAAGGGTTGTGACATCAGATTGGAAGTAAACAAGCAATCTCTTGTTTCTCAAGAGTAATTCTTGGATTCTTCTGCAGTTTGACATTGCGGATGTGGGAATTTTCGACTTGACAACATGGTGCCCACATTCAAGAGGCAACGAGAACACGAATGTTCCTCAAAATTCGATAGTCGACAAATACTTTGCGCTTCTTTGTTAGCATGCTCTTTCCGAAGAGTATTAATGCGGTTAAACAGCCTACGGTTTGGGAGCTTTTCAGTCGCAACAATGCAGCAATGAATTTATATGAAAGCGTCATTAAAATAATAGATAAATAATCCGTTGCCTGTATGAACAGATAAAAGAATTCATGTACCAATCTCACTGATCCTATTTTACCCTTTCTCTGCCGTTTTATTTCAAAAATAGCTCCACTGTCGGATAAATTGTTTTGTGTTAGGGCCCACGACTACATTGGTCATTAGGATCCAGAATGGAGTAGTAATGCGGGACCTGTACAGACACAACACTGGTACGATGATTTGGGCATCAGCAGTGCCCAAAATTCCAAAGCGGTCACCAATCCTAGTACTACCTGGGCTTGCGTTGCTTAACTACAGTGATCGGACAAGAACTGGTGTGTCCAACACAATTCTGTCGCTCATGTCAGGTAGGAGAAATGCTCTGACTGTCCAAATGAAAATTTCCCCACGGTCAGTGGGATGCCAAGCGTGTTTTTTTTTAAGCGAAATGCTTCCACAAGTTTGACGCAGCCGGCTGCCCACCAAATATATATTTTCTTCATGGCGGCATTTTCGTTCATCGTCCCCAAGGGGCGAGGTTTTACTTCTTGAAATTTTGCCGAACTGTTTTACTTCCATTAGAGCCACCCATTGCCAACCATCAAATGAGAATTAAAACCATGGTCCCGTGTGGTGTTTACGGTGCCACTAGTATGTGAAACAAGCCTTACTACAGCTACTCCTAGCCCTTTTCCTGCCAATGGCAGGGTCGGGTACCCATGTTGTCCCTCTCGATGGACATATCATTATCATACTCTTATCCCGGCTGTGGCAGGGTGAACTCTCGAAATTTTGCGTCATTTACCTGTTGCCTAGTAGAGAGGGTCGTTTTACTTGCAAATGCCATCGTTAGCCTTACTCGCACCCCTCCCCCCGACGTTGTGGAGTGCCCTAACGAACAGTAATTCGAGAACTTATAACTACTTGTACAACATAGCAGTTGCAGCATTAGTTGGCAGCCGGCTGCGCAAAAATACCGCGTGTCAACATTGGTTACGCGTGCGCAAAAATACCGTGCGCAACCGCGTGCGCAAAAATACCGCATGTAACCACATTGGTTACATGCGCGTTGTCATGAAAGCCATGCAGTTGTTAGCTTCTTTTTTGTTTCGCAATTTGCTTTTAAGAGCCCTAAGAGGTCCGACCCCCCTTTTATTTGACGTTACAATGGGGCCCCATTGTGCCCCATTCCATCTTCCACCTGGGATAACTGTCCTCTCTCGTTACGCTTCCGAGAGGCAGACAGCACATGTATACTAAACGGGCCCACTATACTGAGGGCCGTCGAGCGGCGAGTTGCGTTGGACACACCAGTTCTCGTCTGATCACTGAAGTTAAGCAACGCAAGCCCAGTTAGTACTGACATGGGTGGTCGCTCGGGAAAGCTGGGTACTGCTAATATCCAATAATCGTCGCATTCGTGTAGTGTCTGTGCAGTATATGCATTAGAACTATACAGTGGACGGGTCTCTAATGACCTTGTAGTTGACGGGTCTCTAATGACCTTGTAGTTGACGGGTCTCTAATGACCTTGTAGTTGACGGGACCTTAAACTCCAACAAAACAAAAAAAATGAGGGCCGTCACTCAAAGCTTCAAGGGCCCCAGTTTGGTGTCGCTGACCTAACGCATGGTCCATATGTTTGAATGGCACAAAAATAGGTATGTGTGACCTGTGGAGAAATTCTAGTAGTAGAGAAGATTCTTTTGCGTGCAGGTGACATCGTGTACCCACCATATGGATCCACAGCTTTACTTCCTATCCGATGTGTGATTTTCGTCATTTTCACCATTATTGGCATTCTGCTAGGAAATTTGATGGCTATAATTTTGGTGCTATCAAAAAATTGGTGACTGAAAATGAGATTGAATTGCACCATAAGATTTGAAAGGTCATAAAGGGGTGACTGTTGCTGTTAAAGTGACGGTGGAATTGAAGTATATGCTTTAAAATAGTTGAAGTTCTTTAAACTTTAATGAGCACTTAGGGATTTAAGACACGATCGTTTTCGATCAATAAACGATTGAGGTTGCCATCAACATTTTAAAATCGGTTTTTTTCCGAAATCCGCCCTATATGCGACTTGGTTGACCATCACATTTTGAACAGCTTATTTTCAGCTCAAATTGTTCTCATAATCCATTTGTTTTTCTGGTGCTCCTTGAAGTTTCTGGCTTACAGTATGTTCACTGTATCTAGTCGTGTCTTAATAGCAAGACATAAAGATGATCTGACAGCAAGTCACGTAGAAGTTGTCATTTTCTTTTCTGCTTATGAGTTCTCAATATCTATCCGAAATTTCTGTTCCGATTTCTATTCATCATCATCATACCCTTAGCCCCCCTGTCGCCTATCACCCACAAGGCCTCCCTCCACTCCCACACACTACCGTGTCCTTACGGGCAACCTGCTCCAACGTCTGCTTTGGTCTCCCCTTGCCCCGGGTACTTCTAGCCTCTTGCATTTCTGTTGCTTCGATTTCTATTCATTTCTGCAAAATATCGCAACAAATTTATGGCGTGGAAAGTCGACTTACCGTATTTATTCCAATAAACGCCGCGCCGTTTATTTATTTCGTGGCGTTTTTGGTGCGGCGCTTATTAGAGGGCGGCGTTTATTAGAAGGCGGCGTTTATATAATTTGTGAGCTTTTTGACGACGATATTGGCAGTCATCGTCATCATACCCTTATCCCGCTTGTGGCGGGGTCGGGTCTGCTGGTCCAATGAACGTCCTCTGACTGGGGTCACCCAGCCAGGCGTCTGGAAACCCGCAGGAATATTGGCTAAGGCTGCCTGATGCGATCCATAAAATCAATGGGGGGTGGGTGAAGTGGAGACAGTCAAGCAGAGTCCTGTGTGATAGGAGGGTCTCCATCAAGTTAAAAGGGAAGTTCTACAGGGCAGTGATTAGGACAAGTGGGTCATTAGGATCAGAGGGTAGGGCAGTGAAGAAGAGCTATGCCAATAGAATGCAAGTAGCCAAGATGCCAATGCTGCGGTAATGCGGTACATGAGTGACGTGTCGAGAGCTGATAGAATTAGGAATGAGTATATTCGAGGTAGCCTTGAGGTGGTGGTCATCGCCGAAAAAAATGAGGGTGAATAGGTTGAGGTGGTATGGACACAATGAGAAGAGGAGAGGAGCTCGTTAGGTCCATTTCAGGAATGCAGGTGGTCGGAAGCACCCGGGGTTGGGGGAGACCAAAGCAGACGTGGGAGCTGGTTGTCTGTAAAGGTATTGGCAGTGTGTGGGGATGAGGACCAGGTGGAAGATAGACGGGAGTGGAGGGTTAAAATTCGCAGACCCGAACCTGCCACAGGTGGGATAAGGGTATGATGGTGATGTATGTGAGGTTATGCCGGCCTACCCCCACTGTTTCTTCCAAAAATATTTTACCACTAGCGAAAAAACGCTGCGGCGATTATTGGAGGGCGGCGTTTATTCCTTTTTTGGCCCTGATTGTGCGGCGCTTAATAGAGGGCGGCTGTTATTGGAATAAATACGGTAAATGCGCGCTTTTCAGCATTGGAAAACCTTGTAGATTTTAAATTATTTTAGTAAAGTTATATTCTTTGGAGATTCGACATCCGGCTGGTTTACTCTTGATCCGAGTCCAATTCTCTGCTTTGTAGGCACCATATCTATCCTAAATCACTGAAATTAAGCAATGCAAAGCCAGCTATAGTTCTAGCTTGGGTGACCGCTTGGGAACACTGGACACTTCTGCATTAGAACTATGCAGTGGACGGGGCTGTAATGACCACTGTAGTTGAAGGGCCCTGAAACACCAATGAAGCGAATGTATCCTGAACCCATGTTGTTGGGCATCTTTCCTGCAAGAGACTCCAGATTATGATCATCATAACCCTTATCCCACCTGTGGCTGGGTCGGGTCTGCGAGTCAACTTAACATGCTCTTGACTGGGGGAAACATTCGGGATTTTCCCGCATTTTATTTATGACATATGACTGACGCGACTGACATTTTTTCTTGTTCGACGGCTCAATGTTTTATGGAATCCTTCCGCGGGCCTGATAAAATCAACTTGAGGGCTGCAAGATGGAGATCTATGTTGCACCAGAAAGTGCCCGGCCAGACACATTGAGGTACCACACACTTTGAAGTGTGACACCGGCTATAAATAAGCATAGGGAGGTTCAATGGTAGGTTGGCAACCGGTCCATCCAGAACATTGCTTATGTTTTCAATTGGGACGTGAACTGGTCAACCGACCGTAAGTTAGGTGGGTCGAAGAAGGGTTATTGATGTTGTGAATTACGTTATTTGGTTCAAGACTTGAGTGGAAGTGTGTCGACAAAATAATTCAGAAAATGTATGCAATTTTGTGAAAAAAATGTGTATATCCTGCTATGTGCTCTTGTTCCTATTGTTCATCCCCAAAACACCTACTTTTTTTCATTTAATAATCGGTTAGATGCATAATTTTGTTGTAAATTTTACTTGTAAGGTCCCATCCAGGCATAAGCAGGAGGCTCTTTGGAACGAGCAAGTACAGTAATAACTTCAGTTGGGCCTTCTTGAAATTCTGCATGATTGTACCAATGATGTTCTCATTCACTAAAACACCTCTGGTTTACATAGAAAACAATGACTGGATATAGTAGTTTGGCCCTTCTCATCTCCGATATTAGTAAAGGAGTCTTTCGCAATTGTCTTTGGAATGTCGCTGTTTCTTGTAAAAACGTATCAAAGGCTTTTATGGAATTCTCTTCAATAATTCAGAGTTACCTAATGTTCTGACATCTTGAATGAACTTCACGTTACTGTATTCTTTACTTCGTACATTATAATGCCTTATTCTATCTAAGGTACAGCAATTTTTGGACATCCCTGGAATACCAATAAGAAAGAACTAAGTTTATACGTCGAGGACACTTGGATTTTTATAAAAGAGTGCACAGTAGTTGATGTGCTCAGCGGACTTGAAATTGCTATTTTATCAATTCAGTTCCATCACAAAGGAATCGTATCCAAAATGTAATTGTTGTAGGTATCAGTAGTCCCGAGTTCTCTCTGCGAACCACTGTTTGTTAAATACGTTCTTATAAAGAGATGGAGGTTTCTTTTTCATCATACTGCAGATGGTTAGTATTTATAGTTCATGAGGTTGAGAAGACGTTTGTTTTGAAACGGGTTTGTTTATGTTCTTGTTGTTCGTTGGTGTTTTGGGGCCCTTCAACTAAAAGGTCACTAGAGCCCCGCCCACTGTGATGTTCGAATGCATAGACTGCACCTACACTACACCAGCGGTCTTCAAACTGTGTTCCGCAGCAGCGTTAGCAGCGGCAAGATATACTTTTCTAAAGGTGGGATGGGTTCCCCCAAAACATCTTATAGTTCTAAGGCAGCGATTCTCAACCACTGTGCCGCGAGGTCGGGTTCCCATGTTGTCTCTCTGACTGGACACAGGGGCGATATATTGGGCAGAGTTTGGGCAGAGTTGCCAACCAAAGCTGCAACTCCTATGCTATTTATCGTCTTTCTACTGTTCGTTGGGACATTCCACCGAAGACAGGGGGCGAGCTCCTGCACCTGTAAATTTTGGTCCTCTACCCGTTCCATAATAGAGAGGGTTCTTCCATGTGCAGATGCCATCGTACACCACACACGACCTCGGTTTTACTTCTCACCTGAAAGCAGGTGCACTCAGGGCTTCTCTCTCGCCCGAAGAATGCCAACCCACCTCGTTCCTGTATTGAACCAAAAACTACTGACACAGTTACCGAGTGCCACCGAGGCAAGTTTTTGCCTAGGGTTCGGTTACAACTTATATATATTCTTTGGCGTTTGGGTACCGTGGCGAAAAAAAGGTTGAGAACCGCTGTTCTAAGGGTTCCGTGAGTCGACAAAGTTTGAAGACCACTGCACTACACTAATACGACGATTTTTGGGTATTAGTAGTACCCACTTTTTCCAAGCGGCCACCCATGTTAGTACTAGCTGGGGTTGTGTTAGTACTGATTAACCTCAGCGATCAGACGAGAACTGGAGTGTCCCGGTTTTGTTTTAATAACACTTCAATTGAGACTAGTGATGCAAAAATCCATCACACTTAATTCGGCATCACAAGAGACAACTGAAAGGATTTGATATGAAGTTCACAACCATTCTCTTCCTTTCGTTTTACTTTCATGATTCTTGCTTGTCTGTACGTTTCTCTTGTCTTCTCTCTGGCCAACGTTTCTCCTAACATCTGCCTCATACGGCCAAGGGAGCGGCGAGTTGCGTTGGACACACCAGTTCTCGTCTGATCACTGAAGTTAAGCAACGCAAGCCCAGTTAGTATTGACTTGGGTGGTCGCTCCGGAAAGCTGAATACTGCTAATACCGAATAATCGTCGCATTAGTGTAGTGTCTGTGCAGTCTATCCATTAGAACTATGCCGTGGACGGGTCTCTAATGACCTTGTAGTTGACGGGACCTTAAACACCAACAAACAACAACCCATACGGCCAAGCAAAGGCCTTGTCCCTCTTGTAACTTCTTGTTCCTCTAAATGAACACAAGGGTGATATATTGCCGTTGTAATTCCTGAACTTCAATCTCTGCTCTACCCTGGAGTTAGTTTGCTACACCAATGGATGGGGGAGTCGGCCAAACAGCCATAATGGGCCTGACCCTGCCTGACTCATAGGTGAGGGAGGTAGGACGTTTCTCTGATCTCTCTATTAAGTCCTTTCTCAGGCCTGCCTCAGTGGCTGTCTGATGGTATACGGTACTTGCCGTGCGTATCCCTGGTTGCAGGTCTTCCGTCAGACAGCAATTAAAACCCATGATTTCGTGTGGTGTGTAGTGTCACCTATGACCTTGAATGGGCCCTTTCTGTACTGAGAAAAACATTTGTGAGATTCAACGAAATTTCCGTTTCAGAAGTTTGCGCAATTGCAGCCAAGAAACGTAGAAATGCGGCATTAGAAACGTAGCGCTGAATGGATTTTTTTCAGATTATGACCATTGTCGTTTTCTTTGAGGAAACAATACCTGGGCGTTGTAGTGCCGGTCATTAGTAGTGCGTACTGTCTTTTACTGGCTCTTGTTGGTTCATTGGTGTTTTAGGGCCCTTCAACTACAAGGTCATTAGAGCCCCGTCCACTGCGTAGTTCTAATGTAGAAGTTGCCTAGACACTACACTAATGCGGCGATTTTTGGATATTAGCAGTACCCAGTTTTCCCCAGCGGCTGCCCATGTCAGTACTAGCTGGGGTGGCGTTGGTTCATATCAGTGATCAGACGAGGACTGGTGTGTCCAACGCAATAAGCCGCTTCCCTCGCGTTTGTGTAATTCTGAAATTGTACCAGGAAGAGGTGTGTAGATAAGCACCATTGCAAATTGCAGACTATCACTAGGTGGTGGTTTTGTTGCCAATCACATCTGCCGACCTCAGACCTGCCCTGTCACTATCGGAATGGAACTGTCACATGATGACTTATGAGACAAGAACGTCATTTCCTTTTTGGGTATTTTTCTTCTTACCGTTAATTATAAGAATTGCATAATGATAGATGATTGTGAGAATAAAACAGCTGTCGTCTTTTGTTGCGAGCTCATAATTGACTTTTAGATGAATAAATTACAATTGTGTGAGGTGTTGAATTCGCAATTCTTTATTGTCGTCATGTTTTAATGGCGGCTTTCAACACTAGCGCAGTTGCTAATAATAATAATATTATTTTGAAAATAAGGCACATTAGAGATACTTGGAAACGACTACATGATTTTTTCATGAAGACTTCATGTTTTTATATCATCACTTTCATTATAATATCGTTGCCCAACCCTTGTGTTTTTGAAAATGCCATATTTTAACTGAAATTTGATTACATTTGGCAAATTAATGGTAGATAATGCAGTCATTGGATATCATCCGTGTAAAGACATTTACTGTTTGGAATTAAGCTTTTATTTTTGGGTTGGTGAGCACTCATGTGCCGTAATGATTTTTTTTTTAAGTATTGCGTTAAATGATAATACAGTGCTGGTAATGTCCTAGTTTTTTCTTTTGAATTTTTCACTCAGTAATTTGTTGTTGCTCTGATGGGAATTTCAATTGTGCAGCTTTTGTCCTTGCGCCCCGAATTGCTTTTTTCTTTGTCTGAAACTTTAATTTGCAGCTCAATGGTCTTGAAATCGAGCACTTGTCTTAAGAAGTTTTTTTCTTATTGAAGTGTTATTATATTTTAGTGACTTTCTTTCAGTGCTTTGTGCCCAGTCTGCCTCAGGATTCGTCGTCACTTAATAATTGAATTGGAAAATAACACTTCTGAAATGAAAATTTCGTTTTCGGCGAATGGAAATTCACAAAGATCTTCAAGGACAGTTGACAACTGGTCTTTAAAATGTTAATTTATTAATTTCGACGTAGGGGATTTATTGTTTATGATCATAAGCATTTCAGTTTTCTGGAATTGGATTATGCTTTTATCTTTCTGCCAGACTAATGGAAATTATAGTTGGTTTTCTTGAAATGACTTAAGAAATTATGCCTTTTCCTTGTAATGCCTACAGATTTTAAGTACTGTTGTAATTATGCGGCAAAAGTTGAGGAATGGTTCTAGTTTATTGTATTTGCAGTTTGCTTTAAAATGCTTATCAGAACTGACAAGTTTTTATGACACACCTCACATAGACGTCTTACTGCGCGTAAGACCACTCTGTAAGTTCTGGAATAAACTCAGTAAGCTGCCATTCCTGGAAAATGTCATAAGATTTGTCATCTTTGACTAATGACAGTTTTAGGCGACTTTAATGTCGGTCTGTCGCTAATTGCCGTCGCTACCACCGCCACTGTTTTCACCATCATGCCCTTATACCACGTATGGCAAGATGACCTTTCTTTTTTCCCCTCCAGATCCCTCCATTCTTTTCTGTTCCCCATCAGCTCCCCGTCCATGCCGCACAATACCATGCCAAACTGTATAACCTGGTCTTATGTTTACTTTGGCCCATTTTTATCCTTCTGATACCTGCAGCATGCATCCCTGGTATGAACCTAACCAGCTCCTCTTCTCGTTGCACCAGGGCCAGCATAAGTGAGCGTGGAAGTTGTTAACCGCAAGGTGCACCAGGTCAAGGGACGTCAAATTTAGTTCGAGAGATTGAGGAATCATCACATGTCTCTCTCCCACCGATGTCAGGAAAGATTCTGGGATATTCTGGCTCTCCAAACGCTCTCGTGGCTAAAATATAAAATATCCTTGATAGTTGTAAAGGTGACAGGTCGTTTTTCAAATTGCATTGCTATCAACCAAGGGTGGCAGGCTAAATTCCAATTTTGCCCCAATTAGCTTCAGCCAGGAACACTCCTTGGCACGGCTCACACCATGTTCAAGATGTCCCGTCCCTTCAGCATAACGTCGACGATGGTATTAGAGGCCTGGTGACCAGAGGCGTAACTAGGTGGGGACAGATGTCCCCGGGCGCAGAAGGCAGGGGGCGCAAAAATGTACAGCAAAAATGCGCTTAGCGGGTGCCAGAGGGCGCAGATTTCGGTCTTTGTCCCCGGGCGCAGAATACCCTCGGCCTGCCTCGGTACGCCACTGCTGATGACAGCCCCACCTTCAGGTCTGTGCGTTGAGCGACCCATGTGCCACAGGCAAAGAACGTGTGTTGGGTGTCCTCGTTCACCAATGGGCAACACAGGCACTGCCGATGCACAGCAACACGCCCTGTATTAGCCTTGCGGTCTATCTTCTGTCTGCTCCTAGTCTTCCATAGTCGTTCTTTTCCTGCCGACGTCCACCTACCTGAGGTTGATCGCCCGTTGTCCCTAATGGGGAGGGTGGTTGAGATGATACAAAAGCCGCCGGCTTGGAGACCTTGACCTCATCTCACTGCTTAGAGAGATCCTTGCCTAAGTAATGCCGAAACTGTGTTGGACCTCCACGTTGCGACCCTCTACAACTCCAGAATCTTTACTACCTTGTGATAAATCTAAACAGAGCCGGAAATTGCGTCAAAAGTTGACACACTAAACTATTCCACTTTATTAAACATTACCAAAAAATGACATTTGTTTGGTGCTCACGTTGGCTATCAACGTCTGCCCGAGCTTTGCAATAAAACAAAATGACAGTAACGCCTTCATGTCATTTCAGAAGAGCGGTCGATATATGCAGGGCACTTCCAAATATTTCTTGTAGCATCGATTGGATTTAGAGAAAGTGGATGGATGAGGTGATTAATGTGATCCTCTGGCTATTTTTGGCATCTTTCTCTTAGAGTTACGATGCAATATATTAATAGTCGTGGCGCCTTTTTAAATGCATCAAAGGAATCTTCCATATCTGATTGCATCAAAATGAAGGGTAGACAGAAATTCCCATCTTTAGATTAGCATTTCGTTAAAAAATATTTTCAACTACAGTCGACTCTCGATATAACGAATCTCAATATAAGGAACTGTTTAATATAACGAAAAGGGTAGCTGGTCCGGGCCAAAATGTCTATACCTCCCATGTATTAGCTGCTTGATATAACGAACGCAAGATATAACGAAACCCTCGATACAAAGAACGGTTTGGCTGGTCCCTTCATTATCCCACAGTGCTAAATGACTCTCTTTATAACGAACTGCTATTGGATGTCGTAGGTCAGAGACAAAGAATATCCTTTTGTGCCATTGGGAACAAATTTTGCAAGCAAATTTAGGTAAAAACCACTAGAAGTCATAGAAATCCACAAAACCTGCCTGGGACCAAAAACAATGTGTAAAACAAGGCCCCTTGGCAGAGCTGGCGCGACCTTTTGCAGAAACGGGTTCAAAAATAAATATTTTGCGGGGCCTTTTGTAAGAAAATACATCTTACATTTTGTAAAGGCGAGGCCGGGTCCTGGCGAAAGTGATGAACCAGGCCGAGGTGCGAGCCTGGTTCATCACTTTCGCCAGCATTGCCGTAATGCATTGGACACGCCAGTTAAGCAACGCGACCCCAGTTAGTACTGGCATGGGTGACTATGTTCGTTGATATTTTAGGGCCCTTCAACTTCAAGGTCATTAGAACCCCGTCCGCAGCATAGTTCTTATGCAGGGACTGCACAGACGCTACACTAATGCGACGACTTTTGGGTATTAGCAGTACCCAGTTTTCTCAAGCAGCCACCCATGTCAGTACTAGCTGAGGGTGCGCTGTTGTGTCTAACTGGTGTGTCCACTTGTGAAGTGTGTCCACTGTGGAAGACTGGGTACTGCTATAACCCAAAAGTAGTCGCATTAGAACTATAGGATGGACGGGGCTCTAATGACCTTGTTGTTGAGGGGCCCTAAAACACTAACAAAATAAACGAAACCGGGGGCGGGTTCGACAAACGCGCTGAACCCGCTTCGCGCCAGCTCTGCCTCATGGTATAACGAACACTCGATATAACGAACGAATTTTTCATCCCTTTCGGGTTCGTTATAACAAGAGCCGACTGTATTTATTGACATTACTGGTGGTTCCCAACCCCGTGGTGGGGTGGGTAGCGTGCTCGGTAAACTGCGTCAGTAGTTCTAGGTTCGATACTGGACCGAGATAGGTTGGCTTCTTTCAGACGAGAGAGATGCGCCTTTCGTCAGATGTGAAGTAAGTGGGCGGCGAATTGCGTTGGACACACCAGTTCTCGTCTGATCACTGAAGCAGCTCAACCCTGGTGAAAATTGGGTGGCCGCTTGGGAAAACTGGGTATTGCTAATACTCAAAAATCGTCGCATTAGTGTAGTGTCTGTGCAGTCTCTGCATAAGAACTGTACGATGGTATTTGCAGTTAAAAGAACCCTCTCGACTATGCAGCGGGTAGATGAGGCAGAATTTTTAGGTGTAGGAGCTCGCCCCACCCTCCACGTCGGTGGAATTCCACAACGACCAGTAGACCGACGATAAATAACCATAGGGGTTGCAGCTTTGGTCGGCTACCGGCTGCGAAAAACAGTCCAATATATCATCCTTGTGCCCATTCAGAGGGTCAAGATGGGTACCCGACCCTGCCAAAGGAGGGAGAAGTGTTAAGAGTTGCTTATTTAGTGACATAACTGGTGGATAGATTTTTATAATGCATAAAATAAACCCTCGTTTATCCGTCCCGCGACTAACCATCCCTCGGTTTAACCGTTCCAATTTTTTAGAATCACTTCCTTTAAATGTCCTCCTTATGAACGAATTTTTATCAAAATCGGGTAAAAGTTCTTCCTAATTTGTCTTTCGTTTTGTTCAAAATGTTTTGAAATTGCATACACACATACTGTAAATGTAATTTCCACTGATTTGCGAAGATATCAGTCCTCAAAATTTCTGAGGGGGGGGAGGGAACCATGTGCTATGAGTGGTCCTAATGGGCATAATTCTGAGGCCCTTAGTCCCTAATAGATTTACTTCACTGCACATTTGACAACTTTTTATTTCTTAGATATTTAAATACGCCCTAATATGAGCTCTCTATTATCCGTTTTCTCGGGGGCGTCAAATTGCGTTGGACACACCAGTTCTCCTCTGATCACTGAAGTTAAGGAACGCAACCCCAGCTAGGACTGACATGGGTGGCTACTTGAGAAAACTGGGTACTGCTAATACTCAAAAATCATCGCACTAGTGTAGTGTCTGTGCATTGGAACTATGCAGAGGACGGGTGCTCTAATGATCTTGTAGTTGAAGGGCCCTAAAGCACCAACGAACGAAAGAAATCCGTTCTTTCGCACAATCCTCCCCTTGTCAGGAACCAATTAGCACGGATAAACGAGGGTCTACTGTATTTACCGCCGTTTTTTGCTTTTAACAGGGTTTTTTTTAGATAGTTAACGTGGAGGTCCTAAATTGATAGAGATTGCAGTCTCTGTAACAGGGTTGTCCAATACATGTGGCTATTGTGTCTTAAAACTTGAGTGTCATGAACTTTTGCTTAAAAAGCGATTGTTTGTTTGTTGGTGTTTTAGGGTCCTTCAACTACGAGGTCATTAGAGCCCCGTCCACTGCTTAGTTCTAATGCAGAGACTGTACAGACACCATACAAATCAAGTTTTGGGTATTAGCAGTACCCAGTTTTCCTAAGCGACCACCCATGTCAGTACTAACTGGGGTTGCGTTGCTTAACTTCAGTGATCGGACGAGAACTGGTGTGTGCGACGCAATTCGCCGCTCCCTTAAAAAGAGAAATTGATGTGCAAAGAAATAGGCGGCACATGTTCAGTCCTTCACGAGTGCCGTCCTTCACCTGGACCAGGCCTGACCTAGACACCTAGTTGGTGACGTAAATTGAGAATAAGCCCCAACTTTCATTTTAACGCTGTAAATTCTTTCCAGGCGTTATCCATTGGGAGAAGCAGTCAAAATTCCTAAATAACGACTCAGTAATGACCTAGTACCGAATAGTTTATTTCCCTTCTTCTTTTTCTACTTAAAAACATTGCTACAAGACGTGTTTGGAAAATAAAAACGCTAGATATCGGCCCATCTAACATTGGACCTCATATTGCCAAGAACATTCCAAGTTGTGAATAAATTCTCTAAAATAAATAAAAAATATTCAGAAGTGCTGAAGGCGGATGCAAATACCTCTAGTAGTGAATGCGATCTGGGCAACAGTGGGCGGGAGGGACTTACGAATTGCACTTTTCATCAAAGGGGAAATAAAAGCTTTGGTGCCTTCAGTGCCGGATTTACCACTAGGCTAAGTAGGCTGAAACCTAGGGCCTCAACATTTAGCGGGCTTCAAGACTTAAGAAAAGGGCCTCAAAGGAGCTTGGAATGGACCTCAAATTTGAAATAGTCTAGGGCCTCTCAATATCTAAATCCGACACTGGATGCCTTGCAGTGTACACCATTTCATCTCTACATTAAAGGACCCTTTCTGCAGGAAGTGCAGATCGGTAAACTTTCCTTAGATAGGGGCTTGACCTGGCGTCCGTGGAGGAAAACTACCCTAACGAAGAAAAATAAGCATAGGGGCTGCAGCATCGGCAGCCGGTTCCATAAAAATACTGTCCAGTAGATCGCTTGTGGGTTCCATGTTTCGATAGGACAAATAGGCACCCGATTCTATCATCCTTTTTTCCATGGAGTCAAATGTACCTGTAGTTCGACGAATTTCCAGGTGTAGCAGCTCGCCTTGTGACGTCTGTGAAGAACTCCGGACGAATGCACTGGACTCGTGAGCAACTTATAGCATTGGACACACCAGTTCTTGTCTGATAGCTGAAGTTAAGCAACGCAACCCTAGTTAATACTAATATGGGCGGCCGCTTTGGAAAACTGGGTACTGCTAGTGCCCAATAATCGTCGCATAGGTGTGGTGTCTGTGCAGTCTATACTAGAACGTGGACGGGGCTCTAATGACCTTGTAGTTGAAGGGCCCTAAAACACCAACGAAATAAAACAAAAATGCACCGGACTCCAGGCATCTGCACGTCAAGGAACCCATACTACATGGGAACGGTGTAATTCGACAAAGATTCCAGGTGCAGGAGCACGCTCCCTGGCGCCGGTGGACGAAAAGTACCCTGGCAATAATTAAGCGTAGAGATTGCTGCGTAAGGTTGGCAGCCGGCTGTGTTAAATACTGTCCAACAAACTCGGATTCTAATGGGGCAAAAATGGACACCAACACAGCCGAAGGTGGGAAAACTGCCTGTGATGGTGAGAATTGATGCGTGCTCAGTCAGGATCAGGAAGACTACCTGGGAGGGTGCTGATAAAATAATCCAAAAATTATTTAGCAGCGTTAAATGTAAAGTGATTCGCCCGACCCTGCCTTGCCTAGAGCCCTAGCATAAAGGTGACAATGGCGTCCAAGGTGATTGAAAGGGCTGTGGTATTTGTTTGGTAGCCAGCCAAGTAATGCCACTGTCCAAAACAATTCATCCAAGACTTTCCGGTGCCTTTTTTTTTTCATTTTGTCATTGTGTCCTTTCGTTTTCATTCACCGCCTTATTGACTGTTGTCCCCGTTATCAAAATCCCTGACTCATGGGTGATCCATCCCTGTCGTGGGCTGGAAGAAGAAAAAATGATGAATGCTTGAAAAAAAAAAGGGTAATGGTAGAGTAAATGAAATGATAGAGTTGTTTTGCCTGGTCATTAGCAGTATTTATCTTTTATCGTTGCCCTCCACCTTAATGGCTTCCGGTTGTCCCCAGGGTCTTGTGATCGATGTTGTTGAGTGGCAATCAGTTGTCTCCTTGTCTTCGCAAATTGGGATCTTAAGAGTTAACATTGGTGTAGCTCTCACGGAATTTGTTCGTTTTAATTATACTTGTTTTGGCATTATTTGGAAATTTCAGAAATCTGATTAATGAAAGGTTTCTTGATTCCTGGTTTCTTGTCTCTCTCCTACTCAAGAAATACAACACTTGAGTTTGAGATGTAGGCTCTCTGTCAGTTAATTAGGGTGACGAATGCACCCTTTTTGGGAATTTCCATTACGTATGGTCGTTGTGTCAGTACTTAACTATTGTGATCACAAATAAAGGCCACATTGGAATTATCGTCAAATTTGTTCAATTGAGTTCTCATCTTAGGGCCTTGTACTGATTTTTTTATTTTCGTTGATGTTTTAGGGCCCTTCAACTACAATGGTCATTAGAGCCCCTTGCAGTTCTAATTTCATTGTCAGCACAGACACTACGTTTTTTGTGTATTAGCAGTACCTAGTGTTGCCAAGGGAGCGGCGAATTGCGTTGGACACACCAGTTCTCGTCTGATCACTGAAGTTAAGCAAAGCAACCCCAGCTAGTACTGTCATTGGTGGCCGCTTGGGAAAACTGGGTACTGCTAATACTCAAAAATCCTCACACTAGTGTAGTGTCTGTGCAGTCTCTGCATAAGAACTATGTTGTGGACGGGGTTCTAATAACCTTGTAGTTGAAGGGCCCTAAAACACCAACAAAGTGTTGCCAAGCGGTCACCCATGCTAGTGCTATCGGCGGTTGCGTTGCATAACTTCAATGATTAGACGAGAATTGGTGTATCTACCGTGTTTCCCCGATAATAAGCCACTGTCTTATTTCAATTTTGGTGCCGAAATAAGCACTAGGGCTTATTTTCGGGGAATGTCTTATTCTTTTCGGTAATATTATCTTTTAAAGTCAAAGGGTCAGCTTATTATTAGGGTCGGCTTTTTCAGGCGAGAGAGAAGCCCTGCTTAACGCCTTCTTTCAGATGAGAAGTAAACCGAGGTTCTGCGTCGCGTACGATGACATCTGCACGTGAAAGAACCCTCTCTATTGTGGAACGGGTAGAGGAAGCAAAATTTCCAGGTGTAGGACTTGCCCCCTAGGTGCAGTGGAATGTCCCAACGAACAGTAGAGATATGATATAAAGGATAGGGGTTGCAGCTTTGGTCGGCAACCGGGTGAGAGAAAACACCCTTGTGTCCACTTGGCGAGACAAGATGGGAACCCTCCCCTGCTACTTGTAACCTAGCCCTATGCTTTTTAGCGAGTAGTAAGAACAGTAATATTCATGCCCATTGCTTCAGCCAGTCCCTCCTAGGAAGGCAGAACTGATTAAACGACTTGTCTGACGTCACTTACGGATGACTATTCCCAGTGGCGGCACATTTCTTCAATCTCGCGGCACAGTGGTTGAGAATCGCTGTCCTATACTCACCACTCCCTTTAAGGAAATGTCCCTATCAGATGCAGGAAACAAAAACGGATGTGCTCTTTGTCTTAGCGCTCTCGTAGGGCTTATTTTCGGGGGAGGGTTTATATTAAGCACATCTTGAAAAATCTTGGTAGGTCTTACTTTTTGGGTAGGTCTTATTTTCGGGGAAACATGGTAACACATGCAGCCGCTCCGGGCTTGTAGTGAGCAACGTACTTGGAGAGTTCTTGGGGGCACGAGACCAGTGATTGCCTGATTCGAAGGTTCCCTTGGGTTCTTTTGTCGCCTAGAAAACATTTAATCTGATCGAAAATGCAGCCTAGTTCCCAAAGTTTATTTGTCAGCCTCTCTACGACTGAAGGTAATTTACCGTTGTCAGGGGTTTACCGCCTTTACCTTGAAATTTTGCCGAACTACAGGTATATTTTATTCCTTGTAGAGAGTTCTTTACCATGCAGGTGACATCGTACACGCCACCCCGGACCACGACTTTAGTTTGCATTGTATGGAAGAAGAACTTGGGACTTCTCTGTCACCCAAAAAAGGCTTTCCACCTCGATGAGGATTGTATCTGTAGCCACGGGTTCAACAAACATACCAATTTGGCCACCAGAGTCAATTACGGTATGATTGAACTGGTCCACCGTTGGATACCCGCCTCGGTGGTGCTGAAGTGACATGCAGAACTACTGCACCAGTGGTTGCAGGTTTGTTACTGGACCGAGGTGGTTTCGCCTTCTGTAGACCAAAATGTAAATTGGTGTGTACGATGTCACCACTACACGTAAAAGAACCCTTACAACATGAAGCAAAACATACTTGTAGTTCGGCAAAATTTCCAGGCGAAAAGCGTTAGTGGAATACCGACGACAAATAAGAATTGAGGTTGCTGTAATCGGTTGGTAGCCGGCTCAGCGTGGATACTGTCCAACAGATCACTCATGTGTTCTAATGGGACAGGAAATGAGCACCTGGCCCTTAAATAGGCGGGAAAATAGCACTGCACCTCTAAAGGCGGGGAATTAGGAAGCCATCCATTTAGGAAGGCTTAGGTGTCATAGGGAAGGCTTAGGGACTTAGGAAGCGATAGGTGCATTAGGAAGCCACCCACTCCACCCTCCCGTAGGTGGGGAAAAGCTAAAATAGCCATCCACCTAGCCCTGCATTGGTGGGAAAATAGCTTCGAATAAAAGCCATTCATGTGGCAATTGTCAGTACGACTATTGGTGTCAAGGTCAAAGTATGTGCTGCTCCCAAATGTGCAAATATCGGCAATCACTCAATACTATCGTGTATTGTAAGAAAGTCCTTTGTTAACACCTGTTGGGCAGTGCTGCTTCTGAAATGTGACTGCCATTAACAGTGTCAAGTATATTGCATAAAAATGAAGTAAATATAATCAAATCTTATATTTTGACACTTTAGGGCCCTTCAACTATCATGGTCATTAGAGCCACGTCCACTGCATAGGTCTAATGCAGAGTCTGCACGGACACTATGCTTTTTACGACGATTTTTGTATATTAGCAGTACCCAGTGTTCCCAAGCGGCCACCCATCTCGTACTTTCTGGGTTTACGTGTGTCCAACGCAATTCGCCACTCCTACTGTTTGCTCACATATCGTCAAGTTAACTCTCTGACATGTGCTGGACAGGCCGCAATTGATATTTTCTTTAATTTTGAAAGGCAGGCGATAAGATATTGCGGTTTATTGATTTTGGTTAACGCTCAAGTATTAACCTCTGAAGTTATCCAACGACACCTTATCTTTACACTGAGTGTTTATGCAGTGTGAGAAAATGCATAGAAAAACTCTTTCCGCTCCAGTCCGACACCATTTTCAGGAGCAAGAGCTCATCCTCCCTGGCGTCGGTGGAGGAAACGTGTCCCAACGCAGAACAATAGCCCGAGATAGAAAAGCGTAGAGGTTGCAGCATTTGGTGGGTTACCGGCTGCGAGTAACGAGTTGTTTGTTTTGTTGGGTGCTAATTTTTTCCCTTTGTAACACATGAACGATTTGTTCGATGGTGTTTTACACAACCGGATGTGGATGTAATACTACAACCCCTATGTTACGTAGCCACCGACTCCAGGGGGTTAGGGAGCGGCTTATTACGTTGGACACACCATTTTTCGATGGTCAGATCACTGAAGTTAAGCAACGCAACCCCAGCTGGTACTAACATGGGTAGCCGCTTGGGAAAACTGAGTGCCACTAATACCTAAAAATCGTCGGATTTGTATAGTGTCTGTGCAGTCTCAACATCAGAACTTTGCAGTTTAACGGGGCTCTAATGACCTGTAGTTGAAGGGCTTTAAACACCAACGAAACAAATAAATTCAGGGGGTTAGCTCTTTCCAATACCTGGAACATTTAGCGATCGACTCTTGGCATGTAGAAGGGGTTCTTGTGTGGGGCCACAGTTTTGCTTTCCATGCCTGGTGAAGGCGCCCTGGGGGCTCCTCTGTTTCTTGTCGAAAGACTCGTTTTCTGCATGGATTCTTTGATGGATGGTCGTCTTGAGTTTGTTTCTGGTAAATACGTCTCAGATTGCGCCCGATGATAATCAGTTGTGATTGGTAATAGGCTATTTACAATAATGAATCTGTGCCAAATCTGACAAGTCTGAGTTATTTATATGCTAATGAGGTCGATTTAGTTGCCATCCAATATTAGGTAATCTTTTCCAACTATCACTCTCGATATTTATATTCGTTATCAGACGAATTTTTACTCAGATCCAGTACCATCTTCTCGATTAACAGAACCAATGATTGTTGAATATTTCCCCTTTTTTTTGGTTTGTTTTACAACAAAGGAAATACATTTAGTTGTAGTTGCTTGCGTAGGATTTGGAAAATCAATACTGTGAAGACAGGTTTCATTTTTATATTTTTTAGAGGGATAGTCCAAATAAGAGCCACCGTTAAAAGAAAATTGCATTTCAGACACTCGGTGCAAAAAAATGGTATCATTTAGAAACCGGATGTAGTTTTATTTTTTTTTTCTGTTAGCAACCTGTATTGCTTCCTCGAAAATTTAATAGTTTTGATGTTCACGTAGGAAGATGTGCTAATCAGTAAATTCTGTTATTTTGATCACAATTATTATTTTTTGCTGTATCCGTTGGTGAAAGGACCCATCTCGGTGGCGCAGTGGATAACACGGTTGGTAACTGCGCAGGTAGTTCTAGGTTCGATGCAGAACTGAGATGGGTTGGCTTCTTTCGGGCGAGGGAGTACCCAACCCTGATTGCGCCTTTTGCCGGATGGGAAGTAAAAGGTCTGCTATACAACGGGTAGAGGAGGCAAAATTTCCGGGTGTTCGAGCTCTCCCCCCTCTGGTGTCGGTGGAATTCCCCAACCAGCAGGACACCGACGATAAGTAAGCATAGGGGTTGCAGCTTTGGTCGGCAACCGGCTGTGGAAAAACTCACCAGTATATCACTCTTGTGTCCATTCACAGGGACGAGATAGGTACCCGACCCTGCCTTAGGAGTTGCCTTTGTATCCTTTGGTAAAAATGGAGGAACCAATTTTTTGATATCCTGTCATCCCTTTGCTTTGTTGGTTTTAAGGGCCCTTCTACTATAAGGTTATTAGAGCCCCCTCCACTGCGTAGTTCTAAAGCCGGAACTGCACAGATTCTACACTCAACTCTCACTCATTTCACTCGCACACCCTCGACACTACACCCAGTATTGGTAGTACCCAGTTTTCCCAGGCGGCCACCCATGTTAGTGCTAGCTGGGGTTGTGTTGTTTTTCAGTGATCCGATGAATGGCGATGTTTCCGTTGTAGAAATGCCAAAAATAAAAATAACGTTCGTTGAATAGGTTTTCCCTCTTCTATTGTTGCATTTCTTGAACTTCTTTTTATTTCCCAGAGTTTGTTATCTGACTTGTGTGTTTAAGATATTTTAATAGAAAGTATCATCACATGGTGCGGTCGTGTGAAGGGGATGAATTCATTTCTGTTGATAAGAACCTATAAGCATGTTTTTGTTGTATTTTAGTACGCGGATATATGTGCTATCAGTGAAGTTATCAGTTACTTAGTTTTACAATGTGTGAAGAATAGGAGACTTGGATCGTTCCGTTTCAACTCTACGGACAGTTTCTTTCTTCTTCAAATACGTTTCCGACTTGCAGCACTGTTTGGAGCGCAGCAGGAGCACAGGACAAAAGTAAAGACACAAAACCAACAATTATAAAGAAGGATTCTGGATTTCTGTATTAGTGTTGTGGGTTGGGGCGTAAGCCAGGCAGCCATAACAGGACGAACCCTTAGGAGGCTGCCCGCGGGAGATGAGGAGGTAGGGGAAAGGATGAAGGATAGGGTTAATTTGCAGCACCCAACGTTCTTTACCAACCACCAAAGTTGGTATTGACGTGGGCTTGCGCTGCTTAACTTCAGTGATCTCACGGGAACTGGTGTGTCCAACACAACTTTGATTCGTTTCGTTGGTGTTTTAGGGTCCTCCAATTGCAACAGTCATTATAGTCCTGTCCAACCGCGTAATTGTAATGCTGAGTCGGCCTAGACTGTAGGGGAGACCGGGGCAAGATGACGAGCGGGGCAAGATGACGAGCGGGGCAAGATGACTAATGCCTTAATTAGCGATTTTCCTGATAGTTAGCAGCATCACATGAATACTACTAGTAATCCTCATGACTAGACACTAAAAAAATCATTTTGTCAAGACTCTATTGCCATTACTATATTATTTACATGAGTTTCATTGTTTTCCTGCTGTGTGCTATTTGAAACCAAATTTTAGAAATAAGATATAATTAATAAAGAGGAAAGCTATAGAAATATCTAATAGCATTTTGATCTACCTTAGACAACTGGCTATTCATATTCAGTATTCATTATTAAAATAATTTTTTAATCTTCTTGCTATAATATTTAAATTTTAAAATTGTTGCTGGGGCAAGATGACTGGGGCAAGTTGACGAACTCATCATCTTGACCCTCAGTGTTAACTGGCATCTTCTTTGTGGTAGACAGCTTACCTGTGATTATTTTTAACTAGAAACATTAACTTTTAAGTTGACAATAAATTCGATTTACTATTTACTTCGATTTTAACTTTTAGTGTTAATGTGTTTTCGTTATTCACAAAAAAAATTAAAAATATTATTTCATTTACCTCTAATAATGTAATAAATAATGCCTAATCCTATTTTACTATAAAAGAAATAAGGGTACAATAATAGAATTCGGAGAATTTACTAATTTCTTTTATTTTTCAATGACCGTCATCTTGCCCCGGGTCTGGGGCAAGATGACGAATTTTACATCGTTCATTAAAAATTAGAAAATCACCTTGAAGATATCAAAATATGTTTCACTTTAAACCACTAAATTATAAATAAAGGGACATTTTAAGTACCTCAGCACAGCAAAACATTTTATCTCGGAAGAAAAATAAAAAATTAATTAGAAAACTCTTAGTATCGTCAACTTGCCCCGGTCTCCCCTACGTTGTTATGGCCATTTTTGGGTACTAGCAGTATCCAGTGTTCCCAAGCGGTCATAAACACGAGTGCTAGCTGGGGTTGCGTTGTTTCGTTGGTGTTTTAGGGCTCTCCATCTACAATGTCATTAGAGTCCCATCCACCGCATAGTTTTAATGCAGAGACTGCTCAGACACTACGCTAATAAGACGATTTTTGGGTAATAGCAGTTCCCAGGTTTCCCAAGCGGCCACCCACGTCAGTACTAGCTGGCGTTGGGTTGCTTAACTTCAGTGATCACACGAGAACTGCTGTGTCCAATGCAATATAACCCCTCGATAAAGGACAGAGAAACCCGGCAAATGGAAGGATAAAGCCCGCTTCACAATAACATCGGGAACGAGAACGGCAACGGCCGGGAAAGTTGAAAAAAATTCAACTTTCCCGTTAAACGTAAGCCGTTTGACCAATAGGAGCGCACCTCCACCACATGACGTACCCGTCGCCCCTCCCCTCTGCACAAAATACGTTTTACGTTGCCGTTTTCTTTGCTGTTGTGAAGCCCGCTTTAATTGGGTGCGCGTGCGTGTGAGCATTCGTGCCGTATTTGTTTGTTTGGTTGGTGTTCAAGGTCCCGTCAACTACAAGGTCATTAGAGACCCTTCGCGCTGTGTGTTTGTGTGTGGAGTGTCAGCGACAGATGTACGAAATGTACAGATGTATGGACAGACGAAATGGACAGATGTACAGATATACGAAATGGAGTACATGAGGGTACGTCGTGAGGAGATCGCAGAAGGTCCCGGATGGGTCAGTCACACAGGTCCTCGGGAGCAAGCGGGATAGAAATGGGTGAGGAAAATATTGGGGCAGAATATATTGGCAGGATGGGACTCTGGAGTAATTAGAAGACCTGATTTCGAAGATCCGACCATGGCCATGACGGCTGCCCACCGAATGCCCATAACCCTTTTAATCCCTCTTTATGACATGCTGGGATTATTGATAAAGTAATGGATTGTGGATTTCCCCACTCTAAGTTGCGATCCAATTTATTTAAGGCTGGACATCATATAAAGTTGAGCGAATTTCCAAGACATGTTATAACAACTTTGCATAAATTCGAAGCTAGCATTAGGTTTGGGGGCTATATTTTTGTCTGGTTTGTGCTTCATATATTCATTGACAATTATTTATTAAATAAGATCGTGGACGTGCTCGACTATAACGCCAGTGGTTCCAGGATCCGAGGTGAGTTGGTTTCGCGAGGGAGAGGCCCCTAGTGCGCCTTCCGTTGGATTGGAAGTAAAATTGTTGTCCCGTGTGGTGTACAATGTCATTTACACGTAAAACAACCCTCTCTACTATGCAGCGGGGAGATGAGGCAAAATTTCCAAGTGTAGAAGCTCGCCCCCTGGCGTCGGTGGATTAGACCGACGATAAATACACATAGGGGATGCAGCTTTAATCGGCAACCGGCTGCGGAAAAACACCGTCCAATATATTACCCTTGTGTCCATTCAGAGGGACAAGGTGGGGGTAATCGATCCTGCCTTAGGCGGAAAAAGGGTTAGAAATTGCTTTTTTTACGTACAGGTGACATCGTCCACACTACACGGGGCCATGGCTTTACTTCACATCTGACAGATGGCGCACTTAGCCCTTCCCTCTCATCCGAAAGACGCCAACTTGGTAATGGGCCCACCTAACATACATCTGCACTTCCTTTTGGAAGGAAAGGGCATCTCACTTGAGCTACAGAGATAATCTAATATTCAATTATTGCTTATGGTAGAGTATCCAGGTCACTTAGCTTAGGGCGGAATTGAAAATTGATGCGTACGTGTACGCGACATGAATTAAACATTTTTTATGTACTGTCTGTCTTATGTTTACTACGAATATTGTAGTGAGGGAATCTGCCTCTGTAACGTGGTGATTAGCGACCTCGTGAGTTAAGGTTTGCAGGATCGATCCTGTACAGAACTGATAGCTTCTTTCAAGCGAGAGGATAGTCCGAAATGTATCTTTCGTTCAGTAGGGAGTTAAAGCCGTGACACTGTCGAGTCTGGACTATGTTGCAATTGAAAAGTTGCGGGTATTGAAGGCCGTCCCGTTCGCCGATGGAGAAAGTGCCCAAACGAAGAAAATTGCCCTAAGCTGACTAGCACGGGGTTGCAGCATTAGATGGGCAACCAGCATCGTAAAACTGCTGTTAACCCACGTGTTCCTGGTTTCAACCGGTTAATGGATACCTAATCCTGCCATAGGTGCCCACTAGTACTACCCCTGCAATTGGCAACCGTTTAATTTTTATACGGATTTGGGCATACCCGATTTTATGCTACAATTGAGACAGGCGCAGAGACTGCGTTCGTGGTTTCAGATTCGATCCTGGACAGTCGTGATTCGGTTTCTTTCCGCTGGCTCGTGGGGCAGGCAAACCTAGGCGGCAAATTTCATAGGGGCGGCTGATTTCAGAGGTAGGCTACTTCCTTGCCATGCATTCTATCAGCCTGGGGTTCCCAAATTTCTCTGATTGGTTGGGCCTTTTCTAAATGTTGGTATTGGAACAAATGCCAAGCACGTGAGGGACGCTTGGACAATTTAGAACTGCATTAGATTCACTGGGGGCGGCGGCGATGGACCCACTTGCCTAGGGCTCCTGAAACTCATGAGCCGGCCCTGGCTGTCACCTACACGTAAGAAAACCCTTACTACACGGAATAAACTATACATATACATTCAGTGCAGTTCGACAAAATTTTCAGATGTAGGAACACGCCTCCTGGCGTCGGTTGGGGGAAAAATGCCCCCTACGAGCCTATTTCTAATGGCATGCCAAAAAATTATATTTCTTGATGTATTAATATGCCAGATAGTTTGTTACAGGAATATAAATTTGCCACCAGTGGCCTAGGACGACAAAATCGTAACTCAACCCCTCCATGTGTCCCAGTGGGACAAACAGTCTGTGGAACAGGCAGTTAATTTGCGCTGTTCAGACAGGTCGCAGGTGTATCACTTTGTACGGTGGCACTCCTTCCGATGTTTACCTACTTAGAATCTCAAATATTAGTCTTCTCTTTGAGTTTGAAAACACCCTCTTATTTTCCAAAAGAATTTGTTTGGATGTAAAAGACAAGTGTTTAGCAAATGTGCCTTTGTAGTAGTAGGAAGGGGCTTGTCTGCAGTCTATTGATATGTACAGTTAATGTTTAATATTTGTTCAATAATGTATTCCAACAATGTTGTATGTCTACAGAGGGTCGGGCAACAATTGTTTTTAAAGAAGTGCGCTTTTCTACAAATGGACCCACGCCCCCAGAAAAGGTGAAAGGGGGTGTAGAATATATTGTATAAATTTTGACGGCCTTCTGAAGCACATTTCACCATATTCTGGAGAGAATAACTTAGGTGGGGGGGGGGGTATAAAGGTTATTTTTCTAAACATTTAACGTTTTCTAAATGTCAGATCACACCTTGCAGCTTCAGTATACATCCTTAGCAACCACACCAGACGGTGGTTGTGTTTATCTACTCATTTAAGCCAGTCCACACGTTACTGGACGGTCAAACGATTCCTTACTTCGATAGTGGTTTAATGACACCAGGGGCGGATCCAGATGGGAGACGTGCTTCCCCCCCCCCCCCAGTGCCTCAATAGGGTCCGACTGATGAGGCACTTCTGCAGTGTGTATCTCCTTTTCTTACTGCCAGTCCAACAGTTGCAATCCAATCTGCAGTTGGCATTCTGAATATGTGAAAATATTTGAGGCGCACTGTTTTTTGAAGTGCTCTCCCCCCATCCACCTCTGAATGGCACAGCGCCCAAACTGCGCATTGAAAGTTCTGTAATATCACAGGCAGGTGTCATGAGCTCTCCAGCCCTTTAAAAATGGAAGAAGTTACTGAAAATGCAGAAAAGCTGAGAAAATGAAAGGCTAAAGGTCGTTTCAGTGGGTAGGAGCAAGTCTTTCAGTCAAGTTGTTGTTTTTTTTAGCGCCCAGGACTACATTATTCATTAGAACCCAGAATGGAGACTAATGTAGAGTCTATACAATTTCGATGGTGTTTTAGGCCCCTTCAAATACAATGGTCATTAGAGCCCCGTCCACTACGTAGCTCAAAGGCAGTCTGCACAGACACTACGTTGTTACGACGATTTTGGGTATTAGTAGTACCCAGTGTTCCCCAGCAGTCATCCATGCCAATACTATCTGGAGTTGCGTTTTTTAAACTTCATTTTGGTTCATTCGTTGGTGTTTTAGGACCCTTCAAATGCAAGGTCATTGGAGCCCCGTCCACTGCATAATTCTGATGCAGAGACTGCACAGATACTACACTAATTCGACGATTTTTGGGTATTAGCGGTACCCAGTTTTCCCAAACGGCTACTCATGTCAGTACTAACTGGTGTTGCGTTGCTTAACGTCAGTGATCAGACGAGAACTGGCGTGTCCAATGCAATACAGCCGCTCCTACGCATGCATGAAGGACTGACTCCAAAGTGTTCAACTTGAAACTGAATTTTGTTTTCAAAAGTGCTATTGCCAACTTGAAACCAACTGTGGTGTGCAATCCATCATTGAAATTCTTCAAATAGCTCCGTCATCTTGAAAGAGAAACCAAGCTTTTAATTATAATTCTGAACTATTTGGTGTACGTAGAAAAAAGAAAATTGATCCACATTCGGCACTCACATCCAATACGTGTAATTCCATAACTAGTTAAAGCCATCTCTTCTGGTATTCATCCATTTTTATGTTCCCGTTATTGACTCCTTTCATAAAAATGCACTGCGACGAAAATTCTACATAGATAATCCTTTGAGAACAATAATGTAATTTTCAGCACAGTTTCCTTTAATTTTCGATCAACATTCCTAATTTGAAATCTTTACACATATCCTGAAATCCCGGATTTTACTTAAACCCATTGTGTGTGATGGTGTCCAACATATTCACCATTTCTAACCCCTTTTTCTCCGCAGGGTGAGGTACCAAATTGTCAGAGGCGAACTGTTGAACTGCACTTTTAGTTAGAAGGCTGCCGACCGTGGTTTATTTCAGATCGGCTTATTTATTCTTCACCAACACCTGGGAACGCGAGCTCCTACACCTGGGAACTTGGTCGCTTTACTTTCAGTAGGCCCTTCTGAGTATTCCTGCGGGTTCCGGACGCCTGGCTGGGGTGCCCTCAGTCGGCTCATGTTCGGTGGACCCGCTGACCCGACCCTGCCGCAGGCGGGATTAGGGTGTGAAGATGATTTTGTACAACATTACGTTTGCGCATGGTCTCTCCTAATTGCTGACATCTTTCATTTGGAACATGATGCCAAGTTTGATGGATTTTTATCTTTAAATTTCCTTTTTTTCCATCTCCTTATAAATTCTCTATTGGGTTAAGATCTGGACTCTGAGGTGACCAGTCCATCCCATGTAATGGGCAAATTGTCATCGGCATGATGCTCCATTACATTCTCCAGGATATCCCTGTAAATGTACTGGTTTATCCTCCCCGTTATTTCATCTAGGGAGCAGTAGCATGCCATGACATTGCTCCCCAAACCATTATATTGCCACCACCAAATTTAACTGTTTTCAGTGTGTATCTTTGATTGATTGAACGGTTTACTAGTCGACAAACGTTCACTTTTTCATCCGAGTTTATTAAATTATACTTTGATTCATCACTCCGTAAAATCTTTTTCATAAATGGAAGTGGTTTATTGAGATGCTGCTTACCAAATTCCGAACGCCTTTTTCTATGTTTTGGTAATGCATGTGGTTCCTGTCTTGCAATGCAGCCACGTAAAGCAAACTCATTTAAAAGCCTTCTTACAGTTCTTCAAGACACATTCACATTATGATCACCAGCCATTTTATACTTACTGTAATTTGTTTAGAAGTAAGAAGTGGGTCCTTTTTTACTCATCCTGCCCATAATCCCTAAATTCATTGAAAGTAGTTAATCGAGAACTGCACTTCCTAACTTAATTTGAAGTTGTATTTTCGTTTTGAAAATGTTGTAAAGCATGATAAACCAGTCATCTTGAGCACTTTAGTGTTTTACTAATTTTTGAAATTGAATAATTTTCCTCTTTTAATTTCAAAATCATTTGTCTTTGTTCTTAGTGCAATGTTTGCTTACGTCGTGCAGTGCAGCTTTCGTTGGTAACCCGAATTAGGGTGGGACTCACTATGTCAGAGGCGGGTATCTGACAGCATTAAGCTGTTTAAAAGACTGTTGAAAATAGGTTACGAGGGTCCTCTAGATGGCAGGTTATCCTTTGCAGAATATAGGGGGAGAAATGATCATCCGTTCAAATTGAAGGAGATCAGGGCCCAAACAGACTAAAATTACTGGTTCTTTTCTCCAAGGGTCATTCGGCAATGGAATGCTCTTGATGAGAATAAGGTGAAGAACTTTCTGAAAGAAGGTGCCATTATAACAGGCGGGCTACGGATGGCAGAATAGATGCTATGCTTCAGGTTCCTTGGGGTTTTTGAATGAGTCAATTATTAGGAATGAGCGTTATTCTCTCCACCGCCAATTTGGCCTGCCAGGGCTGCTTGCAGTGTATTCAATTAGAATTAGAAATTCGAACTGGCTGTGGAAAAACACGCGTCCCTGTCGTCCGTGTGTCCATTCAGAGGGACAAGATGGGTACCCGACGCTGCCATAGGTTGGAAAAGGGTTAGGAGTTGCTTTTATTTGCAGCATTCTTTAATGTTTCCAAAGTTTATTAATAATAATGAAATATCATGACAATTACCAGACCCTGCCATTGGCGGGATAAGAGTGAGTTGATGATGGAGTTAATGACAACTCATGACAAAGAAATATCATGACAACTGTCTTATTTATTTATCTGGCCACCACTGTAAATTAAAGATATTCTAGGTTCACTTAGCACGTGTGTACAGGCAGCCCTAGGTTCATTTTGCACGATTGTTACGTCGTCACTGATTTAGAGGAATAAATTTCTCCCCTAATCGTGTTTACCATTGCATCGTCGTAAAGAAATAAACCTTTAACCGCGGTATTTGAATATTTTACTGCGAGCTCGCCTATAAATTTGTCCCTTTGGAGCAATATCATGACTATAATCTGCAATTGATTATTCAAAGTTACCAACCTTTTTGCTTTTCCTAACCAGTTCATCTGTGAGGTTTGGTTTGTCAGGATTAACATAGTCGTGTTATACTGTATTTTACACTTGTTGCTCTACTCTTACTTGCGACCCACATCAGTGGCGCAATAGGTAGCCTGCTGGATTTGCCACGCCAATGGTTCCAGGTGCAATATTGGATCGAGGTGGGTTAGCTCCTGTCGGGCGACAGACAAGCCCCAGTCCTCCTTCCTTAGGATGAGTAGTCAAACCGAGGCCTCGTGTAGTGTACGCAGCTATTTTCACGTAAAAGAGCCCTTTGTACTATGCCACGGATAGATGAAGTCAAATTCCCAGGTGTAGGAGGAGCTCGTCTCGTGGCGTTGTTGGAGTGCCCCAACGAACAGGAGACTGACGATAAATGCGAATAGGTTGCAGCCTTGGTCGGCAGCCGGCTGCGTAAAACTGCAGTCCAACAGCTCGCCCATGGGTATCCGGCCGTGCCATACGCGGGATATCAAGCGTGCCTCATCGCATTACCAAATGCATGGAAGTTGGTGACGCTGAGTTGGCGTGCTTGACGCGTGCGTCCGTGGTTGCAGGTTCGTCCATTGACGGGGGTGGGGCGGGCAAGATGGGTACCTCCACGAATAGCAGACTTCATCCCTTGATAAACATTATCATCATCACCCCCATATTACGCCTGTGGCAGGGTCGGGTCTGCGGGTCCAATGAACATGCTCTGACTGGGGGAACCCCAGTCAGGCGTCTGGTGCCCGCTGGAAATATTGGCTGAATTGTCTGTGGGGGGATGCCGGCCTACCCCGCTGTTCCAACACCGCATTACACAACCAAAATAGAAATTTTTGGCAGGTGAATTAATGCTTTGTTGGTTATCCAAAGTCGGCTGTCCACATCGCCCTCTCCTCTAGCAGCAATCAAGAGGCTGTGGAAATACTTTTCCCACCTCGTGTTTACGTCAGACGGGGGAAACAGGACCCTACCTTTTCTTTCTTTCTCTGCTGTGGCTCGGGGTATATCTTTAGCTGCCCTATATCTAGCCTTGGCCAGTTTAAAAACTTCTGTCTCCTCTGCCTTTCTCTAACTGATCATTGAAGGCCTCACACTTGCGGTTTTTTCGCCAAGGCAATGATCCTCCGAGCTGTGGTCTTGGCCTGGCTGTAGTGCATTTGAAACTCCTGGTCCCCTATCTCCATCCACCTGTGGAAAGAGCAGCCTACTTTTGCTTGAGGGCTGCCTGTACCTCGTCATTCTATCACCATGTCTGCCTGCCCTGGAATGGTACTTCCTACTGTAGCCTGGCCTAAAATGGCTTCCCCACTTTTTCTAATTTTTCTGGCGACCCTGTCTCACGTGGCATCAGCTGTCGCTTCCCAATCCCAGTCTACCTGTCAGTGTACCCTCCTCTAGGGTTTGGTCCGCGGGAGCAATTTTACTTCGCTCCTCTCCTCCACCTATGGAAAGGCTGGTCGCTTAGGCTGCCAGCCCCCCGTAGAGTGGCGAGGACTTCCCTACACTCTTGGGGACGCGCCACGTAACAGTTCTCGTTTGCCCGTGGAATCATGCTAATGAATCAATTTTAATTATATCAATAATTAGATATACGCGGTCTGCAGGAATTTTACTTGTTGAAATGCACTTGACACTACTGGGTTTTTTTCGTTTTGTTGGGGTTTTAGGGCCGTTCAACTACAAAAGTCATTCGAGCCCCGTCACAGCGTAGTTCTAATGCAGATTCTGCACAGACACTGCGCTGTTACAACGCCTTTTGGATATTAACAGCACCAAGTTTTCCCAAGTGCTGACCCATGCTAGTGGTAGCTGGGGTTGCTTTGCTTAATTTCAGTGATCAGACGAGAACTGGTGTGTCCGACGCAATACAGCCGCTCTCGATTCTCTTGGGGTGATGTCTAATGATGTTTCTCAGACTTCAGTACGCAGCATGAAGCCCTTCTTGGGCAGCGATTTTTAACCCTTGTTGTATCTTTTTAGTGTTTTCTCACTGGTAGGCCCTACTTAAAATGATCATTATCATCCCTTCCTTATCCTGCCTGTGGCAGGGTCGGATCTATGGGACTCTGGCCACACTATCATGTCCTGTCGTACAACATGCTTCCACGTCTGCTTTGGCCTCATCTGCTCCGGGTGCTTCCAACAACTTGCATGTCTGTAACGGGCCTCTAACCAGCTTCTCTTCCCCTTTTCTCATAATATTCCCATGTCACCTCGCTCAATTCGTGTTTCAATTATGTTTCCTCATAGTTTATTGCCGCAAATAAGTTTTGTGCGAATAAATTAGAAATTAATGAAAATTTCTTTCGATTGGTTTATTAAAACTCAGTTGTTTTTTTGATTTCAGAAACAAGCAACTTTAATTCAGCAGTTGGAAGAAGAATTACGTGCTACTCAGATGAGGAACCCAGGTATTGACCTGCAACCTCAGCTGGAAGCCTTGTATGCTGAAAAAGAGCATCAAACCAAAGAAATTTATTTACTTCGAGAAACTATTAAGGTAACTCAAATAGAAAAATCATTATTGCATGACAGATTTCTTCCCAATTTTATTTTGAGTAAAAGCAACTCCTAACCCTTTTCCCGCCTATGGCAGTGTCGGGTACCCATTTGTCCCTCTGAATGGACACAGGGTGATATATTGGACATAGTTTTTTCTGCAGCCGGTTGCCGGCCAGAGCTGCACCCCTACGCTTATTTATCGTCGGTCTAGTGTTCGTTGGGGAATGCTACCGACGCCAGGGGGCGAGCTCCTACACCTGGAAATTTTGCCTCATCTACCCGTTGCGTAGTAGAGAGGGTTCTTTTACGTGCAAGTGCCATCGTGCACCCACACGGGACCTCGGTTTTACTTCTCATCCGAAAGAAGGCACACTCGCGGCTTCTCTCTCGCCCGAAAGAGGCCGACCCATCACGGTCCAGCGGCGGGTCCCAATTTTATTTTGAGTCTTCTAAAATAGTTTTTTTGAAGTTGCTACACCCTGGCGCATTAACTTCTCATGTAAAGTAGTTAGTCCTGAAATGAAAGACTTAAAGTTCATTCCTGTATAATATTAATTTAATACATTAGAGGGAGAAGACCCGTCTCGGTGGCGGAGAGCGCAGCACTCTCGGTAACTGCATCAGTAGTTTAGGTTCGATGCTGGACCGAGATGGGTTGGCTTCTTTTGGGCGAGAGAGAGGCCCCGAGTGCGCCTTCGTTCGGATGAGAAGTAAAACCGAGGTCCCGTATGGTGTATGATGGCATTTGCACGTAAAATACCCTCTCTACTATGCAACGAGGAGGTGAGGCAAAACCTCCAGGTGTAGGAGCCTCGGTCGGCAACCTGCTTTGGGAAAGCACTGTCCAATATATTGCCCTTGTGCCCATTCAGAGTGACACGATGGGTACCCGACCCTGCCCCAGGCCGGAAAAGGGCTGAGTTGCTAGCTGCTTACATTAGAGCAGGCATGTCAAACTGGGAGTACCCAGAGGGCCACATCGGTAACATGTACGTTGCCTTGGGGGCCATGCAGTGTTGACTTTTTTTTGTAATTTGATTTTAAAATTACCAAAAGCCCCGCCTGACGGTATCGAGTTTAATTGACGTGACAATTGTCGAAATGGTATTCAATAATAATTTTAATCAAAATATGGCACATGGCACTCCATTCCAACTGTGCCCGGTGGTAACTGCCCCCTCCCCCTTCTCGTTAAGCTTCTGAGTAGCTGACTGCATTGTGAGAGCCGCAACTCTAGGCTTCAAGGGCCGTCAGTTTGACACCCCTGCATGAGAGGGAGAGAAAAATCCAATTAAATCACTAGAGTATTCGTAAGACAATTTTTCATAAATGTCATTTTTTTGGCAGCTGTGTACCATTTTGGGGTATCTACTTAAATAATTCAACGTATGAAAGTTTTGACTTCAAGTGTGTCAAAAATAATTTTTAGGTTCACATCCTTAGCATCTAATTAGATGTTAGACATTCATCTTCTGGAGACTGTGCACACTTGAATTATTGATCGCAGATTCTTCGTACTATGTTGCCGGCGACTGTCGCCCTTTTCCCCAGACCCTCTTGTACAGTTGCCATAGTGATCGACATGTAAACATGTGCTGAGAGGCTTACGTTTTGGAAAAAATATTTTGCACTTATCTCCTCTGTAGATTATATAATAAAGCTCACTTTTGGGCTCACACAACATGATTTCTTAATTATGATGCATAAAATGAAATGCAAGGAATAGCACATAGCGTCCTATCAACTGCTAATCGAGGGAACCCCCAACCCTCCCCTCCCTTGCCTTCCTTCCAAACTCGACTGTCAGTGTGATTGACTGGAGTAGACGATCGCACAATCGATCCTCCGTAGGGTGATTGGGTTCCTTTGGAAGCGACACCTCATGTGCACCTTTTGCGCGAGGAATAGTACAGCCGGGACTCCCTGGTCACCTACCCCACAGGAACCATTCGTTGATGAGAGCCTTCCTAGATCTGTCTTAGTGGCCAATATGCAGAGCCGTAACGGGGGTATGAAGCGCCTGTGGCAAGTGTCTAACTTTCGCTTGCCGGTAACCCAATAATGTCAAAAAAGCAAACATTTTGCGCCCCAAACCCAGTTGCGCCTGTGGCGGCCGCCTTCTTCGCCACACCCTAGTTACGGCCCTGCTAATATGCCCCAGTTCGTGAGTCCACGGTTGCAGAATCGTCTTTCGGGTGAAGCGGAAGCCCAACATGCCCCTACTGTTGGATGAGATGTAAGGCCATGATCCCTTGTGGAGCGTACGATGTTATCTGCAAGTGTAAAGACCCTTTCTACATGGAGTTGAATGTCTGCGTGTAGATGTGCGAAATTTCCCATTTGTAGGAACCAGCTCTCTGACGTTAGTATGCTATGCTAATGGTTGGGGAGTAAGCCAAGCAGCTGCTTGCAGGAGGCTGCTCGCGGGTGAGGAGGTAGGCGTACGTAAGGGATGTAGGAGATGGGAAATTAACAGCATCCCATGTTCACTACCAACCACTCATGTTGGTACTAACTCGGGTTTTCGTTGCTTAACTTCAGGGATCTGACGAGGACTGGTGTGTCAAACGCAACTCGGCCGCACATTTCCGTGCCGTCGATTGAAGAAAAAAACTAAAGCAATGGGTTTCTGCTTTTGGTCAGGATCAGTGGAAGGAACATAGGCCGACTTGGTATAAGCAAAGAATTACATTGGGTTGGCAGTCGGATAAATGCTGTCCAGCAATTCATTAGTTTGTTCCTGGATCCAACGGGACAAATGGGTACCCGACCCTGACTAAGGAGGGAGCGGCGAGTTGCGTTGGACACACCAGTTCTCGTCTGATCACTGAAGTTAAGCAACGCAAGCCCAGTTAGTACTGACATGGGTGGTCGCTCGGGAAAGCTGGGTACTGCTAATACCCAATAATCGTCGCATTGGTGTAGTGTCTGTGCAGTCTATGCACTAGAACTATGCAGTGGACGGGTCTCTAATGACCTCGTAGTTGACGGGACCTTAAACACCAACAAACAACCTGACTAAGGATAAAAAACGGTATGGGGCAAACATACTGATAACTGGTTTAGAGATGCCAGGTAGAAGTGACTCCTACTGCGCCACCTATCGAAAAATTGCGTCTTCTTTTCGACAGGAAGTAATCAGTGGCATTGTGTGGTGTATACCATATTGCCTGCACGTAAAAGGACCTCTTACTATAAAGCAACTCGGGTTCCCATCTTGTCCCTCTGAATTGACACAAGAGCGATATATTGGTCAATGTTTTTCCACAGGCGGTTGCCGGCCAAAGCTGCAACCCTTATGCTAATTTTTCTTCTGTCTTCTGTTCGTTGGGGCACCCTACGGACGCGTCGGACCTGGCGTCACGACGCCAGGGGGGCGAGCTCCTACAGCTGGGAATTTTGCCTCATCTATTTGTTTCGTACTAGAACAAGGTTCTTTCACTTGCTAATGCTATCGTACACCACAGGGGACCTCGGTTTAACTTTTCATACGAAGGAAGGCGCACTCGGGACCTCTCTCTCTCTCGCCCGAAAGAAACCAACCCACCTCGATCCAGTAATGGACCTAGAACCAGGGCCTGCCTTCTCTATAAAGGGACCCGGGTGCAAAAATCCTTTTGGGGCCCCAAAATATTTTTTTCAAAATTAAAAATAAAAGGCTTCAGTGTAAATGGACTCCTCTTAGATGCCCTCCTATCCCATTCTGAGATCCTTCCTAATTTTGGAAGGTATTACATTTTTGGATGATGCCATGTGTCCTAATATGTCGCCATTGCAATTATGAGTTGGCCTGAAAGCTGATGTGAACGTCCACACCTTGGAATAGTTTCACTTGGACCTATGTCATTATATTTTTTATTACACTTCTGATTATTAAAGGTATTTTGGTTTTAACAACCCCAAAATAATAGCATTATTAAATTATTGACTCTTAACCTTTAATTGTGGCTTGTCCAACCTGTGGCCCATTGAGGCTTGTAACGTGACCCATGGTGCATCATTTCTAATTATGCATTATAGCCTACCTGCTATATAATACCTAACGTTATCTTCACCCGTTTTGTTTTGACGGCCTGTGGCTGGCAATCAGTTCATGGAGCAGCCGAGTGACCCACAACACCAGAAAGGTTGCACAACCCTGGTGTAGTTCAATGGTAGGGTTGTTAGGTTACGTTTAGGTTATGTTGCATTGGCAGGGTCGAATGAGGGACGTTGCCCCTACAATGACGTATTAAACTTTTAATATTAGCAGTGATTTGGGCCCTGATAGGTACTAATGATGGGCCCCCCTCAATCGTGGGGCCCGGGTGCAATGCACCCTCCGGATGGCCAGCCCTGCCTAGAACTGCTGACGCAGTTACCGAGCGAGCTATCCTCTGCGCCACCGAAGCGAGTTTAAAGGACCCCTTACTATAGGGGTAAAAAATACCTGTAGTTCGACAGAATATCCAGGTTAGGAGCTGCCCCCCCCCCCTAACTTCGGTGGAGTGTTCCAAAAAAAAAACAGCGAGTTACTATAAACTTATAAGTGAGGCAGAATATTAAGTCGGCAGAGTGCAAATAACCTCCGAATAAGTCACTCAAGTGTTGCATTAGAATTTAAAATTCTACTCAACCCTGCCATAGGCGGGAAAAGGGTTTGTAAAGCGGAAGATTTAGTTCCAGTCTTACAGCCTCGTTCTCCAAATTCAGCTTTTGACGAAAAGCTGACCTTTTCTCCCTGCTAATAATCTTTCGGTTCTGTCCCCCTTGTTGAAAACGTGAAGCTTTTCCAGAATACAAATGGATTATAAAATCTGCCTCATAGTTTTAATATCCGTGTACTTTAGGGGGTCTGCTTATTTGCATTTCACGACGGTTCCTGTGAGATTTTTGGAAATCCTAAGAATTTCCGTATTTTCTAGAAATACTGTAGCAATACGAGTGCAGAATTCATTCGGTTGGCATACCCTCACGAAACATTATAAAGGAACACAGTTATTGACTCTACCAAGATCACTACCAATTTAGGATAAGGGAAGAGGGAATGTTCTGTTCTAGTGCCGGCGCTTTCTGAGCGAAAAGGGGATATGGTCCTACGTTATGTATCCTATGCTGAACCACATTTTTTGCAAGGACTGTATTTTTGAGCTTTAAGTACTTTCTGTGAACTGCTTTAAATAGGCTACCTCTGTTACAGGGATATCTTTTTGTACCTATAAATAACCCAAATCTCTAGCCCTTTTGTGTTAATGGCAGCGTCTGGTACACATTAATCCAGTCTGTACCCGGGAACACATCGCTAGTTACCGACCCCATGACACACTCTTGCTCATTCGACATTGGCCTATGTTTTTTGTAGGGCATTTTACTCTCACCGAGGTCAGAGGAGCAGGTTCATGCACCTGGCAATTATGCTGGCCTACTTGCTGAGGTCATGGACGTCCTCAGAACATTCTCCACGGGCAAGGCTTTAAGACTATGTACCAGGAATAGGAAATTTTTTCCTGGGGATTTTCAGTTTTACATCGTTTTGCATTATGGCACCACCGAAGATATCCGGGAGAAGTTGGCAACCTGTGAACTAGGGTGAATCTGGGTACATTGGAGACAGCACTGAGATTTTGCTGCCTGCCTCAGTACTAGCCCAGGGTGCCAATTGTTTTAAGTGCCAATCATTTTTGTGCTTTTAATTAAGATACTGTATTTTGTCTTCCCACTAACGAAGGTATCCGTCACAAAGGATTACATATTCATATTGGGTGCCCGTTATTGTCTCATTGGGACACATGGGTTGTTGGATGGTATGTTGACGTAGCCGGCTGCCAACCTAATGCTGCAACCCCTATGCTTATCTATTGTCGGTCTACTGTTGGCTGCTGCCCTCCATCGACTCCAGGAGGAAGCTTTTACTTCCACTGCCGAACTACATGAAAGCGACGTTGTAGGTCCTTCTAACCACAGGGGCCACAGCTTTACTTCCCATCTGATAGAAGGTGCACTAGCGACTTCTCTTTCGTCCGATCTTGATCCCGGGACAGCAGACAAAGTTGTTCTGCTGACTCCCTCTGAGGTTCCAACTGTAAAGCCCAGCGCAAAATGAGACGCAGTCTCTGCAGGTGACGCAGGGTGACTCACTATACATTTCTGTGGCTCACATGATAGTATGTAGTTGCGCATGTTAAGTCGAAGGGTGACGTGACTCAATACCTGCGTCACGTGACCCTGCGGTGTGCAGTGCCAATGCCGGAGTTTCCTGCGTGAAGCTGGTGTGA
>JAAFCE010009109.1:12235282-12246148 GCA_013389805.1 Trigoniulus corallinus
TAGAACTATGCAGTGGACGGGTCTCTAATGACCTTGTAGTTGACGGGTTTGTTTGTTTGTTTGAGTTTAAGGTCCCGTCAACTACGAGGTCATTAGAGACCCGTCCACTGTATAGTTCTGATGCATATACTGCACAGACACTACACTAATGCGACGATTATTGGGTATTAGCAGTACCTAGCTTTCCCGAGCGATCACCCATGTCAGTACTAACTGGGCTTACGTTGCTGAACTTCAGTGATCAGACGAGAACTGGTGTGTCCAACGCAACTTGCCGCTCCGTAGTTGACGGGACCTTAAACTCCAACAAACAAGCAGTCTCTGCATAAGAACTATGCTGTGGACGGGGCTCTAATGACCTAGTAGTTGAAGGGCCCTAAAACACCAATAGAGAAACAAAACAACAAGCAAACATTTAAGTAGCAGAAGTTCGTCCCCTGACATCAGTAAATCGCGCAATTGGCTGAAAAGCCGACGTTAAGTAACCCAATCCATCCTACACAATTATCTTCTGGTCTGATCAGTGATAAATTGGTGGTTTTATTAGCAGTTGGAGGATGATTTGCTGTTCACTGCTAAATTGATGCTTGCCGCTTATTCTCGAAATTGCCATGTAAATCATTCACTTTTCACTATATCGTGATGTCACAGCCGTGCATTTCCACACCCTCTCTTTCCGCTTCACAAAAAAACCCCTTTTTGTTCGTTTACAAGATATTCATTCAGACATAGAAAATCATCATCATTACTCATAATGTCCTTTTAGCCTATAGCAGGATCAGACAATTTATTTGTCTCTTGGAACTGAGAACACATGGGAGAGCGATATCTGTACGTAGCCTACTGTTTTCTTTCCGATGGCATTTTCTGTCAACAACACCAGGGGGCTCAGTTACCTTGGAGTTATGCCAGTTTACATATACAGTAGAAAGTAACTCCTAACCCTTTACCCGTCTATGGCAAGGTCGGGGGTACCCATCTTGTCCCTCTGAATCCATACAAGGGTTATATATTGGACTAGTGTTTTTCCGCTACCGGCTGCCGACCAAAGCCCCCACAGACATCATCATCATACCCTTATCCCGCCTGTGTCAGGTTCGGGTCTGCGGGTTCTAGCCCTCCACTCCCGTCAATCTCTCACCAGGTCCCCGTCAACCCCACACACTGCCATATCCTTACAGACAACCTGCTTCCACGTCTGCTTTGGTCTCCCCTGCCCCGGGTGCTTCCGGCCACCTGCATTCCTGAAATGGACCTAACGAGCTCCTCTCCTCTTCTCATTATGTGTCCATACAACTTCAACCTACTTTTCTCCGCGATGTCCACACCCCCAGATTTCCTCTAATATACGGCAATGGAATAGCCTTGGAGAGGATAAAGTGGAGGGCTTCCTCCAAAGAAACCCCACCATTCCTAGTGTTGTAGGTGGATCACTACAATTTTAGCCTAGGGTTTTGGGAGCTTTATGGTTTACGTATGTAGGAATGAAAGTTGGTTTCTCTACTGTCATATTAGCCAAATAAGGCTGCTTGCAGTGTAGTGAATTAGAATTAATTCGATCAGCTCTCGACACGTCAGTCACGTACCGCAGCATTTGCATCTTGGCTGCTTGCATTCTATTGACGTGACTCTTCTTCACTGCCCTACCTTCTGATTCATATATAGCATAGCTGTCCTAACCACTGCCCTGTAGAACTTCCCTTTCAACTTGATGGGGACCCTCCTATCAAACTGGACCCCGCTTGCCTGTCCCCACTTCAACCATCCCCCCATTGATTCTATGGGTCACATCAGACAGCCTTAGCCAATATTCCTGCCGGTTTCCAGACGCCTGACTGGGGTGTTCCCAGTCAGAGCACGTTCAGTGGACCAGGAAACCCGACCCTGCCGCAAGCTGGATAAGGGTATAATGACGATGATGACGATATCGTCGATAAAAAGCTCACAAAATATTTTGACAGTAACGAAGCATAAGGGGGTTACAACTGCCTGCAGTGGCTGATCCAGGATTTTCGTTAGAAGGGGTCGATATCCATCCAGTAGATCGCTGGGCATCCGACCCTGGCATTGGCGGGAAAAGGGTTGGTGATGAAGAGAAGTGGACTAGAAGTAGATGGGCAAATTTCGTTTGCCCATCTAGTTCTGTGTACGTCTTTTTGCTTGCAGCTTAGTGGGTAGTTCAGTCGCCTCTGTGCACCTTTGAGAGTAGGTTTGATTCCAGTACAGATTATTGAATTATCTTTCAACCGTACAGAGGATTGGAATTTTTAATCTTTGAATAATTTGTGAGAGTGTGGTTAAATTAAAGAGTTTTCTATAAGTACCTTATCTGCATTCCCCGTCGTAAATATTTGGTTTTAAGTTTTCTGTCAGGATCAAGACCCTAGGATAAGAGTGGTGACCACCGAGTTTCTTAACCATTTTACTGACGTACAATAAATAATTTGGTTTGATTCATTAAACGTAGGTCTCTCTGCTGCTGATGGTAATTTCCCGTCCTGTCATGTAGGAGGCGAGTCATTTGCACACAAAAGAACCCTCTCTACTATACTACTGATAGATGAGGCAAAATTTTCAGGTGTAGGAGCTCCCCCCAGCGTGCGGTAAACCGATGATAAATAAGCAGAGGAGTTTCAGCTTTGGTTGATAACCGGCTGCTGATCAGGTTGTTCGTAAGGGTATGGTAGTTTGCGGGGTGGACGGGGACCTGATGGGAGATAGGCAGGAGTGGAGGGCTAAAACCCGTAAACTCGACCCAACCACAGGCGGGATAAGGGTATTGTGATGATGAATAAGGTGATGTTGACAACTATGGCACTTTCAATCTGAATTTTTGTCATTACAAATAAAAATTAAATTATTTTTAACCTTTATACTGCAGTCATGTTTCTCCTACATGACTAAACTGCTAGATGCCATTTTTTGCTTGTATTTCACACTATTATCAGTCCCACGTGGGATTGAAATTTGAATTCATGTTTTAAGTGGCTTATGAGCTATAAGCGTGATGAGTACGATTGTCACGCGCCGCGTTCAAATGTTAAATTAAGTTTTTGCAGAGTAATTATTACCGATCAGGCTGATTAGCAGTCGGGTGGCAGCTTAACAGTCAATATATTACTCTTTATAGTCAGTATGTCCTTACCTTCACCATCCCGATGACTCTCCTCACTGGGGAGCGTCGTGCGATCTACAGTACCTCAGCAAGGCGCGGGGCGGAAGGAAGAGCCAAGAAAAGGAGGGGCACGCTCCACACCGGGCATGCGACCTGGAAGCAGAGGCACAGAGGGAGATGGGCCGCCAGCTCATCCGGGACGTGCGGGGGGGCGGTTTATTGCATTGGACACACCAGTGCTCGTCTGACCACTGACGTTAAGCAACGCAACTCACATCTAGTACTAATATGGGTGAACGCTTGGGAAAACTGGCCACCACTAATACCCTAAAATCGTTGCATTAGTGTAGTGTCTGTGCGGTCTCTGCATTAGAAATACGCAGTGGACGGGGCTCTAATGACCTTGTAGTTGAAAGGCCCTATAACAACAACTATACAAAAAGAACCCGGGACGTGGATGGGGAGGAGGCACAGGAAGATCTGATACTACGTCATTCAGTTCCTGAGTGGACACGGATACTTCCGTTCCTACCTGCACAGGATGGGAAGAGCGAACTTGGCAGTGCCTTGTTCTGCGATGACGACGCTCATCACGTTCTCGTTGCCTGTGACAGATGGGCCGCCCGAGAAAGATTTCTAGAGGTGCAGTGGTGTCGTGTACCATGAGGAAGTGTACGCAATGCTGGAAGCCTCACACACTTAGGCCCAGCGCATAATGAGACGCAGTCTCCGCAGGTGACACAGGGTGACTCATTATAAATTTCTGTGGCTCACATGATAGTATGTACAGTAGTTGTGCATGTTAAGTCGCAGGGTGACGTGACTCAGTGCCTGCGCCACGTGACCCTGCTGAGCGCAGTGCCAATGCTGCAGTTTCCTGCGTGAAGTTGGCTTGACAATAACAAAAAGCGGTGCGAAGCAGAGAAGTTCTCTTGTTGTTTGATGCAAGTATGGTGAAAAACTGCTATTCAATGTGCGGTAATTGCCTGCTAGCAGAATTTCGCAGGGCTGCTACACTCAGCGTCACCTTCGCCACCTGCGTTACCGTGCGTCTCATTTTGCGCCTTGCCTTACTGAGAACCTAATGCGTTCAATCCAGGAACACATCATGGACGCTTGCATCTATTCAGTCCTGTGACGCGAGCAGACTGCTGTTTTGCTTAATGTTGCATCAGGACAGTTTTCATTAGTGGCAGAATTTAAACTCAAGCCCAGAAGACATCAGTTTCATTAAATTATTTAAATTACACCTCTCGAGGGTAAATTATGAATATTAGACCTCAATTATAACACTTAGTATAAGTGCATTTTACTGCCGCAGTTAACCTTCGACTTGACACTAATTTCAACTTATTTCCACGTGTGTTTTAGTGCGACGATCAAATGAAAGCGTTTTATTCTCATTTCAGGAACTGGAATTAAGAATTGAGACGCAGAAACAAACTCTTCAAGCGAGAGATGAAAGCATTAAGAAGTTGTTGGAAATGTTACAAGCAAAAGCACCTGGTAAGTATATCCTGCTGTTTATTTCATTATGATGTGTTGTTGCAAGGGTTATCTTCATTGTTGATTCAATTACAAAAGTGATTTAACGTTACAGGGATGTTTGTCATATTTTTCACGTGGTTATGTTGATTCACCTCGACAATAATGGGCATGTTGTTGAATCGATTATTAACCATTTCATTTTTTTTATTTCGTGACCATACATGCATATTGTGTTAGAGCGTTAAGTAGGCACCACATTTAGATACACGTGTATTTATATTTCGTTGAAGCAACAGGGTTCATAATCGAAAAGTGCGACAAAACTTTCAAAAAAGCAGTCTTTTACGGCAGCTGATTTTGAACTACAATGGATTAAGGTGGTATGGGCATGCCACTGAGAAGTCCACCACAGGAATGCTGGACTTAGGTAACAGCCAATATAGACGTTGACCAGGGATATAAACTGGCGGCCCTTTACTTATATTCGTTTCGAGAAATAGCTTGTGGCTGAAATGAGTTTGACATCCTTGGTAGACCTAAACTAGCATGACAGCTGGTCACATACCAGGTCATGGCAGCAAATGAAGTGGACAGCAGGAATGGAAGGTAAAACGCTCAAGGTCGTCCCTGACTAGGTGACATATCGATGTTATTTCGATGGAGAAGCTGCTTTTAACTAGTTTTCGTAAAAATTTTCCGAAGTTTCGTCGAGTGGCTGAATTGCGATGGATACATCAGTTTTCGTCAGATCACTGAAGTTAAGCAACGCAACCCAAATTAGTACCGGCATGGGAGGTTGCGAACACTGGGTACTGCTAATATCCCCACTCCTACTTCCCCCTCACCCGCGAGCAGCCTCCTCAAGGTCCGGCTCGTTATGGCGTCTTGGCCAACTCCCTCACCCGTTGGAGTAACAAACTAGGAGTTGGAGTAACAACTTTTCCTCAACCGACGCCAGGGATGAGTTTCTGCACCTGGAAATGTTGCACTACTATAATCCACGTAATAAGGGTCTTTTAATCTGCAGTTCTGTTAAATGCCTCAAGGGGCATCTGTTATACTTCCCATCCGACGGAAAGCACACAAGGGGAATTCTCGCATGCTCGAATGAAGCCAACCCTCCTCGAACCTGGAACCACTGATGCAGTGGTTCAACAGGCTACCGAAATGACTCCTTTCTATGGAATTTACTGGGAGCGGCGAGTTGCGTTGGACACACCAGTTCTCGTCTGATCACTGAAGTTAAGCAACGCAAGCCCAGTTAGTACTGACATGGGTGGTCGCTCGGGAAAGCTGGGTACTGCTAATACCCAATAATCGTCGCATTAGTGTAGTGTCTGTGCAGTATATGCATTAGAACTATACAGTGGACGGGTCTCTAATGACCTTGTAGTTGACGGGACCTTAAACTCCAACAAACAACAACAACAATGGAATTTACTCAGTATTTTTTACGGTTAATTTTAGTGCCCCGAGCACATAAGAGTAAGGGTGACAAGGGATTACCCGAAGAATAAATCTTCCAGCGTTATTGGTCGAAATGTTGAATTATTCTGTAAGTTGATCTGCTCGCCTCCCCAAAATTTCCTAGCTCGAAGGTCAGTTATGTCTAACTTGTACCCAACTGGGTGTCTGCTAGTCCTTCTCTTCACTTGTCTATTACTTAATCTCTTTTCCGCATTAGACAGGTTCTGTTTTTTAAAGGTATTGTGCTGCTTCGTATTACATTGGCTATTGGCTGTACTACGATTTTTTGTCGATTGATTATTTTCGTTTTTAGGGTCCAGTTTAGACAATTTTCACTTTATTTGTTTTCTGGAGAACAAAAGGCCATTAAAGAAATATGATAAAGGAGCTTGCAAGTGTCTAGTGTTGCTCTAAATTTGGGTTTATTGATGTCAATTTTCTATATTAAATTTCGAGCATGTTTTTTGCTCATGTGCTTCTCGGTTTTCAATGTCACTGGTTGTAAATTGACAGTTCACAACTTTGCTCACATCTTCTGTCATATTGATTTAATACTGTAGGAAAAAAGTGGTAGAATTCTGTTGGATCCTAAAATAGATGATAGATATTTTATCCATTTACCATCTGGCTACTTCATTAAAAATGTGCTAACATCTTAAAATGATGTGATGTTTCCGAAAGAAAATTTTAACGTGTCTGGGGGCGGCTGTATTGCATTGGGCACAACAGTTCTGGCCTGACCTCTGAAGTTAAGCAACGCAACTCCCAAGCGGTCACTGGCATGGGTGACCGTTTGGGGAGACGACGTAGTACCTGTGCAGAATCTGCATTTGAACTACGCAGTGGACGGGGCTCTAATGACCATTGTAGTTGAAGGGCCCTAAAACACCAGCGAAACCAAGACACAAGTTCTTGTGAGATCACTGATGTTAAGCATTGCAAACCTACGTTAGTACCAACATGGGTGGTTGGTAGAGAACGTTGGGTGCTGCAAATTTTCCCCTCCTACATCTCCTACACCTACTTCCTCCTCTCCCGCAAGCAGCCTCCTAAGGGTTCGGCCTGTTATGGCTGCTTGGTCTACTCCCCAACCCGTTAGTGTAAAATAGAAATAGACAAATATTGAAACAAACATTTAACGTGTCTCCAAAAGTCACTAGGGCTTTGGACTTGGGATTTCGACTTGGGCTTTCGAGACGTTTCCTAGTACTGACATGGGTTGCCGGTTGGGAAAACTGGCTTCTGCTAATACCCAAAAATCGTCGCATTAGTGTAGTGTCTGTGCAGTCTGCATTAGAACCCCGTCCTAAATATTGACTACAAAGACTTGGCATGAGCCTGACTCTTGGTACATTATGGTTGTACAATGCGGGGTTGGAACAGTGGGGTAGGCCGGCATCCCCCATAGACATCTTAGCCAATATTTCCTGCGGGTTCCAGACATCTGGCTGGGGTGCCCCCAGTCAGAGCAGGTTCAGTAGACCCGCAGATCCGACCCTGCCATAGGCGGGATAAGGGTATGATGATGATGTTGACTACAAAGACTAACGTTTGATATTTATTATGGTTATTTATGCTTCCTTTGTCTAGTTAAGCTCCTGGATGAAGACAGAATCGAGTACGAGCGAATGAAAACTCAATTGTATGAAGCACAGGCTCGAGCTCGGCACATGGAGACCTTAATCGAGAGTAAAGACAAGGACATCATGAAGACCAAAGAAGTAAGCGCGTTTCCTTTTTCTTAATTTTATAGCGCCCTAATCGACAAATGCAAAAGGTTTCAAATATTACGTAAGTTTTGTAAACTGCTGCCATCTGGAGTCGTTCTCATGTTCTTTTGTCAGAGTTTACTCAAATTGTCGATGGAATTTGGTGGAGACGTTATAACTGAATTATTCATTTGACGTTCACAGTGCTATCAGTAATTCTAAACTAATCTACCCATTGAGTAACGTAGCAGAATTTTAAAGACCTCTGCCATTTTTCAAACCTTGTAGGCCTCAGCACATCAATTGAGACCACCTGAAATACTCAGGTTTGGGATTAAGCTGACGTGAAGGCCAATTTTTTAAAGAGGTTAGTCATTGTCACAATCTCACTGAAAGGATAGACTATTAGGTAAATCAGAGTTCGTTCAGGCGGGGCTGACTCAGAGTCGGGTAATGAGCATTTTGCTTCTAAATTGGTTGAAAGTGAATTCGGGGAACGGGGACCAGTGCCGGAATTACCATTAGGCTAAGTAGGCTGAAGCCTAGGGCCTCAACATTTAGCGGGCTGCAAAACCTAAGAAGAGGACCTCAAAAAGGCTTGAAAAGGGGCCTCAAAATTGAAATAGCCTAGGGCCTCTCAGTATCTAAATCCCGCACTGACGGGGACATAAATTTAATACAGAGAAATGTAGTCAACGTTTGTCCTGAAATCGTCAACTCATGAAGTCTTTTAAGGTCCCATCAGAAGAAACAAAAGCCACTCTTAACCCCTTTCCCGCCTATTTTACGGTCAGGTACCCACTTGTCCCTCTGAATGGACACAAGGGTGATATGTATATTGGACAGTATTTTACCACAGCTCCTCCTCATCATCTCACCATTATCCGCCTGTGGAAGGGTCGGATCTGCGGGTTCTCATCGTCCCGTCTCTGTGACCCAATATGTAGCGTAGTCGATTAACTGCGTCAGCGGTTCCAGGTTCGATACTGGAGGGAGCGGCGAGTTGCGTTGGACACATCAGTTCTCGTCTGATCACTGAAGTTAAGCAACGCAAGCCCAGTTAGTACTGACATGGGTGGTCGCTCGGGAAAGCTGGGTACTGCTAATACCCAATAATCGCCGCATTAGTGTAGTTTCTGTGCAGTATATGCATTAGAACTATGCAGTGGACGGGTCTCTAAATGACCTTGTAGTTGACGGGACCTTAAACACCAACAAACAAACAAAATCGATACTGGATCAAGGTAGATTGGTTCTTTTCGGTCGAGAGAGAAACCCCGAGGGTCCATTCCTTCGGGTGAGAAGCAAAACCGAGCTCCCGTGTGGTGTTTGGAGGCATTTGCACTTAAAAGACCCCTCTCTACTATGCAGCGGGTAGGTGAGGCAAGTCCAGGTGTAGACCGACGATAAATAAGCATAAGGGTTGCAGCTTTGGTCGGCAACCGGCTGAGGAAAACAACTGTCCAGTATATCACCCTTGTGTCCATTCAGAAAGACAAGATGAGTACACCACTCTGTCATAGGCGGGAAAAGGGTTAGGAGTTGCTTGTCTAATCTAATCGGTGCAGTCGGTAGCAGGAAAATTCGAGTGAAAACCTAGTTCCGAAGATTCTTTATTTTGTGAACTGCCTCATCGGCAGACCTGAAACGTCCGCACTAGTTGAAGACTTTATTCCCAAAGGTGACGTTTAGGTGCATTTGTAAAGTTCAACTGAATTTCTCTCTGCATTTGCCTCCGTTCTGTGAAGTAGATTGCAGTCTTGTGTTTTGATTTTTTAGACATGGGATTAATACTATTAGACATTAAACTATGATCGTTTTTTATTCTACGAGTGTTTTGGTCCTAGGAGGGCCACACAGACGGGCATTCATCTCTGGTGCTTCGCAAAACTTACAGCCGGTGCTAGCTGCAAGATCAGTCTAATTGCAGACGACCTTGTAACCTTCGCATCAGTACTGATTTCCCTCCCAAGCTCATGTAATGGAATGTGGTCTCAGGCTCCCATGTCCTCACTTTTCTGAGGAAGGAGGGTTGGTTCGAGTATCAATAGCTCGAAAGTCAGTCAATAAGTTGAGGTCCTTTGAGGACAACAGAGAAGGGAACTCATTAAATACTGGTACCACAAGGCACACTTTATTACAGAAAGAATGTCTATTTAAGAAAGATTCTTCGCCTAAATTGAATGCCGCCTAGATTGGCTGTCACTCAGTATCTAACTGAAGGGAGCGGCGAATTGCGTTGGACACACCAGTTCTCGTCTGATCACTGAAGTTAAGCAGCGCAACCCCAGCTAGTACTGACACGGGTGGCCGCTTGGGAAAGCTGGGTACTGCTAACAGACTGATTGCTAATACCCAAAAATTAACGCATTATTGTAGTGTCTGTGCAGTCTCTGCATAAGAACTATGCTGTGGACGGGGCTCTAATGACCTTGTAGTTGAAGGGCCCTAAAACACCAACGGTATCTAACTGCTTATAGACAAAGTTATGGACGAAATTTGTCTCTGAACGTTGAGTCCCCAAATGTTGCACCAATAGTTGAAAACCAATGAAAAAACGTTTGGGTTCTAAATTGTCCAAAATTTAAGCCTACTCTTGCTGACAGTAACAGGAGAAATCCTAGTGCAAACTTGAAAAATCGAAAATTTCGTACGTTATGAATTGCCCTTATCAGTTGTCCTGAAATGTTCGCACTAGTTGAGGACTATTCCTAAACGTGATTTGTCTATTCGCTGTAATGGCTAGGGTTGACTGGTTTTCGGGCTGGTTACATTTAACCCCTTTCTCAGAAATGATCTTAAGCCACTTTATTGTGTCTTTTCATGCATTGAATTCTGGAAATGCATGCTTTTGCATTACTTCCAGATCTATTCTTTTGACCAGCCTTTCTCTAAGTGCTGTCTGCGGCCTACCACTGGACCGCAAGAATTTTCTGGCGGGCCACAAATTTTATTTCTTTATATTTATCTGGTCAAGTGGTTGTATAATGCGATGTTGGAACAAGTGTGGTAGGCCGGCATCCCCTCACAGACAACCCATCCAATATTCCTGCAGGTTCCAGATACCTGGCTGGGGTGCCCCAAGTC
>JAAFCE010009109.1:12246158-12275795 GCA_013389805.1 Trigoniulus corallinus
CCAATATTCCTGCAGGTTCCAGATACCTGGCTGGGGTGCCCCAAGTCAGAGCATGTTCAGTGGACCTGCAGACCAACCCTGCCACAGGCGGCATACGGTTATGATGATGATATGTATCCAGTCAGGTCTCCATTTAAGTGGGCCGCAGGCTTCTTCTAATTGGCCACGATCAAAAAATGTTTGAGAAACACTACTGTAGAGTGATAACCGTGGTAGGCTGGCTTCCCCCCACAGAAAACCTTGCCAATATTCTTGCAGGTTCCAGATACCTGGCTGGGGTGCCCCCAGTCAGAGCATGTTTAGTGCACCCGCAGACCCGACCCTGCCACAGGCGGCATACGGGTATGATGATATGTATCCAGTCAGGTCTCTTCATGTAAGTTTGAGAAACACTGCTGTAGATTGTAACCACCATGGTCATTGGTCATCTTATGTCATTCAAGTTTTTTAATGATAGCTTGCTAAAGACCTTGTGACCTGATAAAAACAAATTGGTTGCCTATTTAGTTTCGATGTCAAAATATTTAGCTAGACCTTTTTCTGATTTGAATACAGGACGATCCAATTAGGTCTTAGGTCGGTGTTGTTGTTGTGTAAATATGCTCGTGTGCTTTTATTTGGCATTCATTCATTCGTCTTCGTTGCGGTTACCTTCTTTTCTGACGTTCCTCTTTAGATTTGGTAGTTACATTTTTATTGTAGATATCTCTCTCACTCTCACTCTTTATATATATTTTTTGTGAACTGCAAGAGACAAACTGACCTAGATGTTCGCGCAAATTTTATCGATCCAGTTGAATGACCTGCCAGTGTGAAAGTGAGTAAAAGCCGCTAGACGGCACCTTGGCTGTTTAAAATGGCGTCTGCAGGATACTCTAAAACAGCCGCACGGCATCGGGAGCGAGTAACTCCAGTAAGGCCATCTGTGGTTCCATATTTGACTTTAAAAATCGCTTGAATCTAGCTTAGGCTTTTTCTTTTCTATGTATCTATATAAAAATTCTGTATATGCTTGATTTGAAAAGGGATTTTTATATACGGAAAAGAAAGAGATATTTAATTTGAGCCATGCATGATTTTAATTTGGCGGCTTTTTTTATTTTATTTTGTGCTCAAAAGCAGAGAGAGAAGAAGTAGTAGTTGTGATTGTGGTGGCATTTTTCGTTTTGCATGTTGTGTTGAAGTTGTAGTTGCATTTTGTAGATGATTTGCAATTATCTTTTCACTGCTCATCACCATAATCATCTTTAGTAAGACATATCTGTAAGAAGCTGGTTGATTTCAGTAACGATTTTTTGATTTAAGAGTCTGATTAATATTAATTTGTGTTATCGAGATTTGCAGTAGGATTATGGTTTTGATTCTTAATACAAAGGTGTGCCAACTGCACAGGTATTTAATTCATTTCGTGATATTTCTTTCATGTGTTAATCAAAAAAAAATATATTCTATTAATTTTAAATTAAATTTCATATCTGATATTTATTTTCCGTTTTTTTTTCTTCATTTTTTTCCGGATTGCATTTCATTAAAATTTGCTGTTGTAAAGCCTAAATCTAACGAGATTTAACTTTGAATTATTCATCAAATCACTAGATACAGACTGTATGTAGTTGTCGTTAGTTTATTATTCGCATCACGGATTTTTCATTCAATATTGACGCTGATTTTTGTCACCAATTTCTTTGTGCGTGACGAAAAGAGGTTGGTAGTATGTATCTTTTCTACTTTAAAATTCCTTCAGACTTGTTTTTTTTTATAATTGGTAGATGGCAACTGAAATTAAGATGGTGAACAACTAATAAATTTCTTTCTGACAAAAATAATAATTAATTTCAATTTTTAATGCATCTGTCTAATTGTGATTTATATTCTCGGTATGACTTCATCATGACGAGAGAAGATAACTTACTGATATGAGTGGTGCAGGTGTGTTTCTCCACTCGTCTTAATTTTGGAGTTGAATTTGATGGAAAGTGACTGAACTATTTTATTACTCATAAAAATGTTTCACTTCAAATTCCGGCGGTCGACTCGATGGTACCTGGTACACATGCTTACAGCTGTGGATACATGATAGTCACCTTATTGGGACCTTGGCGGACGTTACTGTTAGGTCCTGTTTACAATATTACTGTTATTATACTGATGTTCCAGGGAAATGGGGAAATAGACTCGGATGTGTCCAATAGGATTAAGGAAGGTTGGCTAAAGTGGAGACAGGCAAGTGGAGTCCTATGTGACCGCCGGGTGCCTATAAAGCTAAAAGGTAAAGTCTACAGAACTGTGGTTAGGCTAGCTATGCTGCATGTCTCGGAATGTTGGGCCGTGAGGAAGGACCATGAAAAGAGAATGCAGGTGGCTGAGATGCGAATGCTGCGCTTCATGAGTGGGGTGTAACGAGCTGTCAGGATCCGAAACGACCATGTTAGAGGTAGTCTGGGTGTGGGAGACATCGCGGAGAAGATGAGGTTGAGGTGGTATGGGCATGTGATGCGAAGGGGGAAGGAGGAACTAGTTAGGTCCATCGTGAGACTGCAGGTGGTCGGGAGCGTCAGGAGGAGGGGAAGACCAAAGTGGACATGGGAGGAGGTGGTACAAAAGGACATGGATGTGTGCGGGGTGGATGGGCGCCTGGTCCGGGAGCGGTTGGGGGTGGAGGATTGGAACTCGCAGACCCGACCCAGTTTCGTGCTGGAGAAGGGTATAATGAGGATGATGATATACTGATGTCCTTTCAGTGTTGGGTCATCACCAATCCACAATACATGACCGAGGGTATTCTAGTTGTCGTTTTGTCGACGTTAGAGATAGATCCAGCCTTGCAATTTCTGACCCTGAGATCTGACAGGCACAATTTGTGTCTACCTCATTCTCTCTCCCTCAATGGACATGTGCTGTGACCGAGCTTATCTTGCTTATATGTAGACATAAACATTATTATTGTTGTATTCGTGTCTGCCAAACCAGACACTGTTTTAATTTTATTAGTACTGCAGTATATCTGATAAAGTGTCTAACTGCAGCCAATTAAGTGATGTTTATAGTTGATGGAGGTGCTTTGTTTTAAAATCATTACTATATTATTCGTACTTGTTTGATATACCAGCTCATTTCAGTGTTTCTGGAATTAGCAGTAAAGAAAACATTTCCTGTCTTGTTTCCTGAAGGCTGTGAAGTTTTCTCATGGTGCATGTTAGCCGATCTTTACAATTTCCTCGTTTTTCTTACTTACACCAGCCTGGTAAATATTTGTTTTACTTTTTTTTAGCTTCTACACCTACTCAATTGCATTCTTCGTATTTATTTAATCGTTGAAAGTGAAATGTCACTTGAAAAGAAGTTTTTTAATGAAATTTGCAAAAAATAACATATCGGACGCGATTGTCAGAAGGTAATTGAGAGGGGATTGACTGCTGAAGACGTTAGATTTAAATGATTTGCTTCTTCAAGTCATCTTACTGTCTTCGTTAGTCGTTAACTAGATTTCTTGCTGTATATAACTCTCTGAGTTGACTGTAAGCTGGTTTGCCTGTGAAGTTTTAAAATTTAAAAATTCTTTATTGGTTTTCAAGAATGTCTGCAAACCATGAGGAATTGCAATTTTATTTCCTGTTTACAAAACATTCTTTTAGGCTCGCAAACTTGTAATCATCAAAGAGTTGTTTATCTTATACAATAGTAACTTAAAAGGAGACCACTAGCCTTCGCTGATGGTCGCAAATCCATTTTTAGCCAGTTTTTTGTCAACGACTTGTGGTCAGAGTGTGTGAAGGCCTAGGTTTGGTTTCGAAATTCTAAGTCTGCCAGAATTGTGTCACGAGCTGACAGGATCCGAAACGACGATGTTAGAGGTAGTCTTGGGGTGGGAGACATCGTTGAGAAGATGGAGAACAGATTGAGGCGGTATGGGCATGTGGTGAGAAGGGTGAGGAGGAACTAGTTAGGTCCATCGTGGGACTGCAAGTGGTCGGGAGCACCAGGGGGAGGGGAAGACCAAAAGCGGACGTGGGAGCAGGTGGTACAAAAGAACATGAGTGTGCGTGGTGGATGGGGCCCTGGTTGGGGATGGGCGGGGGTGGAGGATTGGAACTGGCAGACTCGACCCAGTTTCGAAAAGCTGGAAAAGGGTATGAGGATGAAGATTTTCAGTCTGGTATTCATATAATTATTGCCTTTACTTCTTAATTTCGATATTGTCAAGAATTTTGAATTTTTTGTATCCTTGTGACCCTTCTTGATGGCGCAATGGTAGCGTCCTCGACTACTCCATCAGTGGGCTAGGTTCGATACTGGATCGGGTGGTTTGGTTTCCTTCATTTGCCTTCTTTCCAGGGGGAGAGAGGCTCTCTGTGTGACTTCCGTTGGATGGGCAGAAAAGCCGTGGCCCCATGTGGTGAATACGATCTCTTCTGCACTTAAAAGAAACCTTACTGCATAAAATATATGTAGGCATTGTGGGAAAATTCTTAAGTTAGGAGCTCGTCCCCTGCCCACTGTGGAGGAAAGTGTCTCAATGAAGAAAATAGTCCGGTGATAGATATAATAGGCAAGACTAGTGCAGGACAAAGTTAAGGAATGGGGTTTAATGCAGTGGCGACAAAGTATGGAGGGAAGGGCGGCAAAGAAATCGTTGAGGGTGTATGGGAACAAGATTAAGATCGAGAGGGAGGTAATCTATGACAATACGTGAAAGAGCTCACTTCTGTTTCGGGCAAGAGCTGGGTTACTGGAGACGAAACAGAGAATGGCAAAGATCACAGGTGGAGAGGAGAGCTGTGGATTATGTGAAAATGAAGTGGAGGATGTCAGTCAGGCATGTGATACTGGCATGTCCAGCGCTGGATCACTGCAGGAGGGGGTTAGGAACCCCCACATTGGAAGAGGTTTTGGGGGTGGTGGGTTTTGGAGTGGAGCGGCTGGAATGGGTGCGAAAGGCAAAGGTGTTGCTAGGGTTCTGGTGGAGATCTAGGCATATGGGTCTAGCATGAAAAATCTCACTAGCAAGGTATCCGTCACAAAGGATTGCATATTCGTATTCATAATAGACTCAGGTTTACAGCATTACGTTGGCAGTTGACTGCGTAGAAGTACTGTCCCATACATCGTTCCTCTGTCCCAATGGATCAAAGATAGGCATCCTACCCTACCATAGACGGGAAAAGGGTTAGTGATGATGATGGCACACTGACGTGGAAGTTTGAAACATTTTAAACCTGTTTATGTGCTATTTATGAAGGTTAATTAAAATTGTTAGCAGTTAACTTTTCTTTCCACTTAATGTTGAAGATCTTAATATCGAAGACCTTAAGGTGTAATAGAGACTCCTAAAATACTCGGATATCTCTGAAATGTATGGTATTTTTCGTCGGTAAAAAGATCCTAATTCATGATATTATTAAAATGGCGTTGTTCATGAATAAATAAACACCAATTTGCATGTTTATTGTGCAAAATCATGTAGAGCATCTCTAATATCGCGTGAATATCAAAATGTGGGACAAGCCTATTGTTTTCATGAAGATTACTACTGATTATGGGAATGCTGTCCTGTTGCAGAAAATGTAAAAATGCATCTTTTACTATAGGAACGACGTTCAAAGCGTGCAGCTAGCACATAGTAGGGCAGATTTCTATATAAAGTGCTTTCAGTTTGCACATTTCATTTTTATTTCGGAAGCAAAATAACAACTGTTAATAAAATAAACGCTAAAGATGTTTCTTTTACTTAGATGCTGCCTCTGGCTAGTGAACACCTGGAATAACATTCACTAAAATGTAACCTTCATGTTTTCTTTTGACGGAATTAGGAGCACTACCTACCTTTTCTTACAGAACAGTTTGTTTTCCCAATTCCAGAACCAGCCTAGGCAATAAGGTCTTCACATTAATAAGATTGAGTTCATGAATTATTAATATTAATTTACACATTCGCGTTAAGATAGCGTATTGAACTGCTGAGGCCTTGTTTTCAGGTTCGATTCTGGAACATGAAGGGTGACTTCTTTCGGGTGGCCGCTTGGAAACACTGGGTACCTCTAATTCCCAAAATTCGTTGCACTAGCATAGTGTTTGTGCAGACTCTGCAGTAGAACTATGCAGTGGACGGGGCTCTAATTTCGGAGCGGCGAATTGCGTTGGACACACCAGTTCTCGTTTGATCACTGAAGTTAAGCAGCGCAACCCCAGCTAGTACTGACATGGGTGGCCGCTTGGGAAAACTGGGTACTGCTAATACCCAAAAATCTTCGCATTAGTGTAGTGTCTGTGCAGTCTCTGCATAAGAACTATGCTGTGGACGGGGCTCTAATGACCTTGTAGTTGAAGGGCCCTATAACACCAACATACAAACAAACAAGGGGCTCTAATGACCTTTGTAGTTGTAGGGCCCTAAGACACCAACAAATCTAACAATCAAGTTTGTACAAGAAGTAGACACCCTAGTACCCCTTCCGGGAGATGGGAAATGAAACGACGCCTTCTTGTAGTGGGCGCAGTGTCATCTGCAGGAAAAATTTCTGGTGTGAGAGCTCTCCCCCTGGCGTCTCTGGAGGAGAGGTTTCCAGCGAGGTTGCGTTGGACGCACCAGTTCCCGTGAGATCACTAAAGTTAAACAGCGTAAGCCCTCATCAATACCAACATGGGTGTTTGGTAAAGAACATTGGGTGCTGCAAATTAACTCTCTCCTTTGTCCTTTCACCTACCTCCTCATCTTCCACGGGCAGCCTCCTAAGGGTTCGTCCTGTTATGGCTGCGTGGCTTACTCCCCAACCCACGAAACTAATCCAAAATAGGCCGAATAGAGGTTTCAGCGTAAAATACCGTCCAATAAAATGAGCCCTCAACCCTGCTATATAGGCAGGAAAAGGGTTACGGATAATAATTATATTTGGTGTATTAAGGTTGTAGATCGCGCTTCGGTGACGCAGTGGGTAGCGTGCTCGGTAACTGCGTCAGTGGTTCTAGGTTCGATACTGGATCGAGGTGGGTTTGATTTCTTTCGGGCGAGAGAGATGCCCCTAGTGCGGCATCCTTAGGATGAGTAGTAAAACCGATGTCCTGTGCGGCGTACGATGGCACTTGCACGTAAAAGAACCCTCTCTACTATTCAACGGGTGGATGACGGCAAAATTTCCAGGTGTAGGAGCTGGTCCATGGCGTCGGTGGAAATCTCACTGAACAGTAGACAGACGATAAACAAACATAGGGGTTGCATCTTTGGTCGGCAACCGGCAACAAGATGGGTGTCCGACCCTGCCATCAGGGGAAAGGATTAGGGTCAGTAATGGGGACGTTTAGTCTCTTAAGGTTGCACAAAACCTTCAGTGGTGTAAACACTCAGTATGGGGGACTTGGTAATGAAGCAAAGTTGGGGTTATACTATAGTTTGAGTTGGAATTTGCAATCAATTTTACGATTAAATATAAATGTCTAGTACTCATCTTTCGGTTCCTATGAAATAAAAATCATTATGCCTGTTGTTTTACTGCTGCAAATTGAAACAAATATTTTCTAATTGACGGTTTGCTTGCATAAACATTGATTAATGAACGTAGCACACACAATCATTTACGGAATAATGTCACAAGGTTTATTTTCTCCCCCTCGTGCTTGAGCGCCATTTGTTTTAACTAATAATTCAAAAATTATAAGTTGAACAGTAGATACTTTGCATAATAAACATGTTTATCTGATTGTGACGTGCCTAGCACTACTAATGATTGCCATCGGTGTTTCAAGCTTTATTATGATGTAATGGTTAACAATACTCCAATAAAATTTCCGCAATCGGAATGATGCTGCTATATGTACAAAGCAAAATAACTCATTACTCTTTTACCTCCCTCTGGCAGGGTCGGGTACCCAACTAGTCCCTCTGAATGGACACAAGGGTGATCCATTGGACGGTGTTTTTCTGCCGACTAAAGCTGCAACCCCTAATCTTATTTATCGTCGGTCTACTGTTCGCTAGGCATTTTACCGACAGCAGAGCGGCAAATTGCGTTGGGCACACCAATTCTCGTCTGATCACTGAAGTTAAGCAATGCAACCCCAGTTAGTACTGACATGGGTGGTTGCTTGGGCAAACTGGGTACCGCTAATATCCGAAAATCGTCACATTAGTGTAGTGGTTGTGCAGCCTTTGTTTCAGAACTACACAGTGGACGGGGCTCTAATGACCTTGTAGTTGAAGGGCCCTAAAACGCCAACAAACAACAATATACTGACAGCAGAGGGCGAGCTCCTACACCTGGAAAATTTGCCTAATGTTCCCGTTGCATAGTAGAGAGGGTTCTTTTGCGTGCAAATGTCATCGTACACCACACGGGATCTCGAGTTTACTGCTCATCCGAAGGAATGTCCACTCGGAGCATCTCTCTTGCCCGAAAGAAACTAGCCTACCTCAGTCCAGTTTCGAGCCTAGAACCACTAGCACAGTAAATCGAGCAATGCTACCTATTGCACCATCGAGGTAGGTTGATGCTGCAATATGTGGACCCTCCATAATTGAATGAAGAGAATAACGTAGTTCTGTTCCCCACGTTGGATTCTGTTCTGCTAGACTCCATAACTTTGTAAACGTATTTCATAGTTAGGCCTGCTCGATCTGGGCCGATGTGGGTCCCTGTATACGAATGAGAGGGGAAAAAATGGCCTTCGGCTGAGGTGAGTTTGGCACCTCTACTCTAGGTTATCATCTCGAAATTTTGGTGTTCTATTGAACAGGCTTTATACGCTACAAATTTAATATTTGAGTAAGACGTGGGATGAGAACATTGAATAGTGCATAAGAGGATAAACGCCACCTTCTCCTATATTTCACATTGGCTCAAAACTGGTCATTTGTTTTATGGGAAATGGTGCCATTTTTCTGTTGTTTTCTGCATCTTATTATTTGACCCTTTATCTTTAAGTGCTTTTTGCTTCAGATTAGTTTTTGTGTAGGAGTTTCATGAAATTCTTCTGGGAATCGGTGTTGTTATTTAAAATAAACATTTTCTATACGAAATGCTGTATCTGAAAAGAGCGTAGGTGGCACCTGTCAAAACTACAAGTTTGTGAATCAAAATATTGATTATCTGAGCGAACGTTTAATTGGTTTATGTCAGGGAAACAAAAATCCTATATGCAGCTCTTTTTTTTTCATTGTATCAACTAGCATCTTTTTACTGTAAGCAGATTTCTATTCGAACTTAAATTTTTCACAATATTTTTAATTTAAATTGAGACAGTTGTCTCAAACAATATCAAGGTGGAAATTAACCCTTAATAGAAAAAGAAAGCAGCGGTGAATTGCGTTGGACACACCAGTTCTCGTCTGATCACTGAAGTTAAGCAACGCAACCCCAGCTAGTACTGACATGGGTGGCCGCTTGGGAAACCTGCGTACCGCTAGTATCTAAAAGTCGTCGCATTATTGTAGTGTCTGTGCAGTCTCTGCATTAGAACTACACTGTGGACGGGGCTCTAATGACCTTGTAGTTGAAGGGCCCTAAAACACCAACAAACAAACTACAATGGAAAAAGAATTTCCTTTTGTTGTTCACTGAATGTTTGGTGAAATTTCCCCTAGGAAATCATAAAAATTCTATGTAGAGTTTACCGATTTTTTTGTCTTAGTTTCACGTAATTTCTGTAGTCATATCAATTTAATTTTTATAAATGTTTGTTCGCTGTACATTTTGCAAGCATTTCACTCTGTGAAGCGAATGACGACGTTTTGTGGTGGGACAGTGGCTGAAAGATAATTTTTTAGTTAAAGGATAATATTTCATATTTTGCAATTTGAAGTGACAGCTTACAAAGCAGTTTTTCGGCTTCCACTCTGAATAACTGAAAATTAGGTCAAGAGTTCAAAACTGAGCTCAGACATTAAAGAACCATCTACTGTATATTGTTAAAACATGGTAGCGTCTAGAACTTGTCGAGTCTGTTCATGCCCTCATTTTCAAATCCAGCTTCTGCTCCTGCAGGGCCCAACTGGCCACCGGCCTTTCACATAGGTTCTTCCACACGGGCAACCCAATAATTCTTGCTACCAATTGTTCTAATTCTGCACCACAAGGCTGGTGTAAACTTTCACATTCAGATGCCACTGACAGCTCGTCGATCCAGCCGAATATTCACACGAATCCATGACGTCCTTCTGAAGCTGATGACTATCAGGAACGAATGTTGAACGTTGCATTCATGACTATTTGACTTAACCAAGTATAATTTAACCTAATCCATAGTCAGGAACAGGAACATTTTGGCGACAAACTCGACAAGCGAAAATTTCATGTTTTATGGATTACCCTCAATAGATGACCTGAAATTGCTGCATTAGTTGGAGTCTGAATTTCTGTTTATATTTGCCCTGAAAAAGACATTATGACATTTTTTTTTAAATTTTAGGGTATGGATCAGTGCCGGATTTAAATATTGAGAGGCCCTAGGCTATTTCAATCTTGGGGCCCATTTCAAGCCCTTTTGAGGTCCTTTTCGTTAGTTTTTAAGCCCGCTAAATTTGAGGCCTAGGCTTCAGCCTACTTAGCCTAATGGTAAATCCGGCACTGGTAGGGATAGTGCTGTATTCATATCTCATTTTGAATGCAGATCACTAATTTTCTACTCGGTCCAACTCCAGCAACCCACTTAAGCAAAAGAAAATTATTCATAGATTATGAAGATCCATAGTTATAAGAAACTAGATTCATTTCTATATTTTTGTACTGGGGTCAGAAGATTGCTACTTGCAATTTAAAAATGGGAAAGTTATCAACTTTGAAGTCAGTTTACGATGGATTCAATTTTTAAAGTCATTAATGGCAATTTTGGAAAGCTGTCATAGTGGCCCAGGGGATAGCAACTGAGTTGATGAGACAAAGATCCCAGTTATAGGAGCTCGTTCGCCCCCCCCCTCCCCCCCGATGTCGGTGGAGAGCCCCAACGAGCAGTTGACTGACGATAAGGGTTGCGGCTTTGTTCAGCAGCCGGCTGCGTAAAAGTACTGTCCAAAAGATCGCCCATGTGTCCATTCAGAGGGGCAAAGATGGATATCCGGCCCTGCCATAGACGGAAAAAGGATTAGTAGTTGCTTTATTTTTTTTAATGTCTGTCCTGTCTGCCCATAATGGAATTAGTGGTTGAAGTTTTACTGCTTTATAGAAGCATTTGCCAAATATTTGAAAATCGGTGGCACTGAGTTTGAGGGGAGCGGCGAGTTGCGTTGGACACACCAGTTCTCGTCTGATCACTGAAGTTAAGCAACGCAAGCCCAGTTAGTACTGACATGGGTGGTCGCTCGGGAAAGCTGGGTACTGCTAATACCCAATAATCGTCGCATTAGTGTAGTGTCTGTGCAGTGTATGCATTAGAACTATGCAGTGGACGTTCTCTAATGACCTTGTAGTTGACGGGACCTTAAACACCAACAAACAACAACAACAACTGAGTTTGAGTGCTTGACACGTTTGGTTCCAGGCTCCTTCCTGTTCGAGGATGGTGGCTTTTTTCATATTTATTACAGTACGGATTGCACGAATTGATTGATACCAATACCGGCCTGCGTTAATTGACTCTTTACGAATGTTTATAGGAGTGTATTGTCTCACTTAGTGGTGTGATGTCCTCTAAATACGAAAAAATTTACAATGGCATCCGTAATACGGCGTCACATCTCACAGAAGTGTTGTATTAGTGGTGGAATCTCTAGCCATCACCTAGTTGCAGCAGTGGAAACACATGGAACCACTAGACGACTTCCTGATTATTATGAAAACTGCAAGCTCTCCTTCATTAGAGATAGCTCCGGACCAGGGATGAAGTTCCGTTTGGGTCTCTGCGTCTGAAAGCTCAATTCTTTGTCCAGTGGCAGTGTGATTCATTTTAAGACCCTGGCGGAAGTGAGCGACTCTGAGATTTCTGAGACTGGTTCTTCGAGAGGGAAAAGGCTCAAAGTAGACATTCCATTGGATGGAACGTCAGCCTATTATTAGGGAGCTTGAGTTACACGTCGGCGTTCAACTTACACCGACGTAAAGCAGACGAATTGCGTACTGCGCAGGTGCACATGCCCCTGTTAGGAATGTTGCATCTGCGCAGTATGGAATTCGTCTGCTTTGCGTCGGTGTACGTTGTACGCAACGTGTAACTCAAGCTCCCTATTGTCTTGGACGCCCCATTGGATTTAACGTCAGCTTATTATTGTCTTTGTTGTGACATAGCAGTTCACCAATTGATACCAGGGTGCGAGATTTCATTTCAGTCCGGCAATGGCACCGGAAGGTAGGCGAAATATTACTTCCCATATGACAGAAGACTGAATAAGCAACACAACTTGGGGTTGAACTTCGTCTCATCTGCACGCCAGGCGAATAACTAAGACCGGGGCACTCATAAGGATAATGCTCTCATCTCGCTTCACTCCATGGTTTGTGATTTGTTTTCACAAGATGGAATGAAGTATAATTTTTCAGGACTTGTCCTTTCTTTCAATTTGCTCAAGGAATTTATTTTATTTACTCTTTTTATTTCATCCCTTAGCCAGATATAAAAGAAAATATTGTCTTTGCTATTTTGATTTTACAGAAAATGACGAGTTTCAGGATTTTCAGTAGTGCCTTACAAATGACCCTTACAGATGGCACATGGGATACCTAAGATTGGTGGGCTTGCATTGCAAAATGTATTCCTTTTGGAATTGATGGTAAATCCAGTATATGAAATGAATGTTGTGTGTACCTGGTGTAAACAGTGATAGTAATAGCATGTAGTTATTAGTTTGGATACACTATGCTCATACGATGCTGTAGTGACCACAGATTTGCCCGACAAGGCTCAACTCTTTCTCCTTTCCCTCCCTCCTCTCTCTCTTCTTTTCTATCTTCTCTCCTCTCTTCTTTCTTCTCTTCTCTCCTCTCTGTTCTTTCCTATCTTCTCTCCTCTCTGTTCTTTCCTATCTTCTCTTCCTCTCCTCTCTGTTCTTTTCTATCCTCCTCTTTCTTCTCTACTCTCTCGCCTCTCCCACTTCTCTCCCCTCTTTCCTTTATCTCCTCTCCCCTCTTTCCTCTATCTCCTCTCCAATCTCTCTCCTCTATCTCCTCTCCAATCTCTCTCCTCTATCTCCTCTCCCTCTCCTCTATCTCCTCTCCAATCTCTCTCCTCTATCTCCTCTCCTATCTCTCTCCTCTATCTCCTCTATCTCCTCTCCTATCTCTCTCCTCTATCTCCTCTCCTATCTCTCTTCCCTTCCTCCTCTTTCCTCTCCCTCCTCTCCTTTCACTCTCCCCGCCCTCCACTCCTCTATCTCTCTCTCACTCTTCCCCACATAATTACTATTAACTGGGCGAAAAGAAAGAAATACTGAAAGGATACCTTGGCCCTGTGTCCTAATCCGAGTAGCAGTATTATCTTAGCTCGGTGGTAACTTGCTTGACTAGGGAAACCGTGATTAACGTTGGATCCTTGCTGTGGCTGATGTCTTCTTGTAAATTAGGGAAAATACAAATGAAACCGTGGTTCCATGTGGTGTGTACAATATCACTACTGCTCTTAAAAGAATTCTCCGTTTTGGAGATCACCTCTTGCCTCTGACGTCAGTAACTTTCTTCTAGAAGCAGAATAACCAAATAAGTAAAAGCATTGTTTACATGTGGCATGCTACCATATGATTTTAAAAATTCGTTTAGTGAACCACTAAGCAAAGTAAAAGCAACTACTAACCCTTTCACGTCTATGGCAGGGTCGGGTACCCATCTTTATCCCTCTGAATGGTGGTTGATGTATTCGATGGTATTTTTACGCAGCCTCATGCCGACCAAAGATGCCACCTCAATATTTATTTATCGTCGGCGTACTGTTCGTTCGGTCACTTCGCCGACGCCAAGAGGCACACTTCTACGCCCTGGATTTTTGCCTCATCTACCCATTGCATAGTAGAGGGTGCTTTTACGTGCAAATGGCATTGCACACCACACGGGACCATGGTTTTACTTCTCATCCGACGGAAGGCACACTCGGGACCTCTCTCTGTCGCCTGTTAGAAGCCAGTCCACCTCGATCCAGTATCGGGCAGAACCACTGGCGCAGTAATCGACCACGCTATCTCCTGCGCCACCGAGGCGGGTTTGGTGGACTAATGAAACATTTAAAATAAAATTGACAGAACTTTCTGAGAAATCGCATAGCAAACGTTCATTGCTAGTTATCTGTTAGTGCGGTTTGACTTCCAGAAGTCGTTTCCTTTTTTTATTTCGAATTTCCCCATAATTTGGAGGACATTGGGTATTGACAAATTTTCTGAGCCATTTCTTCGCAGATATTTGCATCTTTGAACTGTCACTCAACCTCGTTCTCTGCTGCCCACAATTCAAGAAACTTTATCTTTATGCAAGATTAGCAACATCGCTCAGTGTTGATATCTTTCCTGATATCTTCTTCACTTTTATCTTTCCAAGAATGTTGCGTTGCAAGACATTTTTTATGTGAATTGTAGTAAAGGGTTGATTTTTGCCAAGATGCAGCCCTTAGTATTTAGGTTATGTGACTCGGAGTCCATGTTTAAAGGTTGAAATGTTGAACCAGGCGAATTGCTTTTTCGGACTAAAGGCAGGCTCCAAATTCACCTTCCGTCTGAAGTGGAGGAACTTAGACCGTGCTTCCGTCCGGTGTAAACGATTTCAGCAAACCACGTAAATAATCTTTTCTAAATCTTCAGATGTACGAACTGCCCCTTGGCGTCATTTTAAGAGAGGCCCAACGAATCAAGTTAGGCGAACGATAAATAAGTATGGAGTTGGCAGCCGGCAGCGTGAAATAGCGTCCAACAAATCGCTCATGTGCCTTAATAGGTCAGCAGGCCCTGCCATATATGAGAAACGGCTAGTGATGATGCACCGGTATTAGCAACTGGCCCTTTATATAGACTGCCACCTAGCGAGTGGACTCACTTAACTTTCTCCTTACTTAGCAATGCCACCAACTCTTATGTCATAAATTTTGACTGTTTCTCTCCTTTACCCGCCGCGGTGGACCGTGGTGGGTGGACTTCTTTCGGGCGAGTGGGCCTTCTTTCGGATGAGAAGTAAAACTGAGGTCCCGTGTGGCTGTAAGGCACGATGGCACTTGCACGTAAACGAACCCTCTCTACTACGCAACGGGTAGATGAGGCAAAATTTCCAGGTGTAGGAGCTCGCCCCCTGGCGTCGGTAGCATTCCCCAACGAACACTAGACCGACCGTAAATAAGCGTAGGGGTGCAGCTTTGGACGGCAACCGGCTGCGGAAAAAACTATGACCAATATATCGCCCTGTGTCCATTCAGAGGGACAAATGGGTACCCGACCCTGCCATAGACGGGAAAAGGGTTAGGAGTTGCTTTGTTTTTTTCTCTCCTTTCTACATGCACGTTTAATCTAAAGAAGGCCATCATCGCACCTTTGCGGGAGCGGCTGTAATGCATTGGACACACAAGTTCTCGTCTGATCACTGAAGTTAAGCAGTGCAACCCCAGCTAGTACTGACATGGATGACCGCTTGGGAAAACTGGGTACTGCTAATACCCAAAAATCGTCGCATTAGTGTAGTGTCTGTGCAGTCTCTGCATAAGAGCTATTTTTTTGTTGTTTGTTGGTGTTTAAGGTCCCGTCAACTACAAGGTCATTAGAGACCCGTCCACCGCATAGTTCTAATGCATAGACTGCACAGACACTACACCAATGCGACGATTATTGGGTATTAGCAGTACCCAGCTTTCCCGAGCGACCACCCATGTCAGTACTAACTGGGCTTGCGTTGATTAACTTCAGTGATCAGACGTGAGCTGGTGTGTCCAACGCAACTCGCCGCTCCCCATAAGAGCTATGCTGGGGACGGGGCTCTAATGACCTTTGTGGTTGAAGGGCCCTAAAACACCAACAAAGAACAATCCAGCTAATACTTGGGAACACTGGGCACTGCTAATGCCTAAAAAACCGTCGTAACAGCGTAGTGTCTGTGCAGACTTTGCATTAGAATTATGCAGTGGTTGGGGGATCTAATGACCGTTGTAGTTGAAGGGACCTGTCATGGCCCGTTTGCCCCGTCTATGGCAAGGGATTTCTGGCTCTTCTCCCCATGAAGGTATAGTCCTTCATTCTGCGGCCCTTCTAAGAGGCATGAAAGGTTGTCAGTGGACTAAATTTGGGCACCGCACTCCTCTCGCCATGGAGAAAAATGGTTACTCTGTTCGTATTTTTGCAGACTGAAAATCTCATTCACTCTTTTGGGATACAAGTATGATGTCATAATACTCAGAAAATAATAAGATAATTTTTCAGATTGCTTCATAAAAATGTTGTTTGTAAGAAGGTGATATGAAGATTGAATTTGGACTAATGTACTGCTCATAAAAGGAGTTATTTTTAGTTTCAACTGCAACGAATCAATTTTTTTCATTAAGAAATGGCTCACCTGACGGGTTTGTTTGTGTGAAATACACATCAGAACTAATTCATTGTGTTCATACCAATAATATCGCAAGTTGAAGTCTAGTTGCCTGTTTTTGTGCAAATGTGGACGAAGTTCTAGTGTGTGACGTCACGGCTGTTGTACTTGACATTACGAGTGTCGTTATTTGGCCTCAAATGGTTCCGCATATAAATTAATTAGCATATGGAGCGTTAGACAAATTGTAGTCCGTATGTGTACATAATACAACCAACGATAAATGTGATATTTGTTTATCATAATTCCCACGGTGTGGAAACACGAAATGGATGTTACTATTATCAGGAGTAACATTTGTTAGGTTTTTCTGCTTCACCTCCTCTCCTTCTCTCTTGTCCTTCTCTCAGGTCTTTGACTGTGGTTGGGTTCCTGTGACCAAAGGGTACCCATGACTCACAGCCAAGGGACAACTCAGGATGTCCCCACAAAAGGTCTTAAGATTTAGTTAGCAGGTCCTATTGTTGCACACAGGATGCAACCACAATAGGACCTAAAACAATGATCGTTTACACAATGATTGAATTTTTGCAGGGGTGTATGTCTGGGGGCAGAGGAGTGTGAGGGATCGTGTCCCTACACATGCCTCGGTGATACCTTCGTTAGTGGTTTTAGGTTCAACACTGGATCGAGGTAGGGTGGCTCGTTCGGCAGAAAGAGGCGCCCCGAGTGCACCTTCCGCCGGATGAGAAGTAAAACCGTGGTCTCGTAAAACCCCTCTCTACTATGCAATTGAAGGAAGATGCATGAGGAAAATTTCCTAAGTGTACGAACTCCATCCCTGGCTTCGGCGGAGTGCCCCAACGAACAGTAGACCGACGACAAATAAGTATTTGGATTGCAGCTTTGGTCGGCAGCCGTCTGCGTAAATATACCGTCCAATATTTCTCGATTGGAACGTAAAGAAATGATTTTGTTTGTATTCACGCGGCTTCTTAGCGTTCACGAATGTTTGCAAACATTTTATGCTGGTGGTGGACAATAAACTGCATTTTGGGCTCATTTTTGGAGCATGCGGTGGACGGGGCGGGAACGGCTGTATTGCGTTGGACACACCAGTTCTCGTCTGATCACTGAAGTTAAGCAACGCAGACCCTGTAGTTGAAGGGCCGTAAAATGGTAGCGAATCAATTAAGTGGACGGGGCTCTAATAATGACTATTGTTACTGAAGGACCCTAAAATATCAACAAAACAGACATTAGGATGACAGATGGCTGTGGCAAAATGTTGTTCAATACGTCGCCCGTGGGTTTCCAGTGTAATGGGACAAATTGGTACCCGACCCTATCATTCCAGGGAAAAGGGCGTGGTACGATGATGAATTTGTGTAATGTCTTCATGTGAGCAATAATAAGGAAACAATACTCATCATCATCATCATCATCATACCCTTATCCCGCCTGAGGCAGGGTCGGGTCTGCTGGTTCTAGCCCTCCACTCCCGTCTATTTCCCACCATGTCCCTGTCTACCCCACACACTGCCATGTCCTTGCGGACCACATGTTCCCATGCCTGCTTTGGTCTCCCCCTACCTCGGGTGCTACCAACCGCCTGCATTCCTGAGATGCACCTGACTAGCTCCTCTTCCCCTCTTCTCATGACATGTCTGTTTTTTTTTTTTTAAAAAAGACGCGTATAACAACATTGAAATGCAATTCAATAAATGTAATTCAGACTCCTGAAAATCGCTGAATCGTTATAACAAGTTTGAGGGGATTCAGTGAGTTTTGTAAAAATATGCGACGAAATTCTTGCATGAATAAATTAAATAATTACTGTTCTGGATAAAGCGATATTAGATTATTATCAGAATTTGTGGATTGACATCATTGCGAGTATGCGGTCACGTCATGCATTTATTTAGATAATTCCAGAAAAGCTGAATAAGTCAACCAGTATCTTCATCTCCAGCTTTACTTCACGCGATGAATAGAAAAATCGGAACCGACCTCGGTTATTCATTGCACTGTGTGGGGTAAACGGGGCTTTTGTTGTGAATGGAAGGGAATGGAAAGCCGGACCCTGCATAACGCTTCAAAAGAGTGAAATGATTCCTTCTGTAATTCAAATGGCAGAACGGACGTGCTCCTGCTTTCGTCCCCGACTAAGGACAGGACCTAAATCAGGAGTGGCCAACCTTTTCAGCAGGCGGGCCAAATTTAAGAAATAATGTTTCCTGCGTGCTTCACCTTGGACCACATCGTCGCTTCCCAGTATGTGAGATCGTGGTCAAACGCTTGCCTGGTTGATGCCGACTCATGATGTAATGTTGTTTCGGTGATTTCTACAATAACTTTATGTTCATTTGACCTGGCTCCGCCGGCCGCAACATGACTCCCAGCGGGTCTCGTGTTGGACATCCCCGAATTCTAAAGAACGCTTTTCGTCAGAAAGGTAGTACAGGCCCTGATCCTAACGTGATTATGCAATACTACTAGCCAATCTATGTACCTTTAATACCGCATTTACACATTCGCGAATACGATGATGCGTGTGGCGAGGCGAGCATGTTCGACGAATGTGTGAACACTACATTCGTCATTCACCTCGTAGTTCGCCTCGCCATTCGTGGCGCTCGTGTTGAAAGCAGTTTTTTTTGACACGAGTCAAAGGGCGCGAGTGACCTGAGGCGATTTGAGAATGACTAGTCAATACGAGACAATACGAGTTAAAGGGCGCTAGCAACGAGGTGATTGGAGAATGACCATCTAACGAGACATTCGGCGAATGTGTGAACAGTCATTCTTCATCCAAAGTATGAATGCGAACATTTCGACGAAAGTCTCGCCTCGTCATTCGACTCGTCTTATTCGCGAATGTGTAAATGCGGTATAAAGGCTCCCTCACACCAACGCGAAACAATCGCAGTCGCAGCGGAATTTTCGCCACAAGAACACGCACCGAACATGAGCACGCGCTGCGACGAGGTGGATTCGCCTTGATATGCACACCAACGCGTCAGTTTAGTTATTTTTTGACCAGCTTGTTCTCATTAATTCTATTATTTTTTAGGTGAACGCCATCTTGTTCTATCAGAATCCGAACAACGATGACGTTTAAAACCGCGCGTGCAGCGATGTTAACTAAATCGCTGCACTTTCGCAACCGCGGGCGCGATACATTCGCTTCGGTGTACGCATGACCGTTGCTCTTCATGGGTAGCGTTTGATGCGAATAATTCGCCGCGAAACATCCGCGGCGACTGCGATGTATTCGCGTTGGTGTGAGGGAGCCTTAACACGAGTGGCGAGGCGAACCACGAGGTGAATGACGAATGTAGCGTTCACACATTCGTCGAACATGCTCGCCTCGCCACTCGCCTCGTCGTATTCTAGAACGTGTAAATGCGGCGATGTACTCAGACTCTGTTTGCCCATTGCAGTACTTTTGGCAAAGTTCCCATTGAGATTTTCAAATTCTTTGATAGCCTCCATGTCCCCTCTCGGTGGCATAGCGTACGATGTCGTCACCCTTCCTACTGCAACTCCTAATCCTTTTTCCGGCCTAGGACAGGGTCGGGTACTTATCTTGTCCCTCTGAATGCACACGAGGGCTGTTCGTTGGGGCACTCCTCCTTCTACACCTGGGAATTTTGCCTCCTTTACCCATTGCTTGGTAGAGAGGGTCCTTGGCGCATTTGAAGCGGCGAGTTGCGTTGGACACACCAGTTCTCGTCTAATCACTGAAGTTAAGCAACGCAAGCCCAGTTAGTACTGACATGGGTGGTCGCTCGGGAAAGCTGGGTACTGCTACTACCCAATAATCGTCGTATTAGTGTAGTGTCTGTGCAGTCTATGCATGAGAACGATGCAATGGACGGGTCTCTAATGACCTTGTAGTTGACGGGACCTTAAACACCAACAAACAAACAAACATTGGCGCATTGGTTCCATCGAGAGCAAATTTATACTCGACCCTTTAATAGGTGGAAAGACCCGCCTCGGTGGCATAGTGGCTAGTACGCTTGGCAAGTGTGTCAGTAGTTCTAGGTTCGGTACTGGACCGAGGTGGGTTGGCTTCTTTCGGGCGCGAGAGAGGCCGCCAGTGCGCCTTCTTTCGGATGAGAAATAAAACCGAGGTCCCGCGTTGGTGTACGATGTCACTTGCACGTAAAAGAACCCTCTCTACTACGCAACGGGTAGATGAGGTAACATTTCCAGGTGTAGGGGCTCGTCCCCTAGCGTCGGTGGAAGTCCCTCAAAAAATGAACAGTAGACCGACGCTAAATTTGCATAGGGGTTGCAGCTTTGGCCGGCGACCGGCTGCAGAAAAAGAAACTATGACCAATATATCACCCTTGTGTCCATTCAGAAGGACAAGATAGGTACCCGACCCTGCCATAGGCGGGAAAAGGGTTTGGAGTTGCTTTTGCTTTCATAGGTGGAAAATAGTTTGAAATGAGTATTACCGACGGTTAATCACCTTATTGTTTTCAGCGTGATTCCCTCCCCCTTCCGTATAAATCTATATGAGCAATTGTTTGCACGATTGGGTTCGCTCACGCTCATGAACAATATAGAGCTGATGTGAATGCACCTTTGCGCTAAATAAAGCCAATCTGTGTTCTCTTTGAATCGGCATCTCTTATTTGCAGACTGTTGTAAATGAAGTACCTTTTCGTGCCGAGATAACATTAACTAAGCAGGCTCATTAAAATTGGAGACTATTGTTTTCTTAATCATTTATATGTACTATATCTAAGTTGGTATTGAGTCACCGGTCCTTAAAACCACACGCAGTAGAGTCCTTATTTGGAGCTGTATCGTATTATTTGAAGTTAATGGGTCACGTACGTTGCATAGTAACCAACCGGAAATCAAAATCTACAAAATATTTCAATGTTGGAGGATAGAGGGAGGAGGTAGGGAGAGGTAGGGCAACTGGATTAAAATGGCAGCCATACGACAGGTCGTACTATTTATTATAGTCCTGTCTACATTGCTGGACCTTCTATCGATTAGGCAATTGTGGCACGCCCCACGCTGTCACTCCCTAAGGTTTCCACCTATGTATTTTTTTTTGCCGATATCCCACCGAGTTGTGAGAAAGCCTTACAAGTATCCCTAAGGTTATATTAGAGAAAACCCTTGATTTGGTGTTCTCTTCGATCCACCTATGATTTAAGTACTCCTACATATTTAAATCCGATTCCATTGATTGAATCTCTGAGAGAAAGCGAAAGAGAGAGAGAAATGGAGAGATTACTCCATCTTGAATGCACTTGTATCCATCATTTTGTTTTTTCTCGTCCTTGTTGTCATTCTTCTAACGTTGTGTTCGTTTCAAGACCTGAATTCTTAGATGGAAAGGAACGTCTTAAGATGTTAAGCCTGGATTTTCTGCTTGATTTGGATACGAGAGAAAGAAATCGATGTGAATTGCAGTTGTATTCGAGGTGATAACTTGAGAAAGGATAAGTCACACAGTTGTTGAGGTCATCCCGATGTCGGATACTGATTCTAAGCACATCTCTTTGGTTTTTTGGTAGTTCAAGTGGTAGAGTGGGGTTATCTTTTAAGTTCGGCAGGTAGGTTCGATCTGAAAAGTGTCAGTGTTTTCTGTCAGGTAGGCGATCAATTTTAGAGACTTAAACACCTTCCGTCGAATCTAAAGTACAACCTCCTGACGAAACAAAGCGCATATTTATCATCCAAGTTCTGTATCCTCTTTTCGTTTCATTTGTTGGTGTTTTGGGGCCAGTCAAGTACAAAATCATTACAGCCCTGTCCACTGTGTAGTTCTTATGCAGAGACTGTACAAACACCACGCTGTTACAACGGCTTTTGGGTATTAGCAGTATCCAGTTTTCCCAAGTGGCTACCCGTGATAATACTAGCTAGCAATGGTCATTACAGCCCGCACCAGTCCGCACCTACAACACTGTTACGACGATTTTTGGGTATTAGCAGTACCCAGTGTTCCCAACTGGTCACCCATGCTAGTACTAGCTTGGGTTGTGTTGCTTAACGCCAGTAATCAGACGATAACTGGTGTGTCCATGCACTAAGCCGCTCCCCGCTCTCCCTATAATCCTTCAGATAGCAAGGTCAAATCTGTACGGAGCGGTGAATTGCGTTGGACACACCAGTTCTCGTCTGATCAGTGGAACACCAGCTAGTACTGACATGGGTGGCCGCTTGGGAAAACTGAGTACTGCTAATACCCAAAAATCGTCGCATTAATGTAGTGTCTGTGCAGTCTGTGCATAAGAACTATGCCTTGGGCGGAGCTCTAATGACCTTGTAGTTGAAGGGCCCTAAAACACCAACAAACAACAATCAAACCTGTGAATCCGAGATAGTTACTCTCCTCGTGTGTTAAGTTGTCGAATACGGAAACCCAACCGCCCAGCACTTTGTCCTTCTCACTAAACTTTCTATCCAACTGCTTCTCTATCCAAATCATATCCTGTCCTGGGCGGAAATGATCGTCGGTGAAGAAGAAGAGTTGATCCTGATCCGTTTAATGATCTCCGTTGGACACACCAGTTCTCGTCTGATTACTAGCGTTAAGCAACATAACCCAAGCTAGTACTAGCATGGGTGACCGTTTTGGAACACTGGATACTGCTAATACCCAAAAATCGTCGTAACAGAGTGTTGTCGGTGCGGACTGTGCAGTAGAAACGCAATGGGCGGTGACCATTGTAGCTGACGGGCCCTAAAACACCGACGAAACGAAATCCATAATTTATTATGCCAATTTTCACCACTTCCGTTCTCTTTCCACCTATAAGTCAGCGTTCATTTGCCGAATTACATGTGTTATGTTCCGGTTTTTTGTTCTCAGGAGTAGACAACAAATAATGGTTTGTCTAAATTTGAGGGTGCCTGACAGGCACGACGACATAACCTAGCTATGTGATTACTGTCCTAAATGGACCGTGGACATTTATTGAATGCTGTGTGGAAAACATTATCGTTTTATTTACGTGGTAGTGTTCTGGACATTTTAGAGGCCTTAAGGGGTTATTTTATTTTGAAAATTGCAAATTGAACACTGACGAGAATGTGCACATCATGCCATCCTGTCAAATATTACCAAGAGCTTATTTCATCTATCAGTCCTACAATAATCTACCATGATGCAATATTCTTTGGTCCTCAATTTTGGTTTTTCATCAATGATATGGGCATTTAAACGTATTTCAATTTACTATGACGCATGTCATGTGAAGTTAACGAATTCGGCATGTCACTGTGAATTCCTCTAACAAGTCGAGATACGATCATAAACACGGAGGACGTACGACTTGTTAACTACCTAAAAATTCTTTTTAGACTCATCTAGATGCCTCCGGAGACGTTCAAATGACCATTACGTAGGGTTAGAATGGCTATATGGAGCTGAATGGAGTCTAAACTGCCCTTTCTGTCCTAGTTCGGTGAAGCAATGATGAGGATTTTGAGCTATTAGACGGCACGCCACTCTCTCAAAACCGTTGGTTGTAATCTATGAATAGCCCTACCATTGATCGTAATCTATGAATAGCCCTACCATTGATCGTAATCTATGAATAGACCACCAGAGGCGTAACTAGGGGGCGAGGGGGGACAGATGTCCCCGGGCGCAGAAGGCAGGGGGCGCAAAAATGTACAGCAAAAATGTGCTAAGCGGGTGCCAGAGAGCGCAGATTTCGGTCTTTGTCCCCGGGCGCAGAATACCCTCGGTACGCCACTGTAGCCCGCCCAAATATCCGCCTCGGTGGCGTAGTGGGTTGCACGATTGGTAACTATGGCAGTAATTTTAGGCTCGATACTGGACCAAGAGAAGCCCCGAGTGTGCCTTATTTGGAATGAGAAGTAAAATCGAGGGTCTTTGTGGTGGGCGATGGCATTTTCACGTCAAAGAACGCTCTCTACTATGCAACGGGTAGATGAGGCAAAATTTCCAGGTGTAGGAACTCGCCCCTTGGCATCGGTGGAGTGCCCCAACGAGCAGTAGACCGACGATAAATAAGCACAGGGGTTGCAGCTTTCGTCGGCACCCGGCTGTGGAAAACCACTGCCCAATAGATCGCCCTTGTGTTCATTCAGAGGCACAAGACGAGTACTTGACCCTGACATAGGCAGGAGTTGCTTTTGTTTCATAGACTATCCACCGCAACATAGGCCTATTCAAAATGCCTAACATATTCCCGCCTATTACTGAATCCTTTTTCGGGAACCTGATGGAACAAAAGTGTAGAAGAGAAAGGTAGAACTTGACCGAAATAAGCCCGGAAAGATGGCATCAGGAACTCAGGAGCCATCATCGTTCTTTATTATTTCTCGCCTAAGACAGGGTCACGTGCTCCTTTGTCTCGGAAACACATAGGTAAATTGTTGAACCGTTTGTGTATGCGGGGGGGGGGGGGGGTTTGCGTTGGACACACCAGTTCTCGTCTGATCACTGAAGTTAAGCAGCGCAACCTCAGCTAGTACTGACATTGGTGGCCTCTTGGGAAAACTGGGTACTGCTAATACCCAAAAATCGTCGCATTAGTGTAGTGTCTGTGCAGTCTCTGCATAAGAATATGCTGTGGACGGGGCTCTAATGACCTTTGTAGTTTAAGGGCCCTAAAACACCAACAAACAAACAAACAATGTGTATGCGGGAGAAGACCAAAGGTAATGTGTGGTGTGGATATGAACGTTGCGGATGATACGCTGGTGTGGACGGCCAGAACCGGCCGAATCGACCATTTTACAGGCGAGATAAGGGCATGATGATGATCTAAGGGTATTTGTGGCTTCCATCTCACTCCGAAGAAGCCATCCTTCTTGGCCAGGATAGCTTACTGGCAAGCGCCCGCCCGCTAAATCTACAGTACACGGCTGACAAGAATTCCAGTATGGTATATAACTATTTCATAACCCAAATGAGCACTCATTGACAACTTCAAGGCATAGGTCCTTCTGTAATGGGGAACACAAATCGTGAACCATCAGGATGTTTAAATAGATCCTAATTTTGGAATATCTTTGTGCCTTTTCCGTTATCTTTACGAAATGACATTATCCGACTTTTTTTTAACGATTGAGAGGAAGTGGTGATGAGCGTTGGAAGAAGATTTATGGCAAATAATCAGCCTTTCACGACTTTCAGAAATCATTGGCAAGGAACTTAAGATATGACGTGAGATGTCGTCATAAGGCGTCGTTAAGAAACCGTCAGAAATCTGAGTAAATGGTTGAATGACACATTGTGGATTTTGCCTATTGTCGATCGCTGACATTTTTCTTAGACATTTTTATCTCAACTTCGCTGTCTTTCGGAAAGTTTTATCTACCAGTGACGTTTTCCGAACCCTGTTTCAAAATTAATTGACTCCCTAATGTGCTATTTGTTTATTCTTATTATTCCTTCCCAAGTTTCTATTTCCATTGAACTTCAAAGCGTGAGTTTTTTTGCGTAATCTTTGAATTTCTCCGCTCATAGCTCCTTTAGAAAGAATCATTCCTTTTGACTACAAGAAATGCTCAAAGTGCGCCTTCCTTAGATGGGACGTATGTAGGGATCATATACTGTACTTGTCTTGGTGACTCCCTGGAAGCCATTCTGCGGGTCCCACCAGATCCCCGTCCATCCCACACAGTACCATATCCTTACGGGCAGCCTACTCCCACGTCTGCTTTGGTCTCCCCCTGTCCCGGGTGCTTCCAATCACCTGCATTCTTGTAATAGACCTAACGAGCTCGTCTTTCCCTCTTCTCGAGCGGCTTATTGCGTTGGGCACGCCATTTCTCGTCTGATCACTGAAGTTAAGCAACACAATCCCAGCTAGTACTAACATGTGCGGCCGCTTTATAAAACTGGGTACCGCTGATACCGAAAAATCGACATATTAGCATATAGTATCTGTGGAGTCTCTGCACTGCGACTATGCAGTGGACGGGGCTCTAATAAACTTGTAGTCGAAGGGCCCTAAAACGCCAACAAAACCAACCCCCTCTTCTCATCAAGTGTCCATACCACCGCAATCTACTCTCCCTCATTTTTTTCGCGATGTCACCCACCCTCAGGCTACCTCTAATCTACTCATTCCGAATTCTGTCAGCTCTCGATACCCCACTCATGTATCACAGCATTCGCATCTCGGTTCATTGCGGAACGGCAAATTGCGTTGGACACACCAGTTCTCGTCTGATCACTGAAGTTAAGCCACGCAACCCCAACTACTGTACAGTATAACACTGACACGGGCGGCCGCTTGGGAAAACTGGGTACCGCTAGTATCCAAAATTCTTCACATTAGTGCAGTGTCTTTGCAGTCTCTGCATTAGAACTACACAGTGGACGGGGGCTCTAATGACCTTGTATTGGAAGAGCCCTAAAACACCAACAAACAGGGGGAGCGGCGAGTTGCGTTGGACACACCAGTTCTCGTCTGATCACTGAAGTTAAGCAACGCAAGCCCAGTTAGTACTGACATGGGTGGTCGCTCGGGAAAGTTTGGTAATGCTAATACCCAATAATCGTCGCATTAGTGTAGTGTCTGTGCAGTATATGCATTAGAACTATACAGTGGACGGGTCACTAATGACCTTGTAGTTGACGGGACCTTAAACTCCAACAAACAAACAATCAAGCAAACCAACAAACAGCAACAACAATCGGTTCATTGCATTCTAGTTACCTGGCTGTTCCTCACTGCCCAACACTGATCCATATAACATAGCTGATTTAACCACCGCCTTGTAAAACTTCCCTTTCAACTTGATTGGGACCCTCCTATCACACGGGACTCCACTATCCTGTCTCCACTTGAATCACCCCCTTTGATTGAATGGGCAGCATCATTCTATAAAGAAGCCTTTCTACATGGACCATTATTCCCAGGTGGAGGAGCTCGCTCTGGGCGTCAGTAAACGATATTGCCTCCATAAAGGAATTGGACCAACTCAACGTTAAAATAAGTTGTTTTGGGCGTTAGGTCGGTAGCCGGTTGTGCAGACATAATATTCAGTAGAGATTGATCGTCCGTGTGTTTCCAGTTTTGGTGATGCAAATCGACACAACTCTGAAGGCGAAAAGCGATGGTCCCGCGAAATGTACAGTGTCACCTGGATGTACAGTAGGAGTGGTGAAGAAACGACTCACGGGCCACATGTGATCCGTATTGTCAGTTTGTGCGACCCCACACAAGTGAACAGTTGCATAGATCCCATTACCAATAGCAAAGTTGAAATGTGGTGATAAAAATAAAGAATTCACACGATGAAAAGTATGTCATAAGCTTCACCACATTTCATTTAATCAACGGGAAATGTACGAAGTTAAATCTCTCTTTAATTATGACGACATCATTATAGTATAATATAAACCTAAATAGCTTTTCATAGATATACTTTTTACTGAATCTTGCATATCTATTTTGAATTTAATTACATTCAAAACGTTTTGACGTATCGCCATTGTGACATCGGGCGGTTGATTTAATATAATTGGCACACCTTATTACATCTTCATATTTGCATCAATGAAGAAAACAACAGCTACGTATGCTTCAGAAATAAACTTCATCTGCCACAGAAGAAGCCTAAAATGGTCTCAAAACTAAAAAGAGAAAGAGGGGGAAAGGAGGACATATAACACTACGGGACTCGCACAAGGAAATGTAACACCAGTAGTCGCATGGATTACATATGTAGTCCATGTATTTCCATTGAAATTTGGACAAAGTTTCTTTATGTTTCATAATAATAATTTAAAAATGATTAAATAAAAGGTGTTGTGGTACTTTTTGACACGCTTTTAAGAAAAATACCTTTGAGTATGCCCTAGGCCTCAGCCTTTACGCATCGCTTATAACCGTCTCCTCCGTATGATATTTCGGTTACACCCATTTACCAGTGTTATGCTAGTGTGTTCACAGCATGGCCTATTGGCCTTCAACTCTCTACTTGTATACTACCGGTTAGTTGAGCCTCTCCTCAGCCCTACGTTTTACTGCACATCCTTTCCATGATATCACTAACATACTTGAAGCTCTGCCTGGCTTCCACCTGCACTACTTCAAATTTAAAATCATCCGGTCTCCTTCGGTGGTCCTCAACAAGTTCTTCCCTTTCAACACGCTTTTTGCATGGAACTCCTTACCGCTTTCCGTTTGTGAGAAAGTGCCGTAATTATTCTAATAAACGGCGCGCCGTTTATTTTTTCAAAGGCCTTTTTTTGTGCCGTTTATTGGAGGGCGCCGTTTATTATTTTTTTCAATTTATAAATGGAAACTTTTTAGCTGGACAAGTTGATTTCATTAATTTTGATGTTTGCTGATGCCACTCTTGAATCTGAATTTATTGGCAAAATAAAATTGAGAAAAATTATCAATGATTCATTTAAAATTTAAATCCTTACCCTAGATTTAGATAACTGTAGAGGTTTAGCCACAGGACGATTACTATCATTCTCAACTGCAGAAATTGCCAACAATTTAAATGCTAAAGAATACTTTCTCTTTGAAACTTTTCTTTCAACAATATCTGCACTAAAGCTTAGTTTACACGACTGTGACTTATTAGGAAGTTCAACCTATCATGTGAAAATACTGTGAATTGCATTGCACCAGGGTCACCCACAGAACAGAGAGGAGGAATAAAAACCCTGGGGTACACCAGTATTTTGGTTATAACATGTGGTGTTGGAACAGTGGGGGAGGCCGGCATCCCCACACAGACAACCAGCCAATATTCCTGCTGGTTCCAGACGCCTGGCTGGGGTGTTCCAAGTCATAGCATGTTCAATGGACCCACGGACCCAACCCTGCCACAGGCTGGATAAGGGTGTGATGATGATGATGATACCAGTATCCCTGTGTAGCATTAAAGGGTTAATCATTAAAAAATTCAAGTTAACTTGCACGATCACTTCCAGAGAGTTTCGAAATAACCGGCGCGCCGTTTATTATTTTTTTCAGCTGAAAGGTGCGCCGGTTATTGGAGGGCGCCGTTTATTAGAATAATTACGGTATTCACATGTTCTCATTGGAAATGTTTGAAGTCCTGCCTCCACTTTAATAAAGTGTTGCGTACTGCCATGCTGGATGCCCAGCGGTCTAGGCATACCCATTTGGAGGCCTGAGATACCTCCAGTGCGAAATGCTAATTCTGGTCTAGCTGCACTATATGGAACCTAGCTGCACTATCTCCCGTGGGCAGTTATCTCCCGTGGGCAGTTATCTCCCGTGGG
>JAAFCE010009109.1:12275805-12297259 GCA_013389805.1 Trigoniulus corallinus
TCCCGTGGGCAGCTATCTCCCGTGGGCAGCTATCTCCCGTGGGCAGCCTCCTAAGGGGTTAACCTGTTATGGCTGCCTGGCTTACACCCCAACCCACAAACTAATCAAATCACCATCATTATTTTTGTCTTGTTTGCATTTTGGTGTGTGTTTATATTGTGCCCTTTTGGGCGGTTGAAATAAATAATAATAATTAGCTTAATGGTAAATCCGGCACTGGTTACGACGATTTGGATATTAGCAGTACCTCGTGTTCCCATGCGGTCACCCATGCTAGTGTTATCTGGGGTTGCATTGCTTAACTTCTCCCTACATTTGAGAATTGAGTTCTTTTTGTAAAAATTGTGGTAAGAAGTCGAAACTCTTCCTCTCAATTTGTTATTTGCGAAATTGCTCCGCATACCGCCATTAGTAGATGTCCACCTTTGGTCGTTATGAAATCTACTCGAAATCCATCACCCTTGATATGAAGCAGTTTGTCCAATTCCAGTCTTAGAATGAGGAGGTAGCTATATTGCTAAACTCTATATTTGCTGGTCTGGTAGGATGGAATTTAATGACTGCCCTCCAAAAAAGCTATACGGTACTATCCTCATGTCATGACACTCCATTAGTGTGACTCTTCTTCTACTTCTCCCCCTCCTCTCTCTACGCAAGTATCATCTTTGTGATTTCCGGTTTACCCTTATCATTTAATTTCCTGCAATATTAATTTTAATCACACGTCTAAATATTGATTTGTGTCGGCAATTTAAGTCGTGGATCTCTCCTCACGACGCTTTATTATCGGCATTTAACGTTGTGAAGTGCGGGATGCGTGTACGTGCTTTTTCGTAAGTTATTAATGCCATTTGAAAGAGTCATTACAATTATATTTAATCAGATATTTAGCCTAAGTGCATTTGTGTGAAAACAGAAATGGGTTTTCAAAGAAAACTCTACTCTAGTGCCATCACCCTGTTAGGCATATGGGTCCTAAGGAAATTCCTTACTAGAGGAACTTATTGTCCCTTTAATAGAAACAAAGAAGCTTATAAAACATTTAATAACAGTTGGAGCTGGATACTCGTGTCGTAATTTTATGTTTTTATTCCTAATGATGCTCTAATTATTCATCTCTGTTTCTGTGGAGCCGGCTGTCGACGTTTTATGAAAACAAGATGTTAAAAGGACCATAAAATGTATTCGGTATAAAAGCTTTATTATCCGCCCTTTTCCTAGCATACTTTTTCATTATTGCTGTTCACCACCACACTACGTTTCAGAGAGAGAGAGAGAGATATTTTTATCTCTGTCTGCCCTTTGAAGTTTTGTAAAATTGTTGTCCAAAGATTTCTACATTTAATTCGTCTAGTAGCTTTGTAGGTTACAGTGGCCTGCAGGATGGCTCAGACCTAAATTAATTGCTCGTACTGCAATCCTATTATTATATTTCCATCCTTGTTATTCGCAACCGCAACTTCCGGAATACCTTCATCCTTTTTATTTCATCCATGTTCTCAACCTGATTATTCATTCCAGATTAAGGTGCTCATTGTTCAGAAACAGGCAGGTGATACCGCACATCCATGTGCGTGGGCCTCAAAAATTGGCGCTTAGCTCGCCTTGGGTCTGTTTCCCTTCCAATGAGAGAGAGAGGGAGAGAGAGGAGGAAGAGAGGAAAGAAAGCACACCGATCTAGGCCAGAGGCGAACCTGCTCTTCTTGAGCTTAAGATGCAAACGCGCACTACTGAAAAGTTTTGGCAATCAGCTAAAATTCGCATTCTTGGCAGAATCGCAGGTTACCAAACGTGTCCCAATACCTGCATCGAGACTTAATGAATGGTGATTTGGACAGTGGTTTTCTGACTTTTTCACCCTTTTCCGTTGTTCCCTCTACAGATGGTGCAGAGACATAGTAGTAGTGTTGTTCTGTAACAAAGCCTATCAAGTTCAAAGGGAAGTTTACAGGGCAAAGGTTAGGCCCGCCTATGCTATATGGATCAGAGTGTTGGGCAGCGAGGAAGAGCCGCGTTAATAGAATGCAAGTAGCCGAGATACGAATGCTGTGATATATGAACGGGGTGTCGAGAACTGATAGTTAGGAATAAGTATATTAGAAGTAGCCTGGGGGTGGGGGATATCGCCGAAAAAAAATAAAGGGGAGTAGGTTGAAGTGGTATGAACGCGTAATGAAAAGAGGGGAGGAGGAACTCGTTAGGTCCTTTTCTGGAATACATGTGGTTGGAAGCACCCGACACAGGAGGAGACCGAAGTGTGTGGGGTGAACGGGGAACTGGTGTGAGATAGACGGGAGTGGAGTGTTAGAACCCACAAACCCGACCCTGCCACAGGCGAGAAAAGGGTCGGATGATGATGCTTCCAATGAGTTTATCCTGGTCTCGACGAGCTGCTCAGAGCTTTTGAGAAACGCGAGTCTTTTTTGCAGGTGCACTAACAAAAAGCGTTCGAGCAGTGGTTTCTGAGCTCACAACCCGCAAAATGCTTTTGGAGACATTTGTCTATGTCGCAATCGTTGTGAGAACATCAAAGAATGCTTTTGCTGGTTTTGGGTTTCTGTGCACGCATGGTGGAGGCGCTGACCTCAGTTCTATTTGCCCACAAACTGGAGATCTGTAAATCTTGGTCAGGTAGACAAGCTTAAAAGCGTTTGGTAATACTTACTTTGTTTTGGCGGATACCCAACTTCAAAGAGTGATAACGAACAACTGAATGACATTTTCTTACTGCATTCTGACAGATTTGGAGTTGCTTACAACTTAAAATGTCGCTGTAAGAAATTTGAGCAACACATGTTTTGAACTACTGCATCACTCTGCTGAGAACATCAAATGCACTTGGAGAAGCTTCAGCAGTTTCTAATTCGTATCCTGTTGCTCAGACATGTCTGCTTCGTTTTTCTGTCGGTTCTCGGCCCTAAATTCGTCTTTGTTATCATCGTCTACTTTTTCCAGCTCTGTAATAAGATAACGATTTAAATATCGATTTCCTTCGCATTATGCTAATTTCTTCCTTAATTAGGAGGAGGTTTTCTAGCGAATAATGTTGAAGCAGATAACAATTATGGAAATCATAAGCATTGTCACTTTTTTCAAATTATATCGTTTTGAAGATGATTATATGCCATGGACTTTACAAAATGAAATTGTAAAACATCATGACTATTATAATGAATGTTGTTGTGGTTGAATTTTTCCAAAGGTCATTAGGCTATTGTATGGCCTCACTGACTTTTGAGGTGTCATACAGTGGTTGGCATGCACATTATCTTGACTGTGTTGTCCTTGCAATGAACAGGAAGTGAAATTTTAGCGATAACGTAGGCATACTGTCCTAAATATTGATGTACTTACGTTCTAGTAAATGTAGTGCAAATTGTCCAGCTATTTATGCCACAGTATGGATTGTGGTCAGAAAATATGTGGTCTCTTCAAAATCCTCCCCAAAGCGATAAATTGCACCCGGATATACCAATTTTAGTGATTCGAAGAACCACAAGATTGTCTTTTAGTGACCACCCATCCAAACTGTTGGTTGTTTGTTCTGCTGCTATTGAAAGATATCCGAAATGGGCCTAAATTTTTGACTACTGTATTTTGGTGCATTCATGATTCTTATGTTTCTCAAGGAGATTCTCGTTCAGGTTGGCTTATATGGACGCCCTAATATTCCCAGGGTCTCCAGAAAGCACTCTAAAAATATTATCATTGTTTCAGTCGTTGTAGGAGCATCATTGGACGCATTTACTGGATATGCCATATGCTGCACGAGCGCCGTCTGCTTTCTAAAGGCCGCCACACACCAAACTGACATGTGTGTGCAAAAAAAGTTTTTGCTCACACCAAAAATTTTAACTGACGGTGTGAAGAAATTTTAAGGCCGCCACACGCGATCAGTTTGGTGTGTCAATTCGGTGTGCACACACCGAACTGACACAGTGGTCGTGTGTGGGCAATTCAGTCCTTCACACCAAACTGAACACATTGATGTGCACACACCAAACTGATCGTGTGTGGCGGGCTTAACGGCCCCCCCCCCCACACATGATCAGTTTGGTGTGTCAGTTCGGTGCGTTCACATCGATGTGTTCAGTTTGGTGTGAAGGAATGAATCACACACACACGATCAGTTTGTTGTGTCACGTACTTATGTTCCTTTTCGTTAAACGTCATGTGACGTCATTTGATTGTCCACATCAACCAGTAATTCTACCGTTACCATGGTGCATTTTTTAAAGAAGACGTTTATCCATGTTTGGGCATGCGCTGAACAAAATCTGTGAAGAGCTGATGTGAGCAACCCAACACACGCTCACGTCAAACTGATGTCAGTCCGAAATGACACACCGATGTGATAAAATTTCTTCACACCGTCAGTTATAATTTTTGGTGGGAGCAAAAACTTTTTTTTCCCCAAACCTTTTTTGCACACACACGTCAGTTTGGTGGGGGCCTTAACGGTGTGAAGAACACATCGGCTCGGTGTGTCAGTTCGGACTGACGTCAGTTAGAAGTGAGCGTGTGTGGGGTTTGCTCACATCAGTTCTTCACATTAGAGGTTCTGCGCATGCCCAAGCATGGATAGAACGTCATCTTTAAAAAAATTACTCAAAGGCAACGGCAGAATTATTGGTTGATGTGGATGACGTCACATGACTTTTAACGAAAAAGAACATAAGTCCGTGACACACCAAACTGCATTTCATTCCTTCACACCAAACTGAACACATCGATGTGCACACACCGAACTGACACACCAAACTAATGGTGTGTGGGGGCCGGGCCTGTAGATTGTAAAATGGATCGAAAACAAACGTTCAAAATAGAAAATGACTATTGTTAGGTGGAGGTTGGGCCCAAATGTTGTAGATATGTCACCGTTTGTTTCAAATGCACCATTTATTTAGAGCAAAAGAAAAACATTTTTCCTTGGTCTTTTGGTAGAAATTGCGCACATTTTTGCAGTTCTCTCAGGAAATACAGTAATTTGAGAACTCTATAAAACGCGACAGGCATGAATTATTAATTCAATCCTGCAAGAATATAATCATGCAGTTACCAAATAGTTTATTGTGCGTGGAGTTTTCAAATGAAATTATTGGGTTTCACCACCATTGACGTGTTGCTGAAGCTCAGTCTAATAATCTAAAAGGGACCAACGTGTCACCAAAGGAACATATTGTCACTGCGTTTGCAAACTCGATGCTCTACTACTGAAGTGCCAAACTGTCGACCCGCGACGCCTACATTTCCGGTCCGCGTTACTTCCGAATATATTTTGGATTATTTACTAGGTACAAGTGCACCATGCAATATTATAACCAACAAAGCATTAATTTACCTGCCGATGTTTCTATTTTGGTTGTATAATGCGATGTTGGAACAACTGGGGAGGCCTGCATCCCCCACAGAAAACCCAGCCAATATTCCTGACGTGTTCCAGGCACTTGGCTTGGGTGCCCCAATCAGAGCATTTTCAGTGGACCCGAAGACCACAGGCGGCATAAGGGTATGATGATGATATTTATTAGGTAATAAGTGAACCCGCCTCAGTGGCGCAATAGATAACCTGCTCGATTTATTGCGTCAATGGTTCCAGGTTCAGTACTAGATCGAGGCGGGTTGGCTTCTTTCGGGCGAGAGAAAAGTTCCGACTGCGCCTTCCTTCAGATGAGGAGTAAAGCCGAGGGCCGGTGTGGTGTACAATGGCGTTTGCATGTAAAAGAACCCTCTCTATCCTGCAGCGGGTGGAGGAGACAAAATTTCTAGGTGTAGGAGCTCGCCCCTTGGCGTCTGTAGAGTGCGGAATCGAACAGTAAATCGGCGATGAATTGTTGTAATTTGTTGATAACTCGTTGTAAATTGTTTGCTGACTTCTGGTTCGGTCAGTGCTAACGAGTACGAGTTCATTTCCAGCAAAAATTGAAAGTTTTAATTCTATTTCTATGTTACAATGACGGGTTGGGGGATAAGCCAAGCAGCCATAACAGGCCGAACCCTTAGGAGGCTGCTCGCGGGAGAGGAGGAGGTGGGTGTAGAGGATGTAGGAGAGGGGAAATTTGCAGCACCCAACGTTGTCTACCAACCACCCATGTTGGTACTAACGTGGGTTTGTGTTGCTTAACATCAGTAATCTCACGAGAACTGGTGTTTCCAACGCAACTTGGCAATTAAAGGGCACCTTTTTAAGAAGGGCACAGGTTGTAGGTATGCATTGCATTCTTAAGAATCTAACGAAAGTGGGTTGAGATTGAAGTCTGCCAAACTGTTCTAGGACTGCAATGACAATTTATTATTTGATTTTCATGACATCAGTGAAATACATCGGTTTTTCATGGTGAAAACTGAAACAGAATTCTTCGATTTCCGGCTAGGCTTCGAGAAGTGTCTGTGGTGTATTTATTTCTATAAGAAGACTTGACAGGAAGAAAAGTCGGGCAACAACTTTAACTTAAAAACTTGATTCAAAAGACCTTTTGTCAATAGCTTTCAGCAATAACTTGAATTTATCTTTGTGATAGCACATGTTTTATATTAAAGAATAAGAGCAAGATTAGCATCTTCACTGGACAGAATTCTAATTCCAGTTTCTGTGCGCTTTGGGTAGTGGTTTGTCGCCGGATGGTGCTTAGAGAAGAAATAGGTCACAGAAATATTACCTTCCATATCACAGTCTTACTAAAGGGCTCGAAAATGTGGCAACTGCATTGCAGATAGAACAACTTCGAGTCACATTCCCTTGCAAGCCAAATGCAGTCAACTGCCTTGTGTGACACTTATTTTAGGACCCCTGCTATATAGATTGTTCCTGTAGCACAGGGTCCATAGCATCCTATTTCAATTCAGCAGTCTGTTAATTTTGTTCTAAGGCTCATTAGAAGTTGTTAATGCTGTTGTTGTTGCATTGTTCGTCATCATCGTTTCTGGGACCTCTCTTGAGGTTGACCATAACATTGCAGGACATACCAAGGCAGTTCAAGGAATCCTTTCGAACGAGAATTTCTGAACGGACTTCCGACAAAGAGAGATTTTTCTGTTCGGCCCCAAAGTTCGTTGATCAGTAGCTGCTAGTAGCATTTAGGCAGTCTCTAGAGCAGCGGTCTTCATACTTTGGGGGTTCCGCGAGTCTAAATGAAAATTCGTTAGCAGTGGCAAGATGGGGTTCCCCCAAACATCTTATAGTTCTAAGAGTTCCGTGAATCGACAGTTTGAAGACCACTGCTCTAGAGCCTTAAACTTTATTATCAGGTACATCCTGTTCTCATCAATATCACTATGTTCCTGGCGGCTGAAGAAATTGACTCGGTATCTCCCTGGTTTGAAGGTGGAGAGAGCGGCTTATTGCGTTGGACACACCAGTTCTCGTCTGATCACTGAAGTTAAGCAACGTAACGCCAACTAGTACTAACATGGTGGCCGTGTGGGAAAACTGAGTACTGCTAATGCCCAAAAATCGTCGCATTAGTGTAGTGTCTGTGCAGTCTCTGCATTAGAACTACTCAGTGGACGGTGCTCTAATGACTTTGTAATTGAAGGACCCTAAAACAACCAACGAAACAATATTTTAGCTCGTGAGCTTGAAAATACCCAATCAACTCGTTCGTTGTTTCTCACTATTGAAGTTATAATTTTTTGTCATGCAAACCATACTTTGAATTGTCCGTAGATTTTATAAAACATCCATTATGACCCAAGGACATTTACCAATCTGAAATTTCCACCATTTTTTATATGCCCTTTTCTGTGTGTTAGGGCAAATATCGTTAGATGTTCGTTAATCGAAATATGCAGAAATGTACTCAAGATAACATTTGTTTTCATCAACATTGTTATCACTTTGTTAGCTGCACGGCTTTTATTTCCTTCCAGCCATGTCACTTGTACCCCAAACATTGTTTGGGCGCTTTTGTTTGTTGTTTATATTCGCGCCTTAGGATGCCCGTATATTATCCCTCGAAAAAGAGTTAAGTGCAATGGAATATGAGGTAGGCAAATTTCGAGAGGCCCATGGGTTGAAAGGCCCAACAACTGCTATCATCTTAAGTGAACACAAGACAGTGGAGGCCTTAAGAAGATCTGAAAAACAACTGAAAATGCAGGTGAGAAATAATTTGAAAGTTTTGGTAGCAAGTGTTTTTTTTACTTCGCGATTTTCTGTCATTCTGTCAGATGTCTTCTGCAGAAGTGTTTTTGGACTACAATATTTGCATTGTCGATTAAGGTTGTATTTAAAATGTGATTTTCATAATATTTGTTTTGTACTAAAATGTGTGAAATCTGTTAAAGCGTTAGTAAAATGCTAGACAGAAATTTGACTCGGGTCTTAGTTTCATATTTTAACAGAATAGAGTCTATGCTGCGGTACATGAGTGGCGAGAGCTGATAGAATTAGGAATGCGTATATTAGAGGTAGCCTGGGGGTGGTGGACATCGCAGAAAAAAATGAGGGAGAATAGGCTGAGGTGGTATGGACACGTCATGAGAAGTGAGGAGGAGTTGCTCGTTAGGTCCTTGCCAGGAATGCAGTGGTCGGTAGCACCCGGGGCTGGGGGAGACCGAAGCAGACGTGGGAACAGGTTGTCCGTAAGGGCATGGCAGTGTGTGGGGTGGATGAGGACCTGGTTGGAGACAGACGGGAGTAGAGGGCTAGAACCCGCAGACCCTACCCTACCATAGGCGGGATAAGGGGATGATGATGATGAGTGTATGTTGGAACATTTTCACAACATTGATTAGAGCAGGGCACTGTAAGGTTACTGTTCCCGAGCACTGGGGAGCTGGTGAAGTTTCTAGTCTTCCGTTGATCATTCATTGGATGAATATGAAGTTAGACATTATAATACCAAATTTTTAAATTGTTTATCCAGAGACAGACCTTAAGAAGCAGACCTAATGAATGTGCCTCCAACAGGTCCTTATGGAGCATGCGTAGGAATTGTTGATATGCAAATGTAGAAATGTTGTATACCAAGGTTTCTGACCCAAAATTAACATTAAAATAACGCTGAAACTTAATTAGCACCAGGTCCCTTCGAGACCGGGAGCCTACTTGGCTCACACATAAATTTGGCGCTGGCATTAGATGTGTAGTAAATGAAACAGTTGTTGTCTGGAGATAATATATGTAATTTGAGTGAAAATGGTCCCTAAAATGCCATCACGTTTCGTGTTACTCAGGTGTGACCCTTAGAATCAATAGGGCATGGTTGAAGTGGAGACAGGCAAGTGGAGCTCTGTGTGATAGGAGGGTCCCAATCAAGTTGAAAGGGAAGTTTTACAGGGCAGTGGTTAGGCCAGCTATGTTATATGGATCAGAGTGTTGGGCAGTGAGAAAGAGCCACGTCAATAGAATACCATTAGCCGAGATGGGAATGCTGCGGTAGGCCCTACGAGTGGGGTGTCGAGAGCTGATAGAATTAGGAACGAGTATATTAGGGGTAGCTCAGGTGAGGAACATCGCGGTAAGAAATGAGGAAGAGGAGATTGAGGTGGTATGGACACGTAATGTGAAGAGGGGAGGAGGAGCTCGTTAGGTCCATTACAGAAATGCAGGTAGCTGGGAGCACCGGGGGCAGGGGAGACCAAAGCATACGGGGAAACAAGTTGTTCGTAGGGATATGGTAGTGGGTGGGGTGGACGGGGATCTGGTGTGGAATGGACGGGAGTGGAGGGCTAGAACCCGCAGACCCGACCCGGCCACAGGTGGGACATTGGTATGATGATGATGCTTAATATATCTAGTGCCAAAGCGTTTGATTAGCCATAGGTGCTTTAAGCCCGATCTTCCTTTTAATAAATGTTGACCGTCACGTGATATTACTAATGATTGCACACTGATAGCATTCTGCACTTGTAGGCGTCAAATTCATCAAATGTTTCTTAAATATTTCTGTTAGATTGAAGAATTCAAATCAGAGATAAGTAAACGAGATCAAGAAATTTTGGCAATGGGAGCCAAAATGAGAACTCTAGAAGAGCAACATCAGGATTATCAGAGGCACATTGCGGTTCTGAAAGAATCTCTAACAGCCAAAGAAGAACATTACAATATGCTTCAAACTGACGTAAGTAAACACATGTAAACCACTTACCACAGACACCCCGTCCACCACCAGTGTTACAGGCTTGATTCTTGCTTGTTGTCCCACTGGGTACATAAATGAATTCTAAAAATCCATGAAGAGAAAGAAAATTTGATAAATTGAGACCAACTTTTAGAGACAGTCGAGGAAATTGAAAGAAGTTTGTCGAAAGACGGAAATTGAAACTTCATGGAGTCAAGTTGCGTTGGACACACCAGTTCCCGTGAGATCACTGAAGTTAAGCAGCGCAAGCCCACGTCAATACCAACATGGGTAGTTGGTAAAGAACGTTGGGTACTGCAAATTAACCCCCTCCTTCTTCCTTTCACCTACCTCCTCTACTCCCGCGGGCAGCCTCCTAAGGGTTCGTCCTGTTATGGCTGCCTGGCTTACTCCTCAACCCACGCAACTAAACTAATCCAGGTACAAACTAATCCAGAAGTTGAACAGGGCATGTTACTGTATTGACTGCCCACTTGACACCCGTTTCGGTGGCTCATGAAGGCATGGTTCCAGGTTTGATCCAAGCCTTAGGTCGGATGGTGCGTGATTGTGTTACTTATGGATATCAGACGAAGAAGAAATAGGTTAACGAAGACATGGAATTTATAACGGGTCATATGGCACCAGAGCCGGCGCGAGACGGGTTCCGTGCGTTCGCCGAACCCGGCCCCGAGTTTACTAAGGCCCGGCGCGCAGACCTTTATATTACATGTCTTTTCCTACAAAAGGCCCCGGAAAATATTTTTAGCCCGGTATCCACAAAAGACTATTTTGCTTTGAATTCCAGTCAGAGTCGGCTTGATGCGAGTTCCACACGTTCGCCAGAACCCGGCCCCGCGTTTACTAAGGCCCCACGCGCGGGCCTCTATATTACAGAATATACCATGTATTTTTCATACAACACCCGGAAAATAGTTTTGAACTCGGCCCCGCAAAAGCTTGCGCTGGCTCTGTATGGTACTGTGTGAGATGGACAAGCGCCTGGTTGGAGACAGAAGAGAATGGATGTCCATTACACTTAGGCCGGTCTGCCCTAATCGGGATAAGGGTTTGAAGTGAGGTTAATGTCCTTCTAGAGGTCTAAAAGTCCTTCTAGAAGAAAGTATGCTGACCCTAGTGCCTCTGTGATCATGGAGGTTTTTCTTCATATTGTATTTCGACGTCTTTTAATATTTCTTGTCAGGTGGAAGAATTAAGGCAACGCTTGGAGGAAAAAAATAAATTGATCGAGAAAAAAACTCAACAGATGATCCAAGCCCAACAGGACCGAAATCGATTAAATTGTGAACTCAACGAAATGAAGGAACATATGGATATTAAAGATAGAAAAATCAACGTCCTTCAAAGAAAGGTAGGCTATCCAAAAAGATCCAATTTTTATCAAGTCTGTGTTGTCGCATTGTCATTTTAATTATCACATTCGTCCAACTAATAATGATGTGTAATTGATTTTGGACATTTGTGACACGATTTGTAGTTTAGTTTCATGAAAATTGGGTTGACGTTAATCGAATCTCTGCAGTTACTAATGAAATTGACCTTGAGTCCTACTCATTATTTGACTTCAGAATGCAAATTACTGTCAGGTCTTCACATTGACTATCTGACAATTAAATGATGTTATCCGAAACTTTAAATCGTCACTATGTAGTCCGGAGATAAAATTCTTGAGTTAAACACTTCCAGTTCTATCAAAAATTGTCATTTAGCTTGTTGACAGCTGATAGCAAAGGTCGCCTTCAGTGCCATCCTCTAATATCTGCCCTTGAATCGCGTGATGCTAACATGGAGTGCTGAAATATAAAAATTATCACCTGTTGATGGCACAGCTTGGCACTTATTCTGGAGCCCCATGCTAATCTGTGACTGTCAAGTGACCGTTTACATATTATTTCTATGAATGGTCGTCCTAAGAGCTCCAGCACCCTGCTTCGTCCAGGGGCCCATAATTTTGTAAAGACTGCACTGGCAGTTTCTCGATTTCCTGCTAAACTCTATTTGCCCAGTATTTCATCCCTTTCTTGAAAACTACGAGTGGAAAAGCAAGGAATTCATGTCGCCCTTTTCCCCCTATGAGGTATTTTTTTTTAAAGAAAGTTTAACCTTCTTCTATTTTAGGCATCAGGTAGAAAAGGACGAGGTCCTGTACCCTGGAAATTTTGCCCATTTATTTCCCTGTAAAGATGGCTGCTTCAAGTGAAGATAATTTAAGTTTTTTTTCCTGACATGAAAAAAAATCATTGGCCTCTGCTAAGAATGAGCCTGCGTCCATCCTGATATTCGTGACATCGAGACAGTAGTTCCTCTCCTTAGTGTTTTGTCTGCATATGCCCCTTTCCTACCACTATTGTGTTTCTGATTTGAAATCCCCTCCAGGATTGGCAGAATACCTTTCTGCAGTGCAAATGATGCCTGGTGTACTGTAAAGAGCCGTTGCTTCAGATTTGTGATAGATCTTCTCCATTTCTTGGTTGTGGATAGTGATAGACGTAGTGGTTGTTATCGTCGCTAAATGGATCCATAAACTAACCTAATGACTGTTAATTTTAAACATGTTATTATCGGCCACAAGGAAGTAAAGGTCAGTGGAAGATAAGGCGGACATCCAACAGGCATGGGACACCTACCAATAGAAGAAAAGAGAGGCAAAGGAAATAGTGGGTAGGAAGATAGCAGAGGGGGACAGGATGAAAGTGAAGGAAACCATGGCAGGAGGAAAGCTGATGACAAGGAAATTTTGGAGATATATCTGGGATAGAAGAGGGAGGGGCAGTACGACAGAGCATGGAGAGAAGGGCGGCAAAGAAAACGCTGAGGGTGTATGGGAACAAGCTTAAAATAGAGAGGGAGTTAATTTAAGACAGTACGCGGGAGAGCTCACTTCTGTTTCGGGCAAGAGCTGGGTCACTGGAGACGAAACAGAGAATGGCAATGATCACAGGTGGAGAGGAGGGCTGTGGATTGTGTGGGGATCTAGTGGAGGATGTCAGACACGCTGGACCACTGCAGGAAGGGTTGGAGAACCGCCACATTGAAAGAGGTCCTGGAAGTTGTGTTGGGAAGAACTGATTAGAATGGGTGCAAAGGGCAAAGATGTTGCTGCGGTGCTGGTGGAGATCTGTTTGTTTGTTTGTTGAAGTTTAAGGTCCCGTCAACTACGAGGTCATTAGAGACCCATGGAGATCTGAGAAACCCCACTAACAAGCCATCCGTCACAAAGGATTACATATTCATAAGATGTTTATGGCGATTTATGGTTATCGTATGAGCATGTGAACTATTTAATACCGTGTACTCGTCGCTTGTCCCGAATTCGTCGTCTCGTTACTAAAACCTTGTTCCATTTAAGTATGTGATCCGTTTGAGCTTAGATCCATAACGGATACTGTAATTGCATTCTACAATAATCAATAAGGCCCTCACGAACTTCACACGAGGTAGAGCTTGTTTGATTAATAACACTTCAGAGTTTGCTGTCGGTGATCATCATCTGTTTTGTGATGATATTGAAGTTTGTGGCCTTCTTGCGTCACACTGACTGCACCGTTTAGAATCACGATGGCATTTAACCCACTCGTCACCAATGATAGGATCCAGATATTCGTAGCAAATAAGTAGAAATGGGAAGACAGAAATTGGCGTCAGTAGAAATGGGAAGACATTGGTTTGCCGTCAGTAGAAAATCGACGAGACAGACGGAGAGGTGACTGCTGTAACCTGTGACCTGCAAGTGAAATAATTCAGATATGGGTACAGAGTAGATTGACGTCAGTAAGGTCGTGCCATGAAAAGAGGAGATGGGAAGCTGGTTGTCCATTACAGAGATGCATTACTTTCATTGGGAATAGAAGAGGAAGAAGTGCAAGGAATCCCAGACTCGATCCTGACATAGGTGGGATAAGAGTATGATGATTAAGATTTTAGCAACTTGGATTGTTGGTGTTCTATGGCTCTTCAGCTACAACGGTTATTAGAGCCCCGTCCACTGCGCAGTGTGCACAGTCACTACGCTGGTATGACGATTTTTGGTATTAGCAGTACCCAGTGCTCCGAAGCAGTCACTCATGCGAGTACTATCTGGGTTTTTTTTTGTTTTGTTGGTGTTGTAGGGCCCTTCAACTACAAGGCCATTAGAGCCCCGTCCACAGCATAGTTCTTATGCAGAGACCGCACAGACACTACTAATGCGACGATTTTTGGATATTAGCAGTACCCAGTTTTCCCAAGCAGCCACCCGTGTCACTACTAACTGGGATTGCGTTGCTTAACTTAGTGATCAGACTAGAACTGTTGTGTCCAACGCAATTTGCCGCTATAAGATTTTAGCCACTCTCACAATTAATATTGCCAAAAATTTCTAGATGCCCGACACTTGAAGTGGGCTGAAGTGTACTGTCTGTTTTCATCTACTTTGCACAGACAGTAGTAAGAAAGGATTAGGGCACATCTCAACAGTAGCGTGTCTCTCACTCTTTTCATCGTAACTGTGATGTGCTCCAGAGATTTCATATTGAATCTACAATGCTTTCGGGTGACAGTCAACATTGTTGTTCTAAAGTGACATATTTATTGGACATTATTCAGAAAACCCACTCTTTTGTATTCAGAGATGGATCCGTGATGATCTCCCCTCACTTTGATGGAACACCTTTACAACATCCCTTGAAAACCTTTACTCATCATTCTCGATCTTTTGTTATTTTTGCCGACCGAGTGTTACAACCCTTTTCACGGAATATAAAGGGGAGCGGCGAGTTGCGTTGGACACACCAGTTCTCGTCTGATCACTGAAGTTAAGCAACGCAAGCCCAGTTAGTACTGACATGGGTGGTCGCTCGGGAAAGCTGGGTACTGCTAATACCCAATAATCGTCGCATTGGTGTAGTGTCTGTGCAGTCTATGCACTAGAACTATGCAGTGGACGGGTCTCTAATGACCTTGTAGTTGACGGGACCTTAAACACCAACAACCAACGGAATATAAATCGTATTTTTGACTACGGAGGCCCAAGCTTATTCCAGCTTTCACCAAGAATCCGAATTTGATAGATCTGGTAGTAGCGAACTTCCGGTTGAGCTCGTGTATATTTAGTACAGAGTATCTATCAGAATACAGATCGAATTATTTCCTCGTTACTTTCTTTCATTTATGGCATTTGGGCCACACCATCGATGCTGTTCATTCCCCAGAGGGGTTTCAATTATTTTCAGGTAGGAAGCGTGAGTCATGGTTGCAGGGTCGAGTCTTGCCTAGTGGATACCTTCATTGGGATAGAGGGAAGCTTCAAGTGGACCTTCCGTGGATGAAAAGCGGTGGTCCTGTGTTGGGTTGACGTTGCCTCCTGAACATAAAACAACCCTTGCTACGTGGAGTTAACATGCACGTGGAGTTAACGTGTAATTAGGCAAAATTACTTGGTGGAGGAGCACACCTCATGGTGTGCGCTTATCTCCAGATGGTAACCATGCTGACGTTCAATTTTAAGGGATTGTGACAGTAGGTCGGCAGAGGGGCTTACCGAACCTAGGGTCAGATCATTTTTATAATTTCCATGTAGGAACTCGCCCCCCCTGGCGTCGGTAGCATTCCCCAACGAACACTAGACCGACGATGAATAAGCGTAGGGGGTGCAGCTTTGGCCGGCAACCGGCTGCAGAAAAAAACTATGACCAATATATCGCCCTTGTGTCCATTCAGAGGGACAAGATGGGTACCTGACCCTGCCATAGGCGGGAAAAGGGTTATCAGTTGCATTTTTTTTTTTTTTTGCATTAGCCATTGCTGAATTTTGGGGCTACTTTGTAGTGCATATTAAGGAGCCTAACTATTGAGTAAATAATGATACTAGTAAGCTATTATTGCGAATTCCAGAGGTAGGTCCCACCAGATAAAGTTGTTTGTTGGTGTTTTAGGGCCCTTCAACTACAAGGTCATTAGAGCCCCATCCACAGCATAGTTCATATGCAGAGACTGCAGAGACAGTACCCAGTTTTCCCAAGCTGCCACTCATGCCAGTACTAGCTGGGGTTGCGCAGCTTAACTTCAGTGATCAGACGAGAACTGGTGTGTTCAACGCAATTCGCCGCTCCCCACCAGATGAAATGCTGCCACTTAAAAAGTGGCTCCTTCAAGTGGCGCCCAGGGCATCTACTTTCCTGCCATACCCTAGGTAAGCCGCTGGGTCGGCAGGTGGTTGGGCGATTATAATCAATATTTCGCCTGTGCGTTCTTGGTATCAGCGGGACAAATGGGAACGTGAAATGCCCTAGACAGAAAAAGATTAGGAATTGAGATGATTAAGGTGTGAGTTTCACCTAAAAGTAACCACTGAGTTCAACTAGAATTGAACCTTCATGTCTTAAACTGAAATTGCAAGTACGTTATTAATTAAGTACAAGAAGTCTGTTCCTAGTGTCTGGCTTGTGATAATCTCTTCAATTCTGGATTCAGGATAGAGGATATTACAACTAGCCAATCTGGGATCGTTCTGCGTTGAAGCCAAAGTGGACTAGGCTCATCCTTTACAGCTCTGTCAATTTCCGTAGACGGTACGAGAGGCAAGTTGATAAATATTTGAAATTTCCTGTCACTTGGCATTAAAAATGGTTTCCCTCAAGACGTTACAGGAATAGAATATCACCGAGTGATTTCATCGTCGGCGCAGTGCACTTTTCAGAAGTAATCAATAAGGGCTCGCTGTTGAATCTAGGAACGCAATACATTTTATGCTTCTAGGGGGGTTGGGAAGACCAAGAGTTTTAACTGTGGAAGTCAACGGCCTTGGCAAGAATTTATGACTTGTCCTCGGCACAGTATTAGTACTGGTAGAAGTGCTGCTAGAATGGTTATTGTTATATCATGGTACTGTTAAGGTGGGAAGAGGCCCTTCTAACCTTGGTACCATACTGAACGTTTGAGCTTATAGGTGTAAATGTTTCGCCCTGGACAATGAAAGTGGTGTTATTATGAAACCTTTCTTGAATGGGAAATTTACAAAGTGAAAGACGTAATTGCCATTCAATTTAGATGGGTTTTTATACGTTTCCAGACGCAAATGTTCCTTGGGCATAGAATAGCAATATTTAGGTCCATTGTAAAATCAATAATTTGAGTTTCAAATTATACTTAGAGCACAACAGACTACAGCCCCAGAGGTGTCAGAACGGAGGCATTGCATTGGGCACACTAGTTCTCGTCTGATCACTGAAGTTAAGCAACCCAAACCCAGATAGTACTAATATGGATGGCCGCTTTGGAACACTGCAGCCGTTTTGGAACAATGCGGCTGCATTGCGTTCGACATACGAGTACTCGTTTGATCACTGTCTTTCTCTCCTCTTCTGTCTGTCCTGTTTCTCCCTCTCCTCTCTTCTGTTTGTCTGACCTGTCTCTCCCTCCTCTTGGAGCGGCGAATTGCGTTGGACACACCAGTTCTCGTCTGATCACTGAAGTTAAGCAGCGCCACCCCAGCTATTACCGACATGGGTGGCCGCTTGGAAAAGTTTGCACATTTCATTTATATTTGGAAAGCAAAATAATAACTCTTAATACTGTAAAATGAACGCTAAAGATGTTTCTTTTACTTAGATGCTGCCTCTGGCTAGCGAACACCTGGAATAACATTCACTAAAATGTAACTTTCATGTTTTCTTTTGACGGAATTAAGAGCACTACCTACCCTTTCTTACAGAACAGTTTGTTTTCCCAATTCCAGAACCAGTCTAGGCAATAAGGTCTTCACATTAATAAGATTGCGTTCATGAATTATTAATATTAATTTACTCATTCGCGTTAAGATAGCGTATTGAACTGCTGAAGTCTTGTTTTCAGGTTCGATTCTGGAACATGAAGGGTGACTTCTTTCGGGTGGCCGCTTGGAAACACTGGGTACCGCTAATTCCCAAAATTTCGTTGTAATAGCAGTGTTTGTCCAGACTCTGCAGTAGAACTATGCAGTGGACGGGGCTCTAATGGGGAGCGGCGAATTGCGTTGGACACACCAGTTCTCGTTTGATCACTGAAGTTAAGCACCGCAACCCCAGCTAGTACTAACATGGGTGGCTGCTTGCGAAAACTGGGTACTGGTAATACCCGAAAATCGTTGCATTAGTGTAGTGTCTGTGCAGTCTCTGCACTAGAACTATGCAGTGGGCGGGGCTCTAATGACTTTGTAGTTGAAGGGCCCTAAATCGCCAACAAAACAAGAAACCTAAAACATGAATGAAGCAAACATCATAACAGTCTAGTGTCTGTGCAGTCCATGCATTAAAACTACGCAGTGAACGGGGGTCTAATGACCATTGTAGTTAAAGGGCCCAGAAGTGTCTCTACCGTCATGCATGTTGCCACAGCCGGGGGTTTTAACCTGTGTCACCTTCACGCTAGACGAGGTGAAAATTGTTATAGAGGATTATAGTAACAAGTTGATTACTGGTATACTAGTGTTAGCTTTCTTTCTTTGATTGTCAAGGCGCAGGTTCGATTCTACCTGGCCGAGGTAGAAGAAACTGAATTGTGAGCACTCTTTAACTAATGTCGAATGGGCAAAATTTCCAGAAGTAGGGTGTTTCTGGGCATTAGTGAGTTGACGTAGGGACGTTGATTACCCCCTCTTCCATAGGTCATTTGAAGAGGATTGTCTTTGGACTCCAATTTGAGGTTTTTTGTCATTTTCCTTTACAGGTAACATATATAATCAGTTACTGGTAATTGATGAAGTTTGCGTTTTTGTTTTATCTGCTTTTTTATATAAAACTTTTGTTTCGAGTCGAGGCTTTCTCCTTCATTTTTAATTTATTATTTTTATAATCTCGTTGACTTTTCAGCGTGATTTTATTTATATATTCGTTATCAAGTAGTTTTCTTTACGTTTTCTTAGCGAAAATTAAAGTTAAGACTGTAAAGACATGAAGTCACTGAGTTGTTATGTATGTTACGTTAACTGTAATAAATTGTTTTCATTTCTTGCGTTGTAAACGTTATATTATATATGCATGACCTCATTTATAAGTTTTCTTTCTTTATCTATATTGTTTCGTGCCATAAATTTCAGTTACTTTTGTTATTACCTCAAACATTTGTTGTGTTTCAATCATTTTCTGCACCTGTTTTGCAAATTTTATTATTTTGATTTCTAAAGAGTTAGAAATTTACACACACTTCGACATATTGTTCTATATTATGTATAATATTCCTGATTATTGGGCTATTTTTAATTTGACAGTGACGCCTGTCACCCTTCCCATGTACCCTTCTAGCACCTAAGTTCTCGCCAACTCACAATCAGGTATCCATTAGTTCAGGGCGACCAAAAGATAACCGGAAAGAGAAACATGCCCACAACTTGGTAGCTGTAGGTACTTTATATGGTCGTGTCTGTCATGTCAACATGTACTGTAGGCCCGCCCTCGTGAATACCAAGCTCCACATTTTCGCTTTGCAGCGGGCTCTGCAAAGGAGATATTAGAGGAGCGATAGAAAACGGAGGGCTAAAGATGAACATGACGAAGACAGAGTATTCAGCTTTCAATTGGGAAGGGCAGGAAAATAACAGTGACGTACGTATGAGGGGCGAACTGGGGAAAAAGGTGCAAGAGGTAAAGTACTTAGGATCAACGTTCCAAAGCAATGGGGAGATAGACTTAGATGTGACCCGTAGAATCAATGAAGTGGAGACAGGCAAGTGGAGTCCTGTGTGATAGAAGAGTCCCAATCAAGCTGAAAGGGAAGTTCTACAGGGCAGTGGTTAGATCAGCTATGCTGTATGGATCGGAGTGTTGGGCAGTAAGGGAGAGCCACGTCAATAGAATGCAAGTGACCGAAATGTTGCGGTACATGAGTGGGGTGTCGAGAGCTGATAGAATTAGGAATGAGTATATTAGAGGTAGCCTGGGGGCGGTGGACATGGCATAAAATATGAGGGAGAATAGGCTAAGGTGGTATGGACACGTCATGAGAAGAGGGGAGGAGGAGCTCGTAAGGTCTTTGCCAGGAATGCAGGTGGTCGGTGGCACCCGGGGAAGGGGGAGACCGAAGCAGACGTGGGAACAGGTGGTCCGTAAGGACATGGCAGTGTGTGGGGTGGACGGGGACCTGGCGGGAGACAGGCGGGAGTGGAGGGGGAGAACCCGCAGACCCTACCCTGCCACAGGCGGGATAAGGGTACGATGCTGATGATGATGAGTGGGCTCTGCAAAGGCACAGGGATGCGTGATGAACTACTGCTTCAGTGCTTCCTGATTTGATATAGAATCCAGGTGATCTGACGTTTAATCAGCGAGAGAGGTCCCCAGGGTAACTTTCAATGGATGGGAAGTAAAGCGGCGACCCCGTGTGGTGTGTATGATGTCTCCTGCATGTAAAAGAGCTCTTACTACATTGAATGTGTAGTTTGACAACATTTCCTGCCGTACGAACTTGTCCCAGGTCGGAAAACTTAGCGAATCCAGAGAACAAGTAGAGAAGGGCTTAAGCGAAGACAAAGAGTGTTCAGCTTTCAGTTGAGAAGGACAGGAAAATAATAGTGACGTACTCTTTAGGGGCGACCTGGCGAAAACGTTGCAAGAGTTCAAGTACTCAGGATCAACGTTCCAAACCAATGGGGATCTAGACTCGAATGTGACCATAGAATCAGTGGGAAATGTTTGAAGTGGAGAGAGGCAAATGGAGTCCTGTGTGTTAGGAGGGTCCCAATGAAGTTCGAAAGGATGTTTTGCAGGTCGGTGGCCAGCTAGCCTGCGGGTGGGAGACATCGCGGAAAAAATGAGGGAGTACTAGTAGATTGAGGTGGTATGGGCATGCAATGAGGAGACGAGAGGAAGAATTCGTTAGATCCATTACAGGAATGCAGGTGTTGGGGAGCACCCGGGGCAGGGAGAGACGAAATCAGACTTGGGAACTGGTCGTTCGTAAGGATATGGTAGTGTGTGGGGTGCACGGAGCTAGAACTCGCAAACCCGACCCTGTTACAGGCGGGATAATGGTATGATGATAGGTATGATGACAACCCTTGACCATATATTTTATTGGACTTGCTCTGTCCTGTCTGCTACCAGATCCGCATTTTCTTCCATATAATGTGTCCCCCATGTAACTTTAAGGCATAAATGAATACCGACACTACCATAGGCGGGGAAAAGGGTTAAGGTAATAGTGCTGCAAGGATAAAGTAACTACTGGTGAATTATATTGTACCAATCCTGATACTCGTTCTTAAGATGATAATCACGTGATTGGTAGTTTCTCTTCCACAAGTGCAGCCAAGTTGCGTTGGGTGTAGCCAAGTTGCGTTGGATGTAGCCAAGTTGCGTTGGATGTAGCCATGTTGCGTTGGATGTAGCCAAGTTGCGTTGGATGTAGCCAAGTTGCGT
>JAAFCE010009109.1:12312969-12342953 GCA_013389805.1 Trigoniulus corallinus
TGCCTTCTTTCGGGCGAGAGAGAGGCCGTGAGTGTGCCTTCTTTCGGATAAGAAGTAAAACCGAGGTCCCGTGTGGTTGTACGATGGCACTTGCACATAAAAGAACCCTCTCTAATATGCAAAGGGTAGATGAGGCAAAATTTCCAGGAGTAGGAACTCGTCCCCTGGCGTCGGTAGCCTTCCCCAGCGAACACTAGACCAACGTTAAATAAGCGTAGGGGTGCAGCTTTGGCCGGCAACCGGCTGCAGAAAAAAATCTATGAGCAATATATCGTCCTATGTCCATTCAGAAGGACAAGATGGGTACCCGACCCTGCCATAGGCGGGAAAAGGGTTAGGAGTTGCTTTTTTTCAGTTAGATCGGTCAGAGATCGCTGTTCACTGCGACAGATCGCGTTCAGTGTGGCCGAGCCTTAAAGAACTTTCCAGAGATGCTGGATGGTGACAGTGGTCCGATTAAATTATCTACCGATTTAATATCACCCTGTTAGACCTTGTTTACGACATTATACACCTAAATATTCCGCTCTCAACGTTTTCAAGGGGATTCTATCAAACGACAAGGATAATTCTGACAATATGCCTCCCTATAACACCCTCTGAAAGTTTGAAATCTTCCCTATGTTGTTGTCTTGAAATGGAATTGTGTTTATTATTTATAGGCGTGTTCCTTAGGCACGACTACTGCATCCTGTGCATGTTTTCCACCAATGTATGCCGAACATTGGCCCAGTCGTTGAGTGTTGTTGCACCACCCAGACGTTCCCTTTGCTGAGTTTTTTAAAGCCTCTCAATCATACTAGTTGAAGGTAATTAGTTCGTCATTAAGCGACATCGTGAAAGGTTAAGCAGTTTATTTCTTAATTTTACTTCGAATGTGCCCTTCCAAGTATTGAATGAATTCCTCATTGTTAAACGCCGAAAAAAATACGATCTCACATTCAGGTTTTAAGCTTCATTGCTGCTAGTCATAAAAAAATCGTCACATTCTTAAAATTTTATTTCATCTTTGGTCATCCCCTCCCTCTCAACAATTTTGTAGCTGCAAGACTGTCACTTTCTACTGATAGCCGCAATCTGTCCCTGTTACCGCTAACTTGTCAGGACAGTTTAAGATAAAAAGCGCATTAAAATTGTAATTCTAGATAACTTCACCCTTGGAAGATTTTTTTTGTTTTCAACGTCGTCCTCTTTTCACCATTCACATTGTTAAATGGCTATGATGTCAAAAAAGTGATTCCCACACATTATTTTGAGAAGACAAGCTGTAGAGTGGACTTTACAAAGGTAACTAGTCGCAGTCTCTAAGCATAACTTGGACCCTGGGTTCCAAAAGGACCCGTTATTTTAGTGTTAATATGGGACAACACACTATAGTATATTATTAGTATCCGCCTCGGTGGTGCAGGAGGAAGTAGGGAGCTGCAGTATTGCGTTGGACACACCAGTTCCCATCTATCACTGAAGTTTAGCAACGCAACCCCAGCTTGTGCTAACATGAGTAGCTGCTTGGGAAAACTGGCTACTGCTAATACCTAAAAATCGTCTGTGCAGTCTCTACACTAGAACTATGCAGTGGACGGGGCTCTAATGACCTTATAGTTGAAGGGCCCTAATACACCAACCAAACAAGCAGGAGGTAGTGTGCTGGACTACTGAGTCGGTGGATCGAGGTAGGGGATCACGACAATTTGGCGCATGGCAATTTGGCGTGGTCAATTTGGCGTACATACCCATCTCTTGGGTGCACAAATTTGTTCAAAATTGCAACTGTCATAACAGTCATTCCAACGGTCCCGTATAACACAGTTGGGGTAGGCATTCGTTGTTCTATTACTTTGCAATGACTGTTATGACCGTTGCAATTTGTTGTTATGATCGTTGCAATTTTGAACAAATTTGTGCACCCAAGAGATTGGCTTCTTTCGGGTAAGGGAGAGGTCCCGAGTGGCTTCATGTGGTGTACTATGTCGTTTGGTCGTAAAACAACCCGGTCTACCACGCAATGGGTAGATGAGGCAAAATTACCAGATGTAGGAGTTCGTCTCCGTGGCGTCGGTGGTTTTCCCCAACGAACAGTAGGCCGATGATGAATAAGGATCACTGTTGCAGCTTTGGTCGGCAGTCGGCTGGGAAAGAAATACCATCCAACAGATCACCCATGTGTCCATCCAGAGGGATAAAGCTTGTTACCCGACCCTGCCATAGGCGAGAAAATTTAGTAGTTGCTTTGTGCGGCCAAGTTGCGTTGGACACACCAGTTCTCGTGAGATTACTGAAGTTAAGCAACGCAAACCCACGTTAGTACCAACACGGGTGGTTGGTAGTGAACGTTGGATGCTGCAAACTTTCCCTCTCCTACATCCTCTATACCAGGGCAGGGGTGGCCTACAGGTCGATCACTCGCGATGTGTTGACTTAAGACCCGCCTCGGCGACGTAGTGGCTCAGTGTTTCTAGGTCTGCGTCAGTGGTTCTAGGTTCGATACTGGACCTAGGTGGGTCCAGTATCGAACCTCCCCTTCCCCACTTTGACTACGCCTATGAAAAGTCGATCGCGACACTTTTTTAAGATAAAAAGTAGATGTTATGTACACAAAAGTTGGCCACCCCTGCTCTATACCTACCGCCTCCTCACCCGCGAGCAGCCTCCTAAGGGTTCGGTCTGTTATGGCAGCTTGGCTTACTCCCCAACCCGGTAGCGTAACATAATTATTATTGTATTTGCATGTCAGTAGCTGGGATTATTATTCATCAGTATCAGCGTTTGGGGCCCTTTATTTAGAAGCCCATTCTATCCTTTCAGCTTACACTGCACAAAGAACCTTAATCTGGGACTAGCGGACTGGCTAGTAGGAACAAAGTGGGGCCAATTCCCAGGGAAGTCCTATTAGGCCTTGGTTTGATGGTTATTCAAGGTGGTACTCTATCTCAGTTGCTCACTTGATGGCATGGTCCTGCGCAGGTTCATTCAATGTTGGCCGAAATGAATGATTTCCTTCACGCGAGAGGATGGAGAGAGAAGTTGCGGCCTTGTGTTGCATGTAGGAACTGGATAGATTTTAAGAGCTTGCTTTCCTCTCCCAAACGTCAGGTAATGTTCTCGAGAGCCGGACTTCAGAAATGGAGAAATTAATTTGGCATCAGCTTGATGCGCAAGTGGACTGAGTTCAATTCTAAGGCATTAGAGGAGTAATGGCGCTATCGTCACTATTGTTGCCCCCTTTTTTTTTCTTCCTTCCTCATTAGCACTGTTAAAGGACATTTTCATGTTCTTCATATAAAAGAGTAAGCCCTTCCTCGGTGGCGCAGTGGGTAGCATGCTCGGCAACTGCGTCAGTGGTACAGGCGGATACTGGACCGAGGTGGGTTGGCTTCTTTACTGTGAGAAAGGTACCCTAAGTACACCTTCATTCGGATGAAAAGTAAAACCGAGATCCCGTGTGGTGTACGATAGCATTTGCACGTAAAAGAACCCTCTGTACTATGCAACGGGTAGAGTGCCCCAGCCGTCGGTGGAGTGCCCCAGCTAACAGTGACCGACAATAAATAAGCATAGGGGTTGCACCTTTGGTCGGCAGGCGGTTGCGGAAAAATACCGTCCAATATATCACCCAGTATCCATTCAGAGGGACAAGATGGGTACCCGACCCTGTCAGAGGCCGGAAAGGGGCTAGGAGTTGCTTTGCTTCATGTAAAAGAGTGTTTAAATAGCCAAATTATATGCAGGGTAGGCAACTGTCGAAATCCAGGGTAATGTTCTCTGGTGACAGGAGTTCATCCTGTAAGTATTAGCGCAAGGAATTATAATGGTCTCCTGTTTGAAAAGAGGCTCCTAATATGGTATCTACCAAATGATAATTATTATGCCTATAAGGTTCTTTTGGGTGCTTTTGTGCCAATGGACTTTGACTTAATTTGGGCAACCCTTAAGGAAAAGCCATAAAGCACAAGTATGCATAATAAGTAATGTTGTCACTTTGTTTGACATCAGTCTAGTTGACACTGATTAATGTCTGTCCTAATAACAAAAGAGACATTTTCTTCTTTTGAAAGTTTAGTGTACCGGTTTAGAGACAATTATTTCCGGTTCATTTTTGAAAAGGGTTGGGTGGACGGGGGTCTGGTAAGTATGACTAATGCAAGAGACGGGATTACCATTCGTTAGGAGTCATTTGCAAATGTAAACTACAATTATGAATAGAGAATGCATTGTTCTCTAGGAGTTGGAAGAAGCATAGGCTTAATAATTCATCCATATGGTTAAGAGGTACAAATGCCAACTGTCAGGGGTGCCACTACTAAATCTCCATCTGCTTTTTCTACCACTGTCATCTTGTTAATTCTTGGATGAAATTTATCCATTCTTGGAAATGTCACACCAATTGCTCATCTAGGGGTACACCCCTGGCCTAGTTGGAGCTTTCATTACTCTTACAAATGCAATTATTTAAATCCTACTTTGCAATTCTTGTCATTCTCCCAACTTCAGAGACCAATGGGATGGCTTGTGGTTGAATGTTCGATCCTGGCTGAGGTCGGTGATTTCTTTCCGGCGAGAGGGAAGTCCCAGGGTTGCCTGTCGTCTTTTTGAACCCTGAAATGCATCTTTTAGTCTTGGACCTACAAGAACTTTAAGGTGGCCCTTTAGTTACACATTTTTCACCGTGTAGAAGGAGTTCTTTAAATGCGCTAGCGACATTGACACGCCACACGGAAGCGCCTCCTTTACCTCTTATCCAACTAAAGGCGCATTTGGGCCTTTACTGTCACCTAAAAGAAGCCAGCCGCTTTGTCAAGGACGAAACTTGTAACCAGGTGCCCCACCATGGACTCATGAGTTCAACTGTGGAATCACAAGTCAAACACACTATAACAGAGTTGCCGACGTTGTCATCGCGAACCCATGGATTATTGTTTTTATGGGCACTAAATCGAAAAGATAGAATGAGCCCTAAAGAAGGAACTGAAGTCAGTAACTTTGTAGAGCAATGGGCCTTAAAGATGATGTTAAATTATGGATACCCAAATATGGACGTATTCAAAAGTTTTGGGTCCAAAAGTACTATTAAAATAGCAGGTATGAATATGTCAGCGGGTAGATGAGGCAAAAATTTCCAGGTGTAGGAGCTCCCCCCCCTGGCGTCGGTAGCATTCCCCAAATTCAGGTTGAAATTTCGGTGGGGTGGATTAGTTTGCACAATGGTTCCACGTGCGTGTAACAAATAAATAAAAATTAAATAAATAAACGAACACTAGACCGACGATAAAAAAAACATCGTAGGGGTGCAGCTTTGGCCGGCAACCGGCTGCAGAAAAACTGACCAATATATCGCCCTTGTGTCCATTCAGAGGGACAAGATGGGTACCCGACCCTGCCATAGGCGTGAAAAAGGTTAGGAGTTGCTTTTGTTGAATATGTCATCCTTTGTGACGGATACCTTGTTAGTGAGATTCTTCATGCTAGAACCATACGCCTAGATCTCCACCAGCACCCTAGCACCCTGCTTTTGCACCCATGCTTTTGCACCCTGCTTTTTGCACCGATTCTAGCTGCTCCACCCCAACACCCACCACCCCAGGACCTCTACCAATGTTGGGGTTGCCCAACCCCTCCTGCAGTGGTCCAGCGTTTGGCATGCCAGTTTCACATGCCTAACATCCTTCACTTGATCCCCACACAAATGAAGAAAGGCCCATTCGGCAGCCTCAGGCTTAGACCTATTTGACTTATCGTAAAGATCATCCACTTATTGGTCAAATGAAATTCTTCTTGTCAGTCATTGGAATTGTTGACAAAATCGGTTTCTTCTGTAATTCGCATATGAAGTAGGTGGTGAAATTTCTCTTCATAAATGGCTTTTATATGTATATCTAGCTGTCTGTTAGAAAATTTATTGTTGATGTCTCGATGATGTTATTTATTTTAAACATCCCCATACTAACCCTCCTAATATTTCATCGTTTTTTTTTCAAAATCCCCGATTAAGGAATCTTGACACATTCATCTTGTTAAATTGCTCAGTCCTATATATGTATCAGTCGTTTAAGATTGAATTTTGGAAAGGGGAAAGCAGAAGGGAGGATGGTAGCAGGAGTGGTGCTTAGAGAGGGATAAAAGGAGGGCAAGACTGTTTCTTATCTTTGATTGTAATTCATCTGTTGTTAATTCCTCTTGATCCTCCCAAATAATGTCCAATGCAGTACAGTGTGTGTGCCTACTTCTCGAAAGGCTATAGAGAATTGCTTGTCAAGCACGCTCAGAGAGAGAGAGGCGTGGGTCACTTTCCTCCACACCCCTCCCTTTCTTCTCCCCCTCAGGGATGCCACATTTTTTCCCAAGCAAGGTCAACGTTAGACACAGTTTTAAAGGCATTCTGATTTCCCATTTTCGATGAGATAAAATCGGTTCACAGAAGAAGAAAAAATTTCAAAGACACTAACATCGGAGCAAAAAAAAACATTTCTTGTCGTAGAAACGAGTGTCGACGATTCACACTGTAATTCATTCCCTTGAAATTTTGTGCAGGGCGAAAAGAACCACTCTTGTCAACTCGCCTAAATGAACGAGGAGGTCCTTATAAATTCTGATCAGTTATTGAGTTAAATAAATTGATTACATACGTATATTTGCTCTTCAGTGGTTCCTTTAAATTGCTTCCTGATAGACGTCGGGTGTGAAAACAGCCAGAAGCTGTCAAACTGCTACTTGTGGTCATTTTCTCGTATTTTGGACATAAATGATACCTTGTAGTACTACTAAACTTCAGGTCTTATCCCTCAGGTCTTATCCTTCAGTCCTGGATGACAAGTTCAATCCTGCTAAAGCGGATGACTTTTTATGGTAAAAGGGGTGGCAGCTTCTGTCGAATGAGAAATAAAACCACGGCCTCCTGTGGTGTGCACGATGTTGCTGCTGCAGTGCTGCACGTTAAAGCCCTTTCTACATCATCATCATCATCACACCCTTATCCCGCCTGAGGCAGGGTCGGGTCTGCGGGTTCTAATCCTCCACTCCCGCCTATCCCCCACCAAATCCCTCTCCACCCTGCATGCCTTCATGTTCCTTTGCACCACCTGCTCCCACGTCCGTTTTGGTCTTCCTCTACTCCTGGTGCCCCCAATCACCCGTTGTCCCATAATGACCCTAGTCAGTTCCTCCTCTCCCCTCCTCGTCACATGCCCATACCACCTCAACCGACTCTCTCATCTTTTCCGCGATGTCTCCCACTCCCAAGCTACCTCTAACATAATCGTTTCGAATTCTATCAGCTCGTGACACCCTACTCATGTAGCGCAGCATTCGCATCTCAGCCACTTGCATTTGCCTTTCATGGTTCTTCCTAGCTGCCCAACACTCTGAGCCATATAACATAGCGGGCCTAACGACAGTTCTGTAGACCTTACCCTTCAACTTTATTGGGACCCGGCGGTCACACAGGACACCACTTGCCTGTCTCCACTTCAGCCATATCCTGCATTAATCCTATGGGTCACATCGGAATCTATCTCCCCATTGCTTTGGAAAACTGATCCCAAATAACGAAACTCTTGCACCAGTGGTATCCCCTCACCCCCACAACGAATCTCACCCTTTGCCCCTGGCCACTAAAATTGAAAGCTAGGTTCTTTGTCTTCTTCATGTTAAAGCCCTTTCTACATGGAGTAAACTATACGTGTTGATCAGCAAAAAATGTTCCCCGATGCAGGTGTTGGCTTCCTACCGAAAAGTTTCTCCCATAAAGAAAATAGGTTGATGTCAAAATAGCAAGGGGGCGTCTGTATTTCGTTGGACGCACCAGTTCTTATCTGATCACTGAAGTTAAGCCACGCAACCCCAGTTAGTACTAACATGGCTAGCCACTTGGGAACGCTGGGTACCGCTAATGCCCAGAAAGCGTCGTAACAGCGTAGTGTCTGTTCATCATCGTCATTCCCTTATCCCACCTGTGGCAGGGGTCGGGTCTGCGGGTCCACTGAACATGCTCTGACTGGGGGCACCCCAGCCAGGCGTCTGGAACCCGCAGGAATATTGGCTGGGTTGTCTGTGGGGTGGGATGCCGGCCTACTCCACTTGTTCCAACATCACAGTTATAATATTGCATGGTGTCTGACCTATTGCACAACAACAATAAGCAATCCAATGCTCACACATGCCTAGCGTAGTGTCTGTACCCACTCTGCATTAGAACTATGCAGTGGACGGGGCTCTAATGACCATTGTAGTTGAATGGCCCTTAAACACCAATAAATCAATCAATTAAATTCGCAGGAGTTGTGGCATTTGACTGGTGGCTGTCTACAGAATAAAGACGAGTGGTAAATTGCGTCGCGCACACACCGGTTCTCGTCTGATCACCGAAGTTAAGCAACACAACCTGAGCTAATACTGACATGGGTGGCCGCTTGGGAAAACTGCGTACTGCTAATATCCAAAAATCGTCGCATTAGTGTGCGTGCAGTCTCTGCATTAGAACTACGCAGTGGACGGGGATCTAATGACCTTGTAGTTGAAGGGCCCTAAAAAGCCAACAAACAATGGAATCAAGACGTCTAACAGTTCGCCTATTCCCGCGTATTAGGACCGGTTCAAACGTTAGCTTTTCAGTCCTCAAATCCAGGTTCCATACTTTAAAAATTTCTTAAGAAAACTTTGACTGTAAAATTGTTAATGTTTCAGAGATTATTTATACGAGGAGTTTAGTTATATCCATGTTGGAACTTTGCCCTTTTGCATTGCCAGCACCCGGTATTTTCAGAGGCTCTGCCAAACCGTCAGGCGACTCTGCCACATATAAATGAAAGAAATGGATTCCTGATCCTGTCGTAGGCGGGGAAAATGGTTACATATGTTAATGATGTTTGACTAAAGTTTGTTATTTTTCTTGCTGTTTACAGGAGGAAGAGCATGATGATGATGATGAATTGGTCTAGAATTTGGATGAAATCCTCGAATGATGAGACCGAGACACTTTCAATTGAAGCAGGTAACAGTCTGATTTTTAATGTTTTAGTGTAAATGCAAACGTAAAGCTCATATGGTTGTGCTTGATTTGTCTCAATTGAAATTTGACTAAATCTCGAGATTTTGAAACTTTTCACGTCTTTTCATCTGGGATCGATTTTGATAGTCATACCTCATCACATATTCGAGATTGTTTCATCATTCTCTAGTGTAGACGTGCTCGTTTTCAACCAAGACCAAGTCCGATATGAGAACTGTTTTAAAGCATGCTGTTGTGGGGATGTGCAAGTTATATATGGTTTTGTTTCGTTGGTGTTTTAGGGCCCTTCTACTACAACGGTCGTTAGACCCCTGTCCACTGCGTAGTTCTAATTTGTTACGACGATTTTTGGGTATTAGCAGTACCCAGTGTTCCCAGCGGTCACCATGTTAGTACTAGTTGAGGTTGCGTTGCTTAACTTCAGTGATCAGAAGAGAACTGGTGTGTACAATGCATTACGGCCACTCCCTTGCCTTGGATATGGTTTTGGGCCAATCTAGGGTTCCCCACCTTACCACCTCAGGTTTTGATTAATCTACAGTACGTGTGTGTATGATCCAACATGTTTCAAAATTGGTTTGGTATAGTTTTACATTCACTGGCTTGTTTGTTTGTTTGTGTTTAAGGTCCCGTCAACTACAAGGTCATTAGAGGCCCGTCCACTGCATAGTTCTAATACATAGACTGCACAGAGACTACACTAATGCGACGATTATTGGGTATTAGCAGTACCCAGCTTTCCCGAGCGACCACCCATGTCAGTACTAGCTGGGCTTGCGTTGCTTAACTTCAGTGGTCAGACGAGAACTGGTGTGTCCAACGCAATTCGCCGCTCCCATTACATTCACTGGCGAAATATTTCTAGAATTACTGTACTTTCTTGGATACCATGTAGTAACAGTAATTTAACTTTGCTTGACCTATAACCTCTGTAACACTCAACCTACTATGTCACTTAGTTGCAGGATTATGTGTGATGTGTACCAGTGCATAGTATACTCCATAAGGAAATGCAAAATTTGAACCCGTGTTTTCTGTCACTGTTTGTTGACGTTGAATGACAAAACCAACTTTCCAAAAGGGTTTCAAATGGGCTATAGGCTTAAAATCTCTTCTAGGTGACTCATTTTTGCAAAAGCTGATTGAAAATAGCCAAGTTTTCGAATTTTTTGAAAAATGTGAACTTTGAAATGAAGTTATAAAGTAGTTAGAATAGCTGGAATTAGATGTCTGAGAACAATGCTGTGGCCTGAAGTATTATACGAAATTCCATATGGATACCTTCAGTATTATGCCCAACACAGACAGCTAAACTTTTAACTTTTTTGGCATGCTAATTATTTGGCCCACTTTGAGGTCGTCTGTGCATTGGCGTTTTAAGAAGTGAAACTGTGATTTGCACTATTTGATAGAGCTCAAAATGATGCGTTAGGGGGCCAATTTTCACCTCCATAACCTAAATAGGTGACAAGAGACTGTGACTCAAAGTTGAGGGAATTTCACATTTGTCATGCATATAGTCGCTATATGGCGCTATATAACTCTACAAGTATTTCACCGGTGAATCCAAAACTATACCAAGCTACTTTGAGACATGTTGGATCATGCACACAACGAAATTTCATCAAAATCTGAGGTGGTAAGGTGTGGCAATTTCCCAAAACTAGACCTCTTGACATGGCATGACCCTTTTCTTAGTTTGAGAATTCTTTAATGGCGACCCAACTTGGGAAACCTTGTCGTTTACAAGAGGAGGCCAGGGCTGTTAAATTTTTCATGTGTAGCTGTTGATCTGTTGCCAGCCTATCACCTATACCCCTTTCTGACCAATGAATGTCATAATCAGTAACCCGGTTTCCCTCCTATGCCAAGGTTGAGCACCCATTTTTGTCCCTTTGAGATCTACAGGTAATCTATTGGACGGTAGTTTTAGCAGTCGGCTTCCGAATTAATATTGCAGCCACTATTGCTTATTTATCATCAGCCTTTTGATTCCTTGCGCAGATTTTCCTCGACCTAAGACAGGGACCGAGCTACCAGAAAAGGTTGCCGAATTACACGTATATTTTTACTCCATGTAGCAAGGTGACATGCTACGCTCGGTAACTGCGTCAGTAGTTCTTGGTTCGATACTGGACCAAGGTGGGTTGGCTTCTTTCGGGCGAGAGAGAGGCCCCGAGTGCGCCTTCCCTTTTAGATAAGAAGTAAAACCGAGGCGTCGTGTGGTGTGCGATGGCATTCGCACCTAAAAGAGCTCTCTCTACTATGCACCGGGTAGATGAGGCAAAATTTCCAGGTGTCGGAGCTCGCCCCCAGGCGTCGGTGGAATGCCCCAACGAACAGCAGACCGACGATAAATAACCACAGGGGTTGAAGCTTTGGTCAGCAAGCGGCTGTAGAACAACACTGTCCAATAGATCCCCTAATGTCCATTCAGAGGGACAAGATGGGTACCCGACCCATTAGCAAGGTGACATGCTACACATTGACTACACACCAAACGGCGTCATGACTTCACTTGCCATCAGACTGAAGGACTGCTGGGGGGTCTCCCATCAATCAGCAAGTAAGAATAAAATATAATTGCCGGAACTTACTTTATGCCATTCTTGCATCCAAAATTTTAGTAGACAGTCCTAATGCGGTGTGCGTCAAATGTAGGATCAATTCTTGTCGAGGTCGGTCTGATGGTCGGTTGCTCCTTCTACAGTAGATGAGTACAAATCTTGAATGCACATGCCTACGGTTGGCACCTTTTCGAGTAAAAACTAACCCTTTTAGCATGATAAGATATGCAAATGGGCGTTTCGTCCCAAATGTGAATGCTCATCCTTCTTGGCACCTTATAGAGTGGTTGAGAGACCGACATAGTTTTAGCTTGGTGTCGGCTGTTTATAGGAATTTGTATTGTTGAAATTGCCTCATTGATAAAGTGCAGAAGGTTCGAATCCTGTTAAAGGACATTTGTATCTTACATTTCAGGCTTATATTAGGGTTTTAGAGGTTTTTAAAAAGCAGTCGAAAAGAGAATGTAGTCCTTCTCGTCGAAGGAAATAGCTATCTACACCTTCTGAAATTCTTCGTTAAGAGATATTATTTTTGAAGTTATCGTTTGGTGTTGCTATTAATTTGTCATCTAACGGCTATATATCTTTTAGACATTTCAACTTGTGACGGGTAGGCATTTAACAATAATAAAAAAAAATAGGTGGCCTACTCTTCCAAAAATACATTGCGAGACATTTGAATTTTTGGCTGTTTGCTACTGATCGCTTATCTTGAATGTAAAGTTTGTAGACGAAGCTATTTATATAATATTTCACTCATGAGTTTTGAGTTGAATATGCTTTCCTTAAGTTTCAGATGTTTTTTTCTTCTTCCTCTTCTTCTTCACCCTGCATCATCTGTCTTCTAGCTCTCTGTCTCTCTTGCCCTCTCACTCTCTATCTCGCTGTCTCTCTCCGTCTCTCTTTCCCCCGCTTTCTATCCCTCTGCTTCTCCGTCTCTCTGTTTCTATCTCTCTCACTCTCTCTCCCCCCGCTCTCTATCCCTTTGCCTATCCGTCTCTCTCTCTCTGTCTGTCTTTGTCTCTCCACCTCTGTCTGTTTATTTATGTCTTTCTGTGCATCTCTCTGGGCCCCTCTCTCTGTCCTTCTCTATGTGTGTGTGTGTGTGTGTGTGTGTGTGTGTGTCTTTCTCCCCCTGCCTCTCATGTCCTCACCTAATCTCTGTCATACATTGATAGGGCTTTCCCTCAATGACGGCGTCTTTATTTTCATTTAGTCTTCAAAAGATCGTTAGGGCCGACATCTTGGTAATGACATTTTTACTTGGTAGATGAGATTAGGAAGATCTGCCTCGATGACGCAATATTTGCGTCATCGAAGTGGGTTGGCTTCCTTCGGACGAGAGAGAAGCCCTGAGTGCGCCTTCCTTTAAATGAAAAGTAAAGCCGAGGTCCCGTGCGGTGTACGATGGCATTTGCAAGTATAAGAACCTTCTCTACTATGCAGCTGGTAGGTGAGGCAAAATTTCCAGGCGTAGGAGCTCGTCCCCTGGCGTCGGTGGAGTGCCCTAAGGAACAGTAGACAGACGATAGAGTATCAACGGGGTTGCAACGCAACCAACGTAACCCCAGCAAGTACTAACATGGGTGGCTGCTTTAGATAACTGGGTACTGCTAATACCCAAAAATTTTCGCATTACCGTCTTTGAAGTCTGCATTAGAGCTACGCAGTGGACGGGACTCTAAGAACCTTGTAGTTGAAGAGCCCTAAAACACCAACGAAACAAAAAAACAACAAGAAATGATCGCCGATTCATTACCAATAAGGTTTCATCGGCACCTGTGCCTACCATAGACGGTAAAACCAACCCAGAATCGTAATGAATGTGATAAACAAGCTGAGTTACGCCCTAATGTTAACTTGACTAGAGGTTTAAAGGGGGAAAGCGGTGGTCCACCTAAAAATAATAGAGCATTCTCAGTTGTACTTCAACAGGCAGATCTGACATAGTTAATCTGTCATTCAAGTCTCTGTTGAAGTGAGACTGTTAATGTTTACGAAATATTTTTCAAACCTGTGAAGAGGGGTGAAAAAAAAGGAGGGTAGAAATGAAAAGGAATATTTTGATGACAAAATGGCGTGGCTAATATGAAGATTCCAGAGTGTTTAACACAGCAAGTATACATAACAAATGGTCTATAAGCATGTTATTTATGAGCCAACGTCTCATCTAAGAAAAGCCAAATGATAAGAATCACTTATCATACTGTACTAAATTGTCAAGCTTAAAAAATGGTTACAAGATTTGGATAAGCCACAGGTGGCGCAGGGGATAGGATCTTGATTGTGTAATGTTGCCAACATCCAATTTTGGATACTCCCCTCTCCTCTACTTATACGGTAATGACATATACCGTAAAATCTCACGTAGTGCCCGCGGATTATACGCGAAGCATAGGGTCATTTAGTGTGGACTATATGCGAGGGCGGACAATATATGAGTGCGGACTCTAAATGAAACCAGGGGTTCTCAATGAAAACTGCTCCTCATTTTCTGAACATTTTATTCCACTTAACGACGCGACTTTACACTGTACGTTCTTATTTATATGATAATGCAATATAAAATCTTTCACATTTCAATTTCATCCTCAGAGCAATCTGACATTTCATGTCCAAATTCATTTGATCCCATGCCCCTACAAATTGCGCCACTGCTACAGTAGGAATTTTAAAGTGCGGACTATATTTGAAACATACCCATCGCTAATGCGGACTATAGACGGATGAGGACTATATTTGAGATGCGGACTTTACGTGAGATTTTACGGCACCTACATTCAATATTTAGATGCCATTCTTGAATCGTTATCATATCTAACCATTTTCCCTCTTCTGGCAGGCGGAAATCCACATATGACCCATTGGTACCAGAAATACACCGGCTAACTGTTACGGGCTGCCGACCTGATGCCATAATCCCCATCTCTATGTTGTTTTTTTTGTGTGGAGTTACTTAAAAATGCTAATTATTGCTGTTCCCCCGTCCCCTCTAAGGTCACTGATCAAACAATTCGAGGGTCCCAAGAGGGAAAATCATGTTTACTGTTGTTGTTGTTTGTTGGGGTTTAAGGGCCCTTCAACTACAAGGTCATTAGAGCCCCGTCCACTGTGTAGTTCTGATGCAGGGACTGCACAGACACTACACTAATGCGACGATTTTTGGATACTAGCGGTACCCAGTTTTCCCAAGCGGCCACCCATGTCAGTACTAGCTGGGGTTGCGCTGCTTAACTTCAGTGATCAGACGAGAACTGGTGTGTCCAACGCAATTCGCCGCTCCCATCATGTTTACTAAATGTGTTGCTTAAGGCCCGGTGCACATATGCGATTTTTACTCGTGCGGCGCCCGTGATGAGATACATTAGTTGCAATGGGGGACTGCACACATACCTCCGGCGCCGCTGCGGTCCCGCAAATCGGAGTTGCGTCTAAAAATGCCCGCAGATCCCTACCGAACCGCACCCGCACATCCGATCGCGTAGCACCTCTTGGTCTAATGAGTGGTGCACACATCCGTCGATATCGTAAGTGCGGCTTCTTAGTTTTGAGATTTGGTAGGCAAAAGGGGCACGCCTTCCGGACAGTTGCCAAATGTGTACTGGCGACATTTCACCGCATGTGTGCATTGAATTGTTGCGGTGTCCCTGCGGCATCCGCACGAGCAAAAATCGCATGTGTGCATCGGGCCTAACTGGTGACAGCTTGTATGTTAACCATTAGTGAATTGATTCCACACAGCGTTTAGCACGATTTGTTTACCGTTAAAAAGCAGGTTACCGATAGAATTTTCAGGTATTGCAGTCCAGGGGGGAGCAACTTTGCAACTAATGAGGCATTTTTGCATGGCTACCCCATTCCCATACTGCCAGTCCAACAGTTGCAGTCCAATCTGTAGTTGGCTAAACTACTGATTATGGGACATTGTCGAATGGGCAGTAGAGGACCTATTGGGATTTTTCCGATTTGGGCAAGATTCCAATTTTATGTTGCTGATGTTTTTGTTGGTGGTGTTTTAGGGCCTTTCAACTGCAATGGTCATTAGAGCTCCGTCCACAGCGCAGTTCTTATGCAGTCTGCACAGACACTACGCAGTTACAACAACTTGGATGAGAGCAGTGCCCAGCATTCCGTAGTGGACGTTGCTTAACTTCAGTGATCAGACCAATATAGGCCCAATGTAGGAGGGGGAACGACATGGTTGCATGATGAAGGGTCGTGTTGAACAACTTTGGAAACAGACAGACCAGAAAGGCCTACAGAGCAGTCGTTAGGCGAGCTATGTCGTATGGATCAGTGCGAAAGAGCCATCGGTGTAATTCCCCACCGAATAGTAGACCGACGATAAATAAGCATAGGGGTTTCAGCTTTCGTCGGCACCTGGCTACGGAAAAACACCGTCCAATATATCACCCTTCTATGCATTTAAGGACAAAATAGGTACCCGACCCTACCATTGGCGGGAAAAGCGTTAGGAGTTGCTTGTTTAGAGAAAAACATTTTACGGTTTCAGAAGGCGCGGAGCTTTAGTAAACGCGGGGCCGGGTTCCGGGAACGTGCTGAATGCGCCACGCGAGAGTGACATATTGGACATTGTTTTTCCACAGCCGGTTGCCGGCTAAAGCTGCAACCCCCGGTGCTTATTTATCGTCGGTCTACTATTCATGGGGGCATTTCACCGACACCAGGGGGGCGAGCACCTACACCTGGGAATTTTGCCTCACTTACCCGTTGCATAGTAGAGTTCGTTTACGTGCAAATGTCATCGTACCACCACACGGGACCTCAGTTTTACTTTCATCCGAAAGAAGGCGCACTTGGGGCCTTTCTCTCTCTCTCGCGCGCTCGAAAGAAGCCGACCCACCTCAGTCTCGTATCGAACCAAGATTGTTTGTTTGTTGGTGTTTTAGGCTCTTCAACTACAAGGTCATTAGAGCCCCGTCCACTGTGTAGTTCTTATGCAGAGACTGCACAGACACTATACTAATGCGACGATTTTTGGGTATTGGCAGTACCCAGTTTTCCCAAACGGCCACCCATGTCAGTATTAGCAAGGGTTGCGTTGCTTAACTTCACTGATCGGACTAGAACTGGGGTGTCCATCGCAATAACCCGCTCCCCATCGAAACCTAGAACTACTGATGCAATTACTGAGCTTGCTACCCACTGCGCCACCGAGGCGGGTATTTAGTTATTTGGGAAGTAGACCGACTGAAAATAAATACGGATTTAGGTGAGCATAAGTATTCTAGTCAGAATTTTGAAATATTATCCGGTTACTCGTTAAAATATTACAAAATGCGTATATGTTTATGTCCAACACCGGTATCAGCATACTTTTGACGTTAATTGGACTAAGGCGACAAATTAACATTTAAATGCTTACGCACAATTTCAACTTTTACAGAAATTATGAGGCAATGAAAGCTTAAAAGTTATGCATGGCTCGCATATCCGTGAAATTCATACCGTGAACGAGGTCGCCATTTTTTACACCCCTCCCCCCAACCCCCCACTAAATGGATTAGTGACGATTGACATAAACATACTTAGCCAACTATTCTGAACGACGTGGAGTTGCGTTAATGTTCCGCCCTAGACAGGGCAGCGATTAATTTTAACTCTTGGCATAACTTGGCCTTGTTATGGTAGTAATTTATTGCACCTACATGGTCCCAGCATCGTTTTTTATCCTTTTCCAGCCTTTGACAGACTTGAGTACTCATTTGTTCCCTTGGCACTTGGAACACACGGGCGACCTGTTGGACCTTATTAGGGAGTAGCCGGCTGCCGACCTATTGCCACAGTCTGTTCGTCTGCTTGTCTTTTTCCGTGGGCTGTTCCTTAATTTACTGTTATTTTCGACCTTTTCCATGCTCCCAATTTTTGGCTTTATCGAATTTGTGGACACACTCCTATGCACAGAATCCCGTGGCATATTCTTCCTGGTGTGCTAGGTGGAGGCAGTACTGAATTGGGCTTTTATTTTAGTTGCCCAGGGAGCGGCGAGTTGCGTTGAACACACCAGTTCTCGTCTGATCACTGAAGTTAAGCAACCCAAGCCCAGTTAGTACTGACATGGGTAGTCGCTCGGGAAAGCTGGGTACTGCTAATACCCAATAATCGTCGCATTAGTGTAGTGTCTGTGCAGTATATGCATTAGAACTATACAGTGGAGTTGACGGGACCTTAGACTCCAACAAACAAACAATTAGTTGCCCAGCAGCTGACCCAAGTTTAGTTCCACAATTGGGAAAGGACCTGTCTCTGGTGACGTGCCTTTACTGTTGAATCTGTGATACAAAGTTAGATCCTGACGTAATCGGGTGGCTTTTGGGTGAGAGGATAGCTCCGAATATGCATTTTGTCTGACAGAAAGTAAAACTGTAACCCCATGTGGTAGGTGCGATGTCATCTGCACGTAGAAGAACCTTTTCTATATCGAGTAGAGACATATCGTAACTCGCGAGTCCAGTGACGGATCATGGGTGCTTATTCGGCACTGGACAAACGGCACCTTTGAATGGACCTTACATTGTGTGTTTGGACAGCTACAGTCTCCAAAAGGTGCTGTGGTCTCGAAACACGAGTCTGAGGGCCCTCACCTCCACTACACTCGACGGGTAGATGAGGCAAAAATTCCAGGTGTAGGAGCTCGCCCCCTCCCTGGCGTCGGTGGAATTCCCCAACGAACAGTAGAACGACGCTAAATAAGCATAGGGGTCGCAACTTTGGTCGACAACCAGCTACGGAAAAACACTGCCCAATATATCACCCTTGTGTCCACTCAGAGGGGCAAGATGGATACCCGACCCTGTCATAGGAGCGGCTGATTGCGCTGGACACACTAGTTCTCGTCTCATCATTGAGGTGAAGCAACGCAACCCCAGTTAGTACTGACATGGGTGGCTGCTTGGGCAAATTGGGTACTGCCAATATCCAAAAATCGTCGCATTAGTGTAGTGTCTGTGCAGTCTCTGCATTAGAACTACGCAGTGGACGGGGTTGTAATGACCTTGTAGCTGAAGGGCCCTAAAACACCAACAAACCAATCAAAAAGCAAGCTTGCTAGATTTATACTGTACTAAGGGATTCGGAGTATTTAAAAATATTTGGGGCCCAGTTTTTTTAAGTGCTCCCCCCTTGATCCGCCACTGGATGGTATTAATATAATTAAAAAAGCGTTAACTAACTGATAAAGGCTAAAATTACGTTAATCTTATTGCCTCTTGCGATTCATTTATGAACGAGAAGATGAGCGTAATTTTGAATCGTAGCAGGCCACATGGAGCTACTTTTTTTCATGCTTTTTCAACCTTAAATTTAATCATACCTATACCTAGAAGGGATACTTAAATCCATTATCGTTTTTACAACTACATTTTTTTTACAATTTTACAACTACGATTATTATTATTATAATAAAAAAGGTTATATCAAAGTAGGAAAGTTGTTAGTAAATCATAAGTTGCTGAACAAAGTGTAGAGGTACTTTAGCCCTTTAATTTTCAAACATGTAAACATACTGTTTATTTTGTAAACCTTAAAAAGATAGTATTAAATTTGCTCTAGTATTATTGTTATTAGTACTACAGACTAGTTAGCCATATCATTATTGCTGCTAAAAATGTAGTTATTCCGCTTGAACTACTTTAAAAAAAGTGTTAAACGCCGGCGGTTTTATTCTCATATTTACCAAAATGAATTTCGAGAATTCACAAAGTGTGAGAATCACAATATAACCTGTTTTTAAAGTTATGTAAAGGAGTGTGTATATAAATCTATTGATTCTTTACATTATTTCCGCCCTAAAAACCGACCACTTTATACTATGTTTGACGCGAAGCACTTTACTTCCCTCTCAGGCTTAATCCTGGTCCAGACAATGGGAATTTTTGGACAGAAGTCAGCCCCAAGTTCGCAGTCTGTTGGATGGGAAGTAAAATCCTGGTCCCCTGTAGTGTGTACGTTGGGACCAACACGAAAACGACCTATTACTACATAAAGGTAAACTGAGGTCCTTCAGGCTTTCATTTGGTCCGCTTGTATCCTGATGGACGTCTCAGATGGATTCCGCTCTTTCAAATTTCCTGGATGTTTAAAAATAAAATTCATTTTGGGACCATACTAATAACTTTTTTCCCAGAGACCACACAGGTCCTCCAGCCGGCTCTGACTACCAGAATGGTTCCGGAGTAAATGAAGTCATGATCGTTGGAGGCGCCTGTAAAGGCTGCGATATCAGATCTAGCAACTTTTCACCTAAAGCTACAGTAGTTGTCCACTTTTCAGCTCAAGGTGCTCTTCATATCTTTGTTCCTCTAGTTCCTTGGGCCTGATATGATGGGATTCATTAATTCCCAACCCTGTTTTAAACAAAAAACTAATATACACAGCTAGGAAAAATGAATTTGTTGTCAAACTACTGGCCACCACTTTGCAAGACTTAATAAACCAGAGGGGGTCAAGAAGACAGAAAAAGCGTTGGACACACCAGTCCTCGTCTGATCACTGAATTTAAGCAACGCAACCCTACCTAGTACGAGCGGCGAATTGTGTTGGACACGCCAGTTCTCGTCCGATCACTGAAGTTAAACAACACAACCCCAGCTAGTACTGACATGATTGGCCGCTTGGGAAAACTGGGTACTGCTAACACCCAAAAATCGTCGCATTTGTGTAGTGTCTGTGCGGTCTCTGCATATGAACTACGAAGTGGACGGGGATCTAATGACCTTGTAGTTGAAGGGCCCCAAAACAACAAACAAACAAACTCACCGAGCTAGTACTAACATGGGTGGCCGCTTGGAAAAACTCAGTACTGCTAATACCCAAAAAGCGTCGCATTAGCGTAGTGTCTGTGCAGTCTCTGATTAGAACTACTCAGTGGACGGGGCTCTAATAACCATTTAGTTGAAAGATCCTAAAACACCAACGAAACAATCGCGGCACAGTTTGAGAAGCATTGCCAAACATTGAACTCAGCAACCTGATTTCAATTGCCCACGAACAAATCTAGACAAATTTGTGTCGATAGTGTGCTTATTGTTGCTGATTCTTCAGTGTTTATTTCGTATATGTTCAAACAGGAAATTGTTTCTTCATTGTTGAAACACTAAATTTGTTTGCATACAGTTTGGATACAGATACGGTTTCCTTCACGCTAGAAATTCACGGTCGCTCTTATTTGTCTGTAATTTCCATCTAGTTATGGGTAACATTGATCTTTATCTGGGATTCTTTCTTACTTTAAAGGTGTGTTTTTATTCGTTCAAGTTCGCTGCACTGTGAACAAGTGAAGGGGAGAAGCACAACTAAATTTCACAATTGATGAGAGGGGTATTTGAGTTTTATATAAAAAATACTTTTTGAAATTAATACCAAATTAGGATCATGTAACCGTGTACTTCTTGAACCAGCGGGTTTTTTTTCATATGTTGTGTGTAATGGTGAGGAAGGAGAGAGAGAGAGGAGGTAGGGTGGGGTTAAGCAGGCTTTTCAGACCTTGTAATTACGTCGCAGATATTTTTTCTTTATATTTGCACCTTATATATCTGCTTTATAAGATTATTTACTTAGATCGTAATTATATAGTAGTTTATATTTCACGGTTTTTTTTCTTCCAACTTGAAACACCTTCCTTTGCTCTTCCCTTGAAGTTGAACAACAACAGTAAAAAAATGACTTGAGATGTCAAGCAACTCGTAAAAAAAGATGAGCTTTAAAAAGAATGTAAGAATCACTCGTGAGTTTGACACGTAATATGAAATGAAATCTTATTTAACACCTCGGTTCATTGTTTGATTAATGAGGTTGATCCAATGTTTGGTGTAGTCAATATGTAGTTTGTAATCGTAATAAGATTCGAGTTAGAAAATTATTAGTTGAGAAGGATGAGGAGGTAGTGGTTAGATGACATGAGTTACTATTTTTATAGGCTCAATAAAATGAGCAACCCCATCTCCACCTCCCTGCATGATAACTGCAAATTTGGTCACTTTAGTCACCGTAGGTTACATATCGCAATATAAAATTTGACAGCTGCAAATTTATAAATTATACCTAGCAGAATATTCGGAAGCTTTTCGCCGCATTGCAAACTCTTTTGAGCTTGTGGTCATTTCAGAATTGAAATTCAGTCAATGTTCTGATCAAAATTGTTAGCCACTGAGGTCCTTTGTGATTATGACAGAAGGGCACGTCATACTTTATTTCAGATAGAGTTACCTTAACAAGTAGAGCGGCGAATTGCGTTGGACACACCAGTCCTCGTCTGATCACTGAAGTTCAGCAGCGCAACCCCAGCAGTGCTGATATGGGTGACTGCTTAGGAAAACTGGGTACTGCTAATACCCAAAAAATCGTCACATAAGTGTAGTGGCTGTGCAGTCTCTGCATAAGAACTATGCTGTTGACGGGGCTCTAATTACCTTGCAGTTGAAGGGCCCTAAATCACAAACAAACAACAAAAACAACCTTAAAAAAAGCATGACTACCCAACATTATAGTTAAGGCTAACAAAGCATCTACTAATCCTTTTCCCACCTACGGCAGGGTCTGGTACGTTGTTGTTGTTGTTTGTTGGTGTTTAAGGTCCCGTCAACTACAAGGTCATTAGAGACCCGTCCACTGCATAGTTCTAATGCATTGACTGCACAAACACTACACTAATGTGACGATTATTGGGTATTAGCAGTACCCAGTTTTCCCGAGCGACCACCCATGTCAGTACTAGCTGGGCTTGCGTTGCTTAACTTCAGTGATCAGACGAGAACTGGTGTGTCCAACGAAATTCGCCGCTCAAGTCTGGTACGCATAGTGCCCCATTGGCACATATAAATGTATAGCTGGTTGATAAAACGCTTTAAACAATTCTTTGGTAGATATTTTTGGTGTTTTGTAGCCTTTCAACTACAACGGTTATTGGAGCGTAGTTCTAATGCAGTGTCTGCACATACATTACCCTGTTATGAATATTCTGGTCTTAGCAGTTACCAATGTTCCCGAGTGGTCACCCATGCTAGTACTAGCTGGGCTTGCGTTGCTTAACTTCAGTGTTTGGACGAGAACTGGTGTGTCCAACCTGACTCGCAATTTACACGTTTTCACTGCGGCAGCCACTGTCACAGAACTCGCAAAATTTTGACTCAAAAGTTTGAAAATGACTAGAAGTGCATGTAAAGTGACTGATGCGAAACGTAGAGGGAACACAAAATGCTAGACTTCAGGACGAATTAAACCCTGACCTATCTAAACCAAGCTTATATGAACATAGCCTAAATTTACCTGTGGTTAAAGGTTTTTTTCGGACCAAAGAGAAGCTGCAATTAACACTTCCGTCAGACCGGAAGTAAGCCTCGACTCCGTACTGCGTGTACTATATTACGTGCACGTGAAATTGAAACATGTACGTGTAGTTTGGCAAAATTGCTAAGTGCAGCAGCTCGACCACTTGTTTTTGTTGTTCGTTGGTGTTTTAGGGCCCTTCAACTACAAGGTCATTAGAGCCCCGTCCACTGTGTAGTTATGATGCAGAGACTGCACAGACACTACACTAATGTGACGATTTTTGGATACTAGCGGTACCCAATTTTTCCAAGCGGCCACCCATGTTAGTACTAAATGGGGTTGCGTTGCTTAACTTCAGTGATCAGACGAGAACTGGTGTGTCCAGCGCAATAAGCCGCTCCCAGCTCGACCACTGGTGTTGGTGGAAGAACAAGGCCCTGACGATGAAAAACAGCCAGCTGCGTAAAAATGTCATTTAACAGCTCTCGCGTGTCCCAATGGTAAAAATATGGGTTGTTGTTTGTTGGTGTTTTAGGGCCCTTCAACTACAAGGCCATTAGAGCCCCCTCCAAAGTGTAGTTCTTATGCAGAGACTGCACAGACACTACACGAATGAGACGATTTTTGGATACTAGTGGTACCCAGTTTTCCCAAGCGACCGCCCATGTCAGTACTAACTGGCAGGGGGATCCAGGATTTAGGGGGGGGGTTGCAACCCCAACCCCCCCCCCTTGGATCCGCGCCTGAACTGGGGTTGCGTTGCTTAACTTCAGTGATCAGACGGGAACTGTTGTGTCCAATGCAATTTGCCACTTTAAAAATATGGGCATCCGAAAGTGATGGTTATTAGAGGTTCTGTGTTGTAGCATTGTGGTCAGCAACCGGCTGTCCTAAAAATACCCGAATTTCACTTGTGCGTTGCTGATACCATTTGATACCCGACCTTAGAAGTGGAAAGGGGTTAGGAATGTTGATGAGTGATTTTGTTGTCAGTGATAACGAATTATTGTTGCTGTTAACGGAGGCAATTTTACCCTTTGTTCTGTCCTAGGTGCAGAACGGGTTATAGGTGTGTGTGGCATGAATAAAATCATATTTCTGCAGTTGTTTAACAGTTGTTTTCTTTTATTTTTTACAGCTGTGAATTTCCAAGAACTGAAATTGAATCATGGATCTGATAATTTCTCAGGAATATGCAGTTTTCCGTCACAAGTTGTGAAAATAACTATTTCATCTGTGAGTTTCGTAGATTTCGAGCAAATAACATTATATATTAAGGTTGGGGAGGGTGGATAGGGGACAAAACGACGTAGGGTTAGTCATATTGTTGATTTCTTGATTATTTTTTGTTTTTTGAAGTTAGATACCAAAGAAAAGTCACTTTTATTATTATTTTATAATTATATCGTAAAACGACTGTTGACCTATGCATCTACGGACATGAAATGGTGCCAAATCTTTACATTTGTTTGTTGTGAGCTTGTTTTGCAGCTGTATGCTAAGTCAATGTGTGTTTTTTATTTTCATATTTGTTTTTAATCTCTCATTCTGTTTTCTTCTTCTTCTTCCAAAGATTTTTATTTTTAATTTTTTTATATATTTGTTCGGTGCATCCTAAGCAGCTTTTTTACGAACATAAATTAGTGCCATATTGCGATTCTCCCCAGTTAGTTGAAGACTCAATTATTAGCAAACAATATCTCTTCCTGTGCTACGGCAAGACGTCAGAACTGACATTTTAGATTGTCAAAATTTCTAAAACAATTAACTTATTGAACTGTAAGGGCCTTTATTCGGGGTAGGACTGGTATATAAGGAGTACCTGGCTTTTCCCGCAGGACCACCTTGTTAACGGATCCACGGGCCGTCAAAGAATTCAAATTAAATGACATACCGGTAATGGAAATAAGAAAGGACTACTTTTTGAATTTCGGGTAATTTTAATAGAAATTGTTATTAGAGAGATTGTGCCCAACGTCATCGATAACTACTTGCCCCATAAGCAGATGAGATTTGAGTTGCGCATGCTCCAAACAATTAATTATACTTGTGGAGCATGCGCAACTTAAATTTCGTCTGCTTATGGGACGAGTAGTTATCCGCAACGTTGCGCATGATCTCCCTACTTCTTCAGGGCAGCGAGCTTTTTGGTTGTTTCCCCCTGAGCTGATCTTCAGCCCGGATATCCCGGTGATAGGTCCAACTACGCTAAGCGTTCTTCTGAAGATCAATTAATAGTGTGACCTCTGGTTCGGGGTTGATGGTTTCCTGGGTGGTAATGGGAAGAAGTCATACAGGGATTAAGAACTAAATTACCCTGAACCCGAGCACCCGAATCGGTATTAATGAACGGTGACGGATGAATGCAGTTTTGTCGTCTATTTCGTGATAAATTCACTTATAGATGTCGTCCTACCCTTAACCCGCCTGTGGCAGGGTCGGGTCTGCTGGTTCTAACCCCTCACTCCCGCCTTTCTTCCACCAGATTCCCGTCCACTCAACTGAAAGGAATGTTTCAAACATGTTGCACTTACACACAAAATATCTCAGATGATGCCAACATCTCAAGAAACTGAAAAGCAACAAAGTTGATGACATTTGACGTTGATGTTATTATTGAGCGCGATTCAGCAACATGTTGCGAGCATGTTTGACAAACAGTTGTTCAGCCGCCGTCTTTTTGTTTGAACGAAGGAACAGCATCAACCAAAATGTTCTAGTCATTGACTGATTGAGTGACTTACTTAGAACTCCTAATTTGAGATCCAATAATGAAACAATATGGCGAACGTAGGAGAGTCTTTATTTCATTAAGTCCACTGATGACTTAGGACCCAAATTGGACGAAATGAACCAATGGCCCTATTTTTTATTCTAAAGGCAAAAAGCAACTCCTAAGGTCCCCTAACAAATGGAGCTTTGTTCCAAATAAATCTGTTCCTGACTTTTAACCACCTACAGTATTTAAAAGTTGTATTTATTTAATTATGAAATGATTAAAATGCAGTTTAATGAGTTATTTCGGCAGTGACAAAATGAACTACTAAATGCCCAAACTGGCATACAGGAACATTTTATCGCTATTTAAATTAACGGAAGTGACGTCATTTGTCGTAGCATTGGAAAGATTAGTTCAATGTGCTGTCGAGGTAAAAACTTCATCAATTTTTCACCTGTGATTTCAAGGAGTGTTTTTATTATTATTATTATTGTTGATTAGTATTATTATTAGTTTCTTTAATTATTATTTGAACGTCTCCTTTATTCAAAAATTTGGCCAAGAATTTTTTGGAAATCTTTTATGTGGCAGTTGAAGTGGTTAATGAATGCAAATGGAGATAGAAGAGAAATAACTTCCGTTAAAATTTGCATGCAAAATTAACTACTGTACTAACCATTAAATACATTTTTAGTACGACGTTTGACCATCACGCACATTTTACTCATTCTGGTCACTTTTTTTTCAAGAAATGGCCAATAAATTAGCATTGGCCGGTTTCTGAAATGTGTGATAGAAAGCATTTTTTCCAGACGGTAATTCTTTTAAAAAAATGACCACTTAGTTGGCTTTGGATGTTTAATACTGTCACGTGACTCGTGCAGAAATTGTACTTCTTATTGCTGAAGGGTGATTGGTAAAATTTGAAACTACATTGTCGACATTAAATAGTCGAAACTAGCCACAGAAAAAGTTAATTAAATTCGCCTAATTACTAATGGTATCCTGAGCCTGTGCTGAAAAGCTGGCTTACACTTGTTGGGCATTGACCTCTAAAATAGGCATTCGTAGAGGCATGGTTGTAGAGTGAGGCTGCCTACTTTTCAAATTGCACTCTAGTAGGGTAATTTGTCGAAGAGTTAACTTTACTACAACAACAAAAAAAAAGAAGAAGAAATAACTACTGTGCTTTACAAAACTGATTCTGATTAATTGAAGACAGTAGCGAATTTTGACAATAGACTTAACCAGAAGTGATCAAGTGATGACTTTCTTCCGCCATTTCTATTTCCAGATCTCATGGTAGCATTTTTTTGACTAATTTAATAATTAGAAAAATTTAATCTTAAACCATTTATTAACTATACAGAGTACCATAGATTCTAGATGTTACTTGAGAAGAGGGAAAGAATGGATCACTTGATTGAAGTCGGCAAGAATTTTGACACGTTATTTTCTTGGTGAAATTTGACAAGTTTCTTTTGGTAGGTAGGTAAGTTACTACTAGTAACCTATTACTTTTAAGCACCCCTTGTATTGTTTTGAGTTAACCAGGAGTACTTTATTACAGCGATTCTGAAACTTAGGTCTCTAGATGCTTTTTAGTGGGTCCGAAAGCCCTTCAAGTCTTTATACTCTGTTATCTAATCACATTCAATAAGTTCTCTACCGATATCTGTGCTACATCTGCCTTTTGTTTCTTCACAAGCTCTTACATCACAGTCCCGGCTCAGACGTCGATATTTTGGACCTTAGATCGACGATCCACACTCGGAAAGCCTGAACACCCGGAAGGCCTTTTTTTTTTGCCAAAGGCAGAGCTACAAAAATGCAGTAGCCAGAAATTGAATAAATAATGGGTACTCAGAGCAGTGTGTTCCCCAGTACCTTGAGATTCTGAGAGGTAAAACTAATGTTCCCACCAAAAACTTCCACGTTAAAAGTTGAAAATGTTGCAGGTGCTTTGATATCTGGGGAACGAGCCAATAATCTTCTCAGGACTATGAGTTCTGGCCTTTTAGTTACTACGGTTCCCCACCGCAGGCCCTCGTTAAACCCACAAAGGAGCCCTGTCACCAGACCACGTTTTGTTATGTCATACTAACGAGTTAGGGAGTAAGCCAAGCAGCCTTAACAGGCTGAACCTTAGGAGGCTGCTCGCGGGATATATAATCTGACCCCATTGCCCAACTTTCTGATCCATGCAGCATAACAGTTGTATCCGTCTAAATAGCATCGAGGTGCAACATGGCGACTTCTAACCCTTTTCCCGCCTAGTGCAGGGTCGGGTACCCAGGCCACGTGTTGTTGCATCATCTGACCCTATTGCCCAACTTTCTGATCCATGTAGCAAGACAGTTGTATCCATCTTAATAACATCAAGGTGCAACAAAGCAACCCCTAACCTTTTTCCCGCCTAGGGCAGGATCGGGTACCCATCTTGCCCTCTGAATGGAGACATGGGCATTTTTCCACAGGCGGCTGCCGACCGAAGCTGCAATCCCTATGCTTATTTATCATCAGTCTACTGTTCGTTGGGGCACTCCACCGAGCTCCTACACCTGGGAATTTGACGTGCAAATGTCATCGTAAACCACACGGGACCTCGGTTTTACTTCTCATCCGAAAGAAGGCCCACTCGGGGACTTCTGTCTTTTAATAATATCAAGGTTTTACCTGGTGGGGAGAATTTAACGATCATTTTGAAAAAGAATTACAAAAGTTTCAGAATCGCTGACGTAGTACTGAATGAATGGTTAGCTCATTTATTGGAACCAACGGATTGTGGTGAAATAACTGGATATAAAATGCGAATGCAATAAAAACTGCCACTTTTTTATACTATAACAAAACCATTATAGAAAAAAAAATTGTTTGGGGGTTGAATTTGAAGGTGTTATTTCCATGATTTGGTTAGAAATGTGCGTAGAATCTCACCTTTCATTTTTTAAAAAACACGTGATGATTACCTATTATACCTTTATCTGAATTGTCGATGTGTGGTGTCACTTTTTTTGTTGTTGATTGGGTCTTTGCTTCAAATAATGTCACGTGTGTTCACGAGTGGGCACGTGATTGTTGTTATGTCTTGTTCATACAATATTTTCGTGTTGATTTACGAAGGGTATGCAATGTCATTGCCCAATTTTTTTTTTAAAAAAAAAAGAAACTCTGTGTCCACCAGAAAACGAGTCGGTCATCTTATGAAACTTCCGTTTCATGTCCATTCACTCTTACAAATTCATCATTTTTATTACTCTGTCTTCGTATTGCCACCCTGTCTATCTCTCCTTTTTTTGTAGGCTGTGTTACCCTCCTTCATTGACCCTATCCCTCCCTCCCCCTCTCTGTCTCACTGTCCGTAGAAAAATATTTTTCTCCCCCCCTCCTCATTGCATAGAAATGCCATTTACACGTATACACGAAATTTTTTCGTATAACTTATAAAGCTATATGTCTCAAGAGAAACATAACAAAGTGCATTTTAGGTAATGTCATAACCTTTCACCTCAAGTCATTTCGAAAGTAATTAAATTGCAGTCACGTGTGCGTTGTGTCTCTACATCTTTTTAATGTCCAAATTTTTTTTACTTGTCTAGTTTCCTATGTGTGTGTGTGTGTGTGCTTGAAGAACCGACCTACGGAAATCGTCTTTTGGATTTTAAAATGATTTGGATGAATTATGAGCGGTAGTACTTTCTGTCCTGTGTCGCCAGTTGCCCCTTTGGGCCCAAAATGCATAGGCAGATTCGTTCCTGATCCTAGGACGGCAGTGATTTTTCCACTCGTTGGTAAGAGCAAACCCCTAAATATCGTCTTGCGCCATCTAAGAAGTGAAAGGTAGTGCTGTACATGATGAGGGTGAGGGTGGCATAATACTAGATAAGCCAGGCCCATAAGGGATGTCAGGTGGACCGGAAACCAACGATCATTTCGGTGGAATTCTGTATTCCTTATAGAAGTCATCTCGTACTTGTTTTGGGCTCCTTTTTTGAATAGCAGTGGGTGTTTATTGTGGCTCAACCCCAACAACAAGCAACTTCTAACCCTTTCCCGCCTATGGCGGGGTCGGGTACCGATCTTGTCCCTCTGAAGGGACACAACTGGGTCATATACTGGACAGTATTATTCCACAGCCAGTTGCCGACCAAAGCTGCAACCCCTATGCTTATCTAGCGTCGATCTACTGTTCGTTGGGGAATTCCACCGACGCCAGGGAGGGCGAGCTCCTACACCTGGAAATCTTGCCTCATCTACACGTTGCATAGTAGAGGGTTCTTTTACATGCAAATGCCATGGTGCACCACACGGGATCTCGGTTTTACTTCTCATCCGAAAGAAGGGCCCCCACGCCGCGCCTCTCTCTCTCTCTCTCTCTCTCTCTCTCTCTCTCTCTCTCTCTCTC
>JAAFCE010009109.1:12342963-12426596 GCA_013389805.1 Trigoniulus corallinus
CTCTCTCTCTCTCTCTCTCTCTCTCTCTCTCTCTCTCTCTCTCTCTCTCCCGAAAGAAGCCAACCCAGCTTGGTCTAGTATCGAACCTAGAACTACTCACGCACTTACCGAGCGCTCGTGCTACCCAGTGCGCCACCGAGGCGGGTCTATTGTAGTAAAACCCCTGAGCTTAAATATCAGAAGTTGAGCCTAATATAATATCAGGATCTGTTTGTACAAATAGACGGTCACTTTGACGTCAGTGGTCATCTAAATTTAGAAACTGATTTGTCTTTTAATGTCTCTCCCAACTGTACCCAGAATTTCAAAAAAGCAAGCATCTTTTGATGTTCTCAAAGGTTCGAAATTTTAATAACTTTTTCACGAGGTTCCTCAAATCCTCCCGCCTGCCCTACATTTCAGAACCACTGCTATTCCATCTAGTTGCGAAAGCACGTGCTACCCCTTTTCCCGCCTATGGCAGGTTCGGTTACCTATCTAGTCCTTCTGAATGGGGGAGCGGAAAAATGCGTTGGACACACCAGTTCTCATTTTATCACTGAAGTTAAGCAACGCAACCCCAGTTAGTACTTACATGGGTGACCGCTTGGGGAAGCTGGGTACCGCTAGTATCCAAAAATCGTCGCACTAGTGTAGTGTCTGTGCAGTGCCTGCATCAAACTACACCGTGGACGGGGCTCTAATGACCTTGTAGTTGAAGAGCACTAAAACACCAACAAACAGCCTTCTGAATGGACACACGGGTGACACAGCCAGCTGCCGACCAAAGCTGCAACCCCGATGCTTATTTTTCGCCGGTCAACTGTGGTTTGTGGGTCACGCCCCCGACAAATGGGGGCGATCTTCTACACCTGGGAAATTTGCCTTACCTACGCGTTACTATTCCATCTAGTTGATTTCCAAATTTGCAAGCCCCTTTGCCAACAACTGCGTTCCAACATCGATCTTCTGAGTCTTGAGTTATTTTGAAAATTATGTTGGGCCAACACTACTAGTTGATTTAGGGCACAGTTCACATGAGTCCACTTCCTGTATGTCTCACCCTGTATAGTACACGTCAGTGTCGTTAATTTTATTTGCACCTACTTGGCATTATGACAAGTGATGGAGCGGAACAATTCATGTTTGTAGTACTACGACATGGGAGGTCAGCAAATGTTTGTCCAATGTGTAGGAATGAGTACCTAAAGAAATTGGGAAGGAAGGGAGGAGGATGAGGGCTTAAAGTGGCCCCCCTACCTCTCCACATCTTAAAGCGTTATGACTGTCGGCCTGTATTTTTTATAATCATTTATGAAATAACTTTTATTTCTGATTTATATAATAGGTGAGGACACATAAAAGTAACGTAAGAAAAAAGTCTCAACTTCCTCCCGTTTTAATTTGATTATTAATAGGGTGTGGTCCATTGTTGGACCACCGCAGCTGCAAGATGATGTTTTTAATTTGTAGGTGCGGCCCTCCTTTTACGTCGTTGCCGGCAATGGCTTAATTATATAATGCCATCCAAGGTTGCTGAATGCACTTCTTGCACTTGACTCTACTGTGGCCCTTCTTTCCTCAAACAGAATCCAACATGAAATGGAAAACCAATTTGTTAGGTCTCAAGTCCCAAACACATGATTGGTCTCATTCTATTTTGGGCTGGAGTGCGTAGTTTGTTTTGATGAGGGCAGTTGAGAATAGCAGATCACAATTTGCATACTTCGTGTCAGTCAAGGAATGACCCGCCTCGGTGACGTAGAGGTAGCATGGTCGACTACCCGGTCATTGGCTCTAGGTTCGATACTGGAGCGAGATGGGTTGGTTTCCTTTGGGCTAAAGAGAGAGGTCTCGAGTGCCGGTGGCCCCGTGTGATGCACGATGCCATTTGCACGTAGAAGAACCCTCTCTGCTATGCAACGGGTAGATAAGACAAAATTCCCAGGAGTTCGCCTAACCCTGGTGTCGGCGGTGTGCCCCAACGAGCAGTAGAGTGACGCAGTGCCGTCTTAAGACATGGGCCCGCTGGGCACTTCCAGGGGCCCCATGCTAGTCTGTGGATGACAAGTGACCATTTACATATTCCTGTGAGTGGTTGTCGTAGAGGCTCCAGCACTCTGCTTTGCCCAGGAGCTCATAATGTTTTTAAGACGGCACTGGAGCGACCATAAATAGGCATGGGAGTTGCAGTTTTGGTCGGCATCCGGCAGCGTAAAAATACCGTCCAATATATCTCCTATGTGTCCATTCAGAGGGATAAAGATGGATCCCCGACCCTACCATAGGCGGGAAAGTGTTAGATTGTTTATTTTTTGGAACATAAATAATTCGCGAATGACGTTAAATGTTACCAACGATCATATTGACAGACAGCATTTATGAATAACCCCCCTCAATTTAAGGAGTCAAGTTTTGAGTTTCCTGATGGCATATGTGCCAAATTTTTTTAGTTGTGGGCAGGCATTTAGTTTCTGTGGTATTTTAGCGGTTTAATTTATGCTCTGCACCTCGTATTTCAAGCGTTCCTTGAATCACATCTACTTTTTTTTTCTAAGGCCCAAATTATGTTGCCGGCGGTAAGAGTATGGATGTTGATTATTTCAAGAAGATATTTTGTAGATGTGGTTGGTATCCTGGAACCATTTGGCGGCATCTTTACTCTAACATCATTTTAGTTCTCTTTTAGTTTTGCGACTTCGTAGGAATGTTGTTAGTGTCTCAATGAAGTCATCTGATCCCTCTCTATAAGGCCATCATTTTGTCAAATTAGTTAAGAATTGGTTCTTACCGTTAAAGCCAAGAATAGTTGTCTTGACGACACTATACGAGGGAATTCACAAATGATGTCCTCTTTCAAACATACATCAATTTTCACTTTCATCTGCAGGATGTAGATTTGAGTACATTCGCCTATAGCGGCGTTGGATCCTCAAGTTCTCTAAATTTTCATTCAGACGGAGGCAAGGATGGAACAGATAGAGGGCGCTTTCAGGTTGCACTTTCCATTTAACGTCGTAATCCTTTAAGGTCCACTTTCACGAGATCGAAATCCTTAGCATCTTTACTATGGCTGGATTTTTGTAGAACTATGGTGGAAATAAAAGGGCCAATATTAAGCATTTAATTAACGAAGCTGCCTTTAATTAAAATGAGGCTTTCCTGATTAAAACGACTTTTCAATTCAATTAGGGCATGTCCTCTTCCAAGTATTTTCGGCTTGGGAGAACCATCTCATATACAAAGTAGCTTGTTGCAGTAGTGGCGTCCCCAAGGATTTGATTAATCAAGGACCCACATGAAAGTGTAAAGGAGGAAAAGATTTGTAAATTAAGTCACCGGACCCCAAAGTTTGACCAAAGACAGTGTGGTGGCTCTTGAATTTGCCTCCTCCTACAAGCAAGGGTGCATCACCTTAAGATTTTCTTAAGCCCTAGGACCTTTGATAAGCCCTAGACATTAATAAATGTATTTCTATTTATAATTTTGCATATCCTGTTTTTCCGGCACTGTGCCTATTGGACAAGGTGGTGCTACATGATTTAGCAGGGCCGACTCATGTGTCGATATTTTGGGCCTCCGCCCGAATTTGACCCCCGCATTTCTAAGAAAAATTGGTAATAAAATTCTTGAAGCTTCAAAATGTGTAGAATTTTTTCCGAGGGCTCGCAAAACCTCCAGCCGGTCCTGATTTTCAGCAACGAAGAGTCTAAACATTCAACTTTCAGTAGAAAGTAAATTTTCAAAAGAATTTTCAGGAATTTGCAAAATATAACTGCTCAGTTCAACTATTGGACCGCAGACTGAGTTCACAAAGCAATAATTTTTTTCCAGAATTGATCAACTTCCAATACCCAACTTAAGACGATTGAAATGTGCGGATTACATCCCCACCCATTATCTCATGTACCTATTAGGTTCATAATGACTTCCGGTTCGTATAACTCGACTTTTTAGAAGCCTAGATACCACAAGCGGTAATAACTTGAGGTTTAAAAACAACAAAACCTAAAATGCATTTATCAAGAGTTTTTCCTGAGCAGAACCTATCTTGGACCTAAGTATGTCTTTTTAAGTTTTCCTGATCCCAATGATAATTTGTAAATTTTGTGGAAAGGAACCAGAAAAAAATTTAAACTACGTTTATTTCATTGACGTCATACATTTACTAGAATCTCAAAGTACTTCTCGTATACATATCCGACTCGTTAATTGCTGTTTGTGAATTGTCCCACGCCACGGAAACACTGTTTAACTTACTACTAACTAACTTGTTAATCGTTATATGTACATGTATATAAGAAGTGGCCTAACTATTCCTTATGTGTTCATTGAATTTCTGAGTTGTACATTTGTTTTATACAAGTTGGCAACATGTATCGAAACATTTGGTAAAGTTGTCACTTTGTTGATTGGTTTGCTTTTTTTGAATGACGCCCTCAGTCTTTGGTGTTAACCACTGCAAATCGAAAAAATGGATTATCTGACCTTCTGGTTAAAGTAATATAGTATTCTAACCAACATTTGACCTTTAGAGTTCAGATTTCATTATTTTTGGTCATTGCAGAACTCCTGAGTTGTCTTCGAACATTAAACGAATGTTATTTACAGGTATTATTGTCAATTTGTGCATGTCCTTCTAAGTTGTTAAATTGTAAATATCAAAAGCGCCATGTTCATATATTGGAATATAAAATAAGGATCTCTCTCTAATATCTGCATGACAAGTTTTTTAATGAAAACAAAATTTAAATATTTGAATTGTTGCAGGTTCGCGTCTGACAGACCTCTACAAACAAAAAAAACAGCCTCGTCTTTCCTTGTTCATTACCGAAATAGTCATTTGATTGTTATTCTGTACTGCCATGAATTACAAGATGGCACAATGATTGTAAACTGTCTTTCTCTAATCCATCAAAAATCCAATATATTCTCAGTCTTGGATCCAATTAAAATGAAGTGTTACCAATGATCCAAATTTTGTCTCGCAAACCCATCAACCGTAAGTTTTATGATTTTTACCATTTCTATTTAATACGCTGTTCAATTGTTGTTTTTGTTGGTGTTTTAGGGCCAACTACAAGGTCATTAGAGCCCCGTCCACTGCATAGTTCTAATGGAGATACTGCATTAAAACGACGATTTTTGGGTATTAGCAGTACCCAGTTTTCCCAAGAAGCCACTCATGTTAGTACTACCTGGGGTTGCATTGCTTAACTTCAGTGTTCAGATGAGAACTGAGGTGTCCAACGCAGTAAGCCTTATGTGTCCATTGTTATTTAGCCTATGCGTCCGTTGTTATGTATTATTCGGCCTCTGTGGTTAAGTGGTAACGTACTTGACTCGTCTGAACCTGAGATGGGCGACATCTTTCGGGCGAGAACGGGAAGCCGGCAGTGTGCATTTCGTCGGATGCGGGCCCGTGTGGTGTGTACGATGTCACATGCACGTAAAAGAACCTTTACTATATGGGGCTTATTGCGTTGAACATACCAGTTTTCGTCTGATCTCTGAAGTTAAACAACATAGCCCCAACTAGTACTAACATGGGTGGCCGCTTTGGAAAACTGGGTACCCCTAATACCCAAAAATCATCGCATTAGTGTAGTGTCTGTGCAGTCTCTGCTTTAGAACTACGCAGTGGGCGGGGCTCTAATTACTTTGTAGTTGAAGGGCCCTAAATACCAACGAAACGAAAAAACTACATTGCAGATCTTGGGTATGGTCCAAAATTGATAGACTACCGTTAAGTTATGCAGCATTCTGCACTGATTTTGAATTTTCACGACGTCTTCAGGACCCTAGTAGCCTGCAAAATCACATACGAGATCGATTCCAAGTCGAGTTTGTCTGTATGGGGTCAAAGTTCGGATCATTCCGTTAAGACCTTCCAACCTCTTTAGCACTTCTAGGAATCTCACTAACCGAAGATGTCTCAGGAGAGCGGCATCCAGAAGCAGGGTGGTTATCTGTTCACCATCAAAGACAGCTACGGAATGCGCTGGATATCCAGATTTGACCTGCCAGAAAAGTGTCCTTCACCACATGATAAGCGCCCAGGATTTTGTCTACACATAAGTCTCTTTGCAAGCGGAAGTAAAGCCCAAAGGTACTGTAATTTCAGTGTTAAGTACAGTACTAAGTAGAAAGTAAGTTATAACAAATATGATGAAGTGACTGACTAGTCTTGCCTCATGTCCCATTTCCTGAGAGAGGAGCTACTAGACCAGCATATGTGGACACTGGCGGTCCAGAAGTGCTAGCAGATTTCCCGAAGACCTTTCTCTTAAATACCCTATGTATAGTAATTTAATCATTCTAGAGGCGCGTTTTTCAAAATATGTTCCGCGGTCCACCAATGGACCACGAGATTTATTACAGACGCATCTCTTCTTACAATCTGCTCCCATGTCTGATTTGGTCTTCTCCTGCTCCAGGCTCCTCCCCTGTTTGCATTACGTGTCGTTGTTGTTTGTTGTTGTTTAAGGGCCCTTCAACTACAAGGTCATTAGAGCCCCGTCCATAGCATAGTTCGTATGTAGAGACTGCACAGACACTACACTAATGCGACGATTTTCGGGTATTAACAGTACTCAGTTTTCCCAAGCGGCCACCAAATGTCAGTACTAGCTGGGGTTGCGTTGCTTAACTTGTGATCGGACGAGAACTGGTGTGTCCAACGCAATTCGCCGCTCCCGCATTACGTGTCCATACCACCCTTTAAGTCCAGGAGGATTCTTTGGCTCATCTTGCTTTTTTTTTGTCAAAAGTATGATATCAGTATCAGTGCATTTCCCGTCCAAAGAAAGGTCGTTGTGAAGCTTCCGTGCTCTTCCCTGTCTAGTTTTTCACTCATTTTCTGTTGGAGGACACCACATTTATTGGTTGGCAGTTTTATCGTTCAGAGTTTACGTACGCTTAAGGACTTAGGTCAGTGTGCACAAGTCAACATAAAAACGAGTTAGATGTTTTGAAAACCAAATATTTAGTTTCACTAACTTATTTTGTTTCACTAATGAACACAGATGTGCTAAAAACACTTCCTCCTCCAAAAATATAATACTATAGTTCTCCCTTTCTTTCTGTAGTCTGTATGGAAAGCCGATTTCTTTATTTAGCTTTGTTGTCTGAACGAAATACAAATTTGTCTTTAATGCTTTATAGGCACCCAAATGATTAAAGGTCTTAAATAGAAAATGGTATATGAGATGAGTCACCCTTTCGTCCCCTTCAAAATTTAATTACCGCCTCACGGACAGTTTCCTCAACCAATTTATTTCTACCTTATTGAAATAGTGTAATAAGTTTCACCCGGGTGTGTGCCGGGCTACAAAGCCCACTGAATCTCTGAATCTCCAAACAGACTACTCTATAGAAGGTGCTGTGGCATATGGTCAGCAGCTAGCAATGTCCCTTTCTCTCCTGCCGGTTTCTATAGCCTTTAGGTTTCCCGAGTTCATGGATACCAGAACCTGACAGGTAGAGTGTTGTATAGGCAGGATGCAATAAGAAATAGGAATGTCTTAAGGTCTGCAGGGCTGCCCTATTAAGAAACAAGTACATATTCACCAGTTCAACGTTTGATTCAAGGTAGTTTGTCCAAAATTACTTTCTCCTTCGCCCTCTGACGTCGATGGTGGTGTCCCAGTAGAGAAAAATAAACAGCAATCAATTAGCCCCGACATCCGACCTAATGTTGCAACAACTATTCTTATTTATCGTTGGCGTATTTTGATTCGTTGGGGCACGTTTCCTCCATGAAGCGAGCTCCTACAAAGAGTATGATAAATAACCATGGGGGGAGGTTTACAGCATTAGGTTGACAGCCGGCTGCGTAATATGTCCGCTCATGCGTCCCAGTGCGACAAAAATGGGCTCATCGCAGGGTTAAGCTAGGTGCTGTGAGCCTCTGAGTTGTACACTTCGTCCAAGTCCTGTCAATCGGTCCAACCGAAAACTTCATCTCGAAAATTCTAGCAAATTCATGTTGTGGGAGTGCCTTGAAGAGTCCGAGTACTGATATCAGTAAATCTACTACAGAGCATCAAAAACGTTGTAAGAGGCACAGAATTTCATGCTATATTTAGTAGGACCTTCGGGCATGAGCCTGACTCCTGTTGCATTGTAGTTATTGTGCAAAAGGTCAGACACCATATAATATTATAACCAACAAAGCATTAATTTACCTGCCAAAAATTTCTATTGTGGTTGTGCAATGCGGTGTTGGAACAGTAGGGTAGGCCGGCATACCCACAGACAATTCAGCCAATATTTCCTGTGTGCTCCAGACGTCCGGCTGGGGTGCCCTCAGTCAGAGCATATTCATTAGACTCACATACCCGACCCTGCCACAGGCGGGATAAGGGTATGATGATGATTTAGTAGGACCTAATGCTGTAATTGTAGCTTTGCACCACCCGTGTGAAAATAGCAGCTCTATAATAGGCCATGGACGAACGATAGGGCCCTTCTTTTTTGAATGTGTTGAATCAGGTGCCAAATGTTGCCAATCACAGATCACCATTAGACAGTTTGGATTAATTTTGACAGGTCGTTAGATCGAAAACGATCAAGAACAACATTTATTTCAGAAATCACTGCAGAAATTAAAAATCGGTAAAATTGTTTAATTTTTTACATGTGAACAATGTCTTTAAATACCATTAAGAAGAAGAAACTGTGCAAGATGTTTTGTGTGCCAACATCTACGGTATATTTTCCTTTGAAGTCAATCAGATTGTTGGGTTTTTGGCAACATTTCGGCAACGTTTGTCTCTTGTATTCCTTTCAGATCCCAGATGTGCCCCCTATCACCACCCTATGTTGCCTCTTCTATGTTTTTTCTCCCTTTCTTGCTATACCCCCGAACTCACCCCTTACAATTGGCCTACAGACAGTAACGACCGTCTGGAACAACTCTGTAACTTTTTTGGCTTTAAGCCACTGGCTTTTTTTAAGGCTTTTGTTTGTTTTAAGGGGGAGAGAGTGAGTGAGAAGAGAGAGACGATGAGAACACATGCGATATCCCTAACGCATAAAATTTTAATGTCTCGATCCTAAAAACGAAAAAAGACCTGTCATCAAACCAAGACATAATAGCACTCCTAAAAAAATATAAAACCAGTGATCAGAAAGTTGATACGCTCGGTGCTATCACGATATTGTTGCTCATTATCACATTTGGAGGCTTTATTGTTCAGAAACAACTTTGGAGTCTACATTTTCAGATTGAAATCGTTACTATCCTGCGGGAAAAAAGGTCCGTTTTTTGGTCTTTAATTCTCATCTTTCTCACTATTTTTCTAGGGAAGTGATAAGACCAAATAGTTATAAAAATATGTGTGTGGCTTTACATACTCTAGTCAGGCCTGCCGCACTGGCCATCTGGTGATTTTTGAAGAATTCCATTGAGACCAGTACTTGAAGAGAGACCGGTTTTATTTGTGGGACGTGAAACCTGGTAAGGCTAGTCAAATTTCGGTATTAGTACAGTCGTAACTGTAGGTTTATAGAGAAATTTTTGGCAAGTTCCCGTGTTTCTGAACGCCACCCAGAGGACAAGGAAATGGTAAGAGGAATATAGCGAATTAATAACAATTTCTTATACAAGCAACAATTGACACTTGACAACCTTTTTTTAAGGCCCTCACATGCACAAGCAATGGACCATAACCTTTAGTTCCCTTGCTAATTAATATCTTAATAATATTTACAATAGTATTCAGGATTGATCTTATAAATACAGGAGTTCAATGTGCTGCAAGACATTGACAGGTACGGTTACGTCTTTTGGACCATGAATGTTGTCGAATTGAGCAATCACGTGGCAGCCAAATTCAGTGACAACAAGAATCGAAGTGGTGTTATAGGCCTTGCCTGCCAGGCGACTGAGGCGACCGCCTTGGGCCCCGCGCTGGTGAATTAAAAAAAACTTGGTACTGGGGCCCCGCTATCGTCTGCTGCCTTGGACCCTGCTATCGCCTGCTGCCTTGGACCCCTCTATTGCTTGCTGCCTTGGAACCCTCTATTGCTTGCTGCCTTGGAACCCTCTATTGCCTGCTGCCTTGGGCCCCGCAAACTCTAGGGCCGGCCCTGTTGCCTGCCCTATATTCTTTACATTTAAATAGTTTCTTTTGTGCTAAAAAATTATCCACTGTGATACTGAAGATGTCTTTGCAGTCGAAGGCACAGCGGTTCGGGAAATTTGAATCTATCACCAGATACGTGTGAGCATGGGCCAAATGAGCTAGTTGCTCCCCCACCACCTATCCTTCTAGTACCTATGACAGAGTGAGGTGCCCATTTTTATCACACTGAGACACAGGAGCAACCTGTTGGACCCAACTTAATGCTGCAATCGATGCACTGTACCTATTTACCCTTGATCTATTTTTCTTTCCTGGGGCATATTTCCTCTACCGACTCTAGGAAGCTAGCTCCTATACCTGGAAACGTTGTTGAGCTACATGGATATTTACTCCAGGCAGGCAAGAAGCATAGCCCGCACCACACGGGCCCACGGCTTTACTCTTTCTCCTGCCCGAAAGAAGTCAGCTTCCTTGAATCAGGATCGAGCCTGAAACCAACACACTCCATCTGCACCACCGGGACAGCTCTACGGGCACCCATCCATGTGACAGAAAATCCCAAGCCATGGAATATGTGATCAAATGCGTTGTTTCGCGATAGTGGACCAAGCATTGAACGACACAACAAGTAGCGTAATGTTATGCTAACGAGCAGTAGGTATACTACTCATTCCTAACCCTTTTCCGGCCTCTGGCAGGATTGGATCCCATGAATCCCACAGGAATACATGTGTATCCGACTTGTCATATAGCTCATGGCCCTTACACATTATTTTAAAGTTAAAGAAGAGAAAAATGCCCAGGCTATAATCAGCGGCGTCGCTAGGGTGGTGCGGGCTGCACCGGGTAACACCACTCCCACCATGAGAAATGGGATGACACCAAAGCAGGAGAAGCGGCTTTTTTTGGGAGAGGCTGTCACCGCACCGGGTGACGCCAACCCTAGCGACACCACTGGCTATAATAATAAATATTGTTGTTAACAGCTGCCTAATGAACTCGAAGTAACCCAAGTCTGACCTCAGCTACTAGGACAAGTGGGCTCGGGCCTAAGCGTCCGACGGAACTCGGCTTTATTCTTAATTTTCAGGCCAAAACTTTCGCACATTTCTATATGTGGATATCCATAGTTGGATTTTCATTCATCGTAAGCTCAATTTTTTCGTTTCCCTGGTGTTTTAGGGCCCTTCAACTACAAAGGCCATTAAGAGCCCCGTCTACTACGTAGTTCTAATGCAGAGTTTGCACAGACTCTACGCTGTTACTACGACTTTTGGGAATTAGCAGCAGACTGATTAGCAGTACCCAGTGTTCCCAAACGGTCACCCATGCCAGTACTAGTTGGGACTGAGTTGCTTAACACCAGTGATCAGACGAGAACTGGTGTGTCCAACGCAATGTAGCCGCTCCCTGCCATCTTAAGGTCCTCTGGTATATAAAAGTTACCGATTTCAGCATTTGGGACTCTTTTTATGAAGCGGTCCATTTGGCTCGCCTATGGTCCATAGATATTTTAATCTGGCACTTATTAATAGCTTTGTAGTTAAGCGGAGCTGAAGTTCCTGTTTAAATCTTTATGATTCTTTTAATAACATTGAAACGTGGATAACGTGGATTTTATGTAGTATGCTGAAAAAATATGGCAGATGAAAAATTTAACACCTTTTTGCAATTTATATTAATTGCAAGTTATGATAAAAAAAAAGAGGACCAACCATAAACAAACTCTTCACCCCGTTGGAATGTCAACACCGTTGTTCTCGATGCTAATAAAATGACGCACTTAAAAAAAGCCCAGACAACAGTAAACATTTTGTCAGTTTGGGAGACATGGTGTTAGTTCATTGAATCAATTAGCAGGAATGCACTAAGACGATTAGGACCACATGACACCCTTTACGATGAACTGAAATATTGAACACTTCAATATGTCAACAAGGTGTGTGCATTTTGATGTTTTTAAAACTACGGTGTTTTTATTAACTTTGTAAGATTATGATAAGTTCACTCTGCGAATTATATGCTATTTATCATTTCATTTATTAGCTTATTAGGACTTACCGTTGAATAAAGGTGCACCGGCCCAAGGCCCTATTCTTATAATCAATCTAGAGCGGCGAATTGTGTTACACACACCAGTTCTCGTCTGATCACTGAAGTTAAGCAACACAACCCCAGCTAGTACTGACATGGGTGGCCGCTTGAAAACACTGGGTCCTGCTAATACCCAAAAATCGTCGCATTTGTGTAGTGACTGTGCAGTCTCTGCATAAGAACTCTTTTGTGGACGGGGTTCTAATGACCTTGTAGTTGAAGGGCTCTAAAACACCAACAAACAACAACAACAAATATAATCAATCTGTTAATCCTTTTCCTGTCCATGACAAGGCAACCATGCTGGGGGGAGGGTGAGTAACGGCTTGGAAATGGTCTCGCAATATGGCGAGAACATACTACGTGAAAAGGGCAGTTTGATGGGTCGAATAGCCTCCAGGCTCACGCTAATAACTAGTGAGGCCCTAAGGGCACAACAAAACGCATTTCATCTACCCCCAAAAGGCTTGCGTATCGTTTTTTGTGCCACTGGGGGGATACATACTGTAGGCCATCTATTCGTTTTTATTTTCATGCAGCCTACTGCCAACCTAATGCTGCAACCCCTATGCTGACTCATCGTTGGCCTATATTGATTCGTTGGGGCACTTACTACCACCTCACATAGAATTCAGGTAGCCGAGGTACGAATGCTGCGGAATATGAGTGGGGTGTCGAGAGATGATAGTTAGGAATGAGTATATTAGAGGTAGCCTGGGGGTGGGGACATCGCGAAAAAAAATGAGAGTAGATTGATGTGGTATGGACACGTAATGCGAAGATTGGAGGAGGAGCTTGTGACCAATAGGCATCGGGGACTGAACATGACATCTCCGAAAGTAACACTAAGGGGCGAAACGCCCCCTCCAGCCGATTGATCAGACCGGGTATCCGGCTGACCGCCCGTTTTCAATGGAGGTAGTCACCAAAGTGGCGTGTTGGGGACTTATGGTCACAACCCCACCCCTCGACATGTAGGAGCCGTTCTGTCAGTGAAGGGAGACCCAGAGACGTAGCAGTGGATGCGCCCCCTCAACCACCGGGATCCATCTTTCCCATAGACTCGGATCTCAACGCACGATAAACACATGAGTAGGCGTTTTCATACGGTCACCTCTCAGAGTAGCCCACATCGCCCGGAGCCCATTATGATGATCCAGGTTGTCCATCCCTGGGTCTGCCTCGTTTAGTCTCCCTTTACGACATGCACTTGGGGGAAAACATTGCAAACGCTTGCCAATGTACTGACAACGTTAGGAACACCTAAGAATGTTAGCTATTTTTGATTTTCTGAAAGCGTTTGATAGAAAAGCTGGTAGAGCACACCTGCTTTAGAGACTTAGGATAAACCATTTTGTGTTTCTGCTGCTGGACAGGAAGCACTTAAATCTTAAAATGAATTTACAATTACATATTTCGAGGTTCACCACTTCCCTGGACGTTTAGGAACAACCCAGTTCAATCAATTTTCTTGCAACTTTTATTTCATGGAAGATATTGATGGACAAAAATGCAGGTTGTGTGAGTCAACTTAATATTAGTAGATATTGAGAGTAACAAGCTGTTGAAATTTTGAACATAAACTTTAAAAAAAAAAACATCACCATGGCGCCTGCCTCATCAAGGGCATTGTACCAGCAACCAGACCTCACAAAAACTAAAACGACCACTTCCAGCTGAGTAAAACCCTCTGGCTTTTCAGCAACAAATCCTGAAAACTGTATTGTACCCAACAAATTTCATCACACCGCCCAGAAAGTCGTCATATCGTGCAATTGAGATATTTATATATATGAAGATATTCCCAGTTTTCTTGAGAAGTTGAAGGTGAGGCCATTTGAGTGCTGGTGAGGTTTTTGATCTCCTTTTTTCTTAGCTGTTTCTTGACGCCCCACACGTTGCAAACAAAATGGGGGATTGCTATCTCTGAACATCTATAGGTTTATTTCACCATCAATAAAGTTAAGATGTCAAAAAACAGGAACCTGAATATTGTTAATAATATTTCAAATATTCAAGCTTCGTGAACTGCGTGCCTTGTGTGTGTGGTGCGAATTAGACCACCTGTTTGAAAAGTTTAAAAATTTAAGCAAAAAAAAACTGATATGGAAGATATGAAAATATTTCGGAGGAAAACTAACTGGAACAACTATTTTGCATTAGTACTAACTTGAACTCCATTGAATTGCAATGATTTCATGAATTACAACTTTTGTTTTATGAAGTTGAAAGCTGAGAAAATCCTGCAATCTATTTTCTCGTTTCGGGGAAACTTGTCTTAAGGCATGACGTCCATCTTTCTTTTCAAAATCTTAAATAATACAAAATTAGCAGGTGTAATTCCTAACATCCGCTTGGGCGTCGGATACGGATTTGAAATAATCACGGTACTGAAAATTAATAGAATCTAATATTAGACAATAGAAAATTGAATATCCCTTTAGACATCAAGTTGATGAAAGATCGTCAGACAACCTTTTGGTTGTCGCATCAAGATCCAACGCAACCCCAGCTAGTACTAGCATGGGTGACCATTTGGGAACACTGGGTACTGCTGATACCCAAATATTGTCGTAACAGCGTAGTGTCTGTGCAGACTCTGCATTAGAACTAGGCAGTGAACGGGGCTCTAGTGGCCTTTGTGGTTGAAGGGCTCTAATGACTTTTATAGTTGAAGGTCCCTAAGACACCAACGAAACGAAAAAAAAGGCATCAAGATCCCAGAGAGTGAAGGACTTTACTCATCTTCCTGATGAATGTATGTACAAACTAAGTTCAATTCCCATGTTACAAAGGCATAAAGGTGCTACAACCGGTGTACATCTCCTTTTTATCCTCACTGGTACCGTAAAGGTCATCCTTTTGACACAAGAAGCGGGCGCTTAGGGCCTCTGAAAGTTAGTAGCGTCCTGCCTTCTTCTTCCTAACGGCAGGGCTGGATACCGATATTTGTCCAATTAGGAACCCCCACATTGGAAGAGGTTCTGGGGGTGGTGGGGGAGCGGTGAGTTGCGTTGGACACACCAGTTCTCGTCTGATCACTGAAGTTAAGCAACGCACGCCCAGTTAGTACTGACATGGGTGGTCGCTCGGGAAAGCTGGGTACTGCTAATACCCAATAATCGTCGCATTAGTGTAGTGTCTCTGCAGTATATGCATTAGAACTATACAGTGGACGGGTCTCTAATGACCTCGTAGTTGACGGGACCTTAAACTCCAACAAACAATGGGGGTGGTGGGTTTTGGGGTGGAGCGGCTAGAATGGGTGCGAAAGGCAAAGGTGTTGCTAGGGTGTTGGTGGAAATCTAGGCATATGGGTCTAGCATGAAAAATCTCACTAGAAAGGTATCCGTCACAAAGGATGACATATTCATACCTGCTATTTTAATAGTACTTTTGGACCCAAAACTTTTGAATAGGACGCATGAGCAATCTGTTGGACAATATTTTTCTTCAGCTTACTGCCAAAGTAATGCTGCAACCCCCGTCTCGTTGGGGCCCTTTTCCTCCACCGAGCTCCTACATCAGGTAATTATGCCGAACAGCAGGTGTATTTTACTCCATGTAGTGATGATTCCTTTTCAGGCAGTTATGACATCGTACCCACGGCTTTATTTTCTTCCCCGCTCTGGGGACATCAAGATTGTGGAGCAAAATGCTCCACAACATTCGCCAGAGCATTCTTTAACTTTTGTAGGGTTTCCAAAGATAACCTGGGCCTCTACATTCCATCTCAGAACACATGCAAGAAGGGGTCTGCCATAGCAATTTCTACTAAACAAATTCGGGTTTAGGAGTTTTTTGGAGATCGAGAGCGCACTTTCGTGGTAATTGCTTAAAAGTTTCATCATCATACCTATCCCGGCCTGTGGCAGGGTCGGGTCTGCAGCTTCTGGTTCCCACACACCTCACACTCGTATCCCGGCATACAACCTGCTCCAACCTCTGCTTTGGTCTTCCTCTACTCCAAGTTCTTGCAATAATCTGCAACCTGGATGTTTTATTGTGGGTGTTTTAGGGCCCTTCAACAAAAATGGTCATTAGAGTCCCGTCCACTGGATAGTTCTAACGCAGAGTCTGCACAGACATTATGCTGTTACGACGATTAGGGTATTAGCACTACGCAGTGTTCTCAAGCAGTCACCTATGCCAGTACTATCTGGGGTTGCGTTGCTTAACTTCAGCGATTAGACGAGAACTGGTGTGTCCAACGCAATACAGCCGCTCTCCCGTAATGGACCTAACCAACTCCTCCTTACTTCTCATGACATGCCCATACCACCTCAACTAATTTCCTCTAATGAAAGTGTTTCACAGTTTGATCCCTTAAAAATAAATCTCTATTTCACCTTTTTGCAGTCACACACTTACAGAGACCCGAAGCGCGTGCTTCTTGCGCCTGTGCGAATGATTCGTGTGTGAGGGACGTCCTAAGCTGCAATGTTTCTAAGGTATGTCAGTAAGTAGTTAGTTGTAGGAACGGTTTGAAAGTCTAACACAAAATTGGGGTGATGATTAACGACAAGGTATTAGGAACACACTAAACGAATTAAATAGTTTTTCGCCTGAAACCATCGTTTAAATAAACCGATGTCATTAAAGCAGCCCTTGTTGTCCCCAAAAATCTTCAACCTGGTAAATCTTTAAATGAACTGAATTGGGTACGTTTGGCAGTAGTAGATAGCAAACGTTTTCAAGAGGTCATTGTCATGCTGTTTGTCATCACTACCACCAAAAAAGATAATGTAAGTACTGTAGTACCTTTTCAAATTTCTAGTCATGTAGTAAAATTATATATCTGAATTTACAACCGAAGTTAAGTATAAAGTTTCTGTGTTGATATCTTTGAACATATTGTTCATATTCTCACCTGACATACAATATCTGTTGACACTATGTCGTCCTGACTGCATCCCAGTCAAAGATTTCGGCAATTCCCTAAGACGGTATTCCCTCGCAGTAATTACATAAGGACAGAAAAAACATATGTTCATATGCAGAACTGGGGGAAGGGCCTTTAGTCATCTAATCTATTGCTTACGCATGTTCATATTGGCGGATCAAGCAGTTGGAGGGCCACAGGCGCAGCCTAGTTTTGAGTCCCTTTGTTCCAAATACTAAGTAATGCTTTCAAGTCAAGTTAATCAAAAACTACTGATTAAATAATCCTTTCCTTAAAAGTAGAGCTCTATTTTTAGCCTTTAGCAGTCACATATATGAAGATTCTAACTTTAGAAAGTCCCTGACAATCAGAGGCCCTAAGCTCGCACTTCTTGCACCAGTTCCATGAACCGCCACTGGATGTTCACGTCTGTGGACATTCTTTAATATCAAAAAAAAAAACATTATGAAGTTTCTGACAGTAAGTTAGTGAATGAAAATGAATTTTGATTGCAATATAACCTGAATCGTCTTTATGTTTCACACCTGCGTTTGGTGAAAATATGAATAAACATCTGTTTTCTTACCAAAACGACATTTTTTACCCCTAAAAGAAGGAGACCGAATTCCGCTCACCATTGTTGGGCAAAACTGGTTTTCGACATTTCTAAAATTGTGTTAAAGTAATAACGTCATTTAATGTCTACAATTCGATTTGCAACTGTCTGCGGTTTCGTGGCAAAAACCTCCTATTCCTGCATATTCTGAATCTGAGGTGCACACTGCAAACAACAACCTGAGACGTTTGCAGATAGAAAGAACAACACTTAACCTCTTACAATTGGCTTAAGTTCAAAATTCGTTTTAAGTATTTCAAACTATTTCAGACAGTTTATGGTTTGTAATTTGCACCCAAGAGTTACTATCGAAAGCAGTTTAACCGCCTGTGCCAGTTTTTTTGTAAGAAATACGTTAATAAGCAGCAAATTTACTCGGATACCAGCTAGCAAAATGGGCACGGCACGTTCATTAGCTGTAGGTTGGGAATCAATTTGAATTTGATTCTGAAATCATATTTTTCTTGTGTCCTACCATTTCAATAGGCGTATTTGAGCAACGTTTCTGTGCCCGCGTGGGGTTCTGAGATAGAATATTAGGGTCCAGTCTGTCTCTATGATTGCAAGAGACAACGCAAAGGACTGGAACATTAGGACCCGGAACTTAGTTACATAAAATCAACTGACCAACTTTTTCTCCATTAAGTCCCAATGGTCCCTACCTTTGACTTCCTCTCCACCTCCGTCTTTCTGTTCAGTTGTATTACTGTTGTGTCTGTCATCATTGGGCCTGTGTAGGGTTTCTTCGTCCCTCCTACCCTGACTATCCTTAAAACGCGGTGGTCAAGACTGTCCACTAGGCGGTCATTTCAGCTGAGAAAATAAGAAAAGCCACACGGTGCCATGTCAGGCCAATATGGACGTTATCAATGGTATTCGCTGATTTGTTTTGGCAAAGAAGAGTAGGGGCATTATGGTGGTGCAAAATCTGTTCATTTTCTCACCTCAGTTCTGGCGGTGTTTTACGAACATTTCCCCACAAACAACGCCTAAACCCTAAGGCCCTAACGCCTACCGACCCTTAACGCATCAGCCAGAACTTGTGCGCTATTCCCTCCCAATGTGCGTTTGCAGAGCCTGTAAAGTCAAGAATTCACATGCTGTGCAAAAGTGTAACATAAAAAGTACGAAGCCAAACGAGCCCATTTAGCAGTCACCCGGGCCACTGGACCTTCGGAAGCCCCCCTCGACCGACTGATATACAGTGTAATGCAAGGTATAATGTAAGGTAGAAAATGCAGAACTTTCCCCAATTTTGTTATTATTTAATTGTTGGTGCTTTAGGGCCCTTCAACTAAAATGGCCATTAAGATAATTCCATATCTTGATTATCTTAATGATATTAGCAGTACCCAGTGTTTCCAAGGGGCCTCCTATGCTAGTACTTTCTGGGGTTGCGTTGCTTAACTTCAGTAATCAGGCGAGAACTGGTGTGTCCAAAGCAATACAGGAGCTCCCCCATTTTGTAATTTTTACCAAACATTCTGGCGGTCGAATTGAAAAGTGTTTCAACTTCCAGGTTGGCAGTGAGACCTTACTTTGCTTGAGTCTGTGGTACATCCCAGGGTAGATAAAGTGTCTGCCTTTGTGAAAAGGCTTCTATTTATGTATTGGTAGACGGCCCATGCTCGGCGAGCCATGACTGAAGCTGTAAACTATGACTTCAAGAGTGTTGTATGCTGCCAACTTTGGCAATCGAGGCAGGACCATGGCAGAAATTTTAAAAACACCAAAAACATCCAAAGACCTTGAGAGCGACTATACTGCGTTTTGTTTGCTTCGTTGGTGGTTTAGGGCCCTTCAATTACAAGGTCATTAGAGCCCCGTCCGCTGCGTAGTTCTAATGCAGAGACGGCACAGACACTACGTGGGCCAAGGAGTATCGCCAAGTTGCGTTGGACACACCAGTTCTCGTGAGATCACTGAAGTTAAGCAACGCAAACCCACGTTAGTACCAACATGGGTGGTTGGTAGAGGACCTTGGGTGCTGCAAATTTCCCCTCTCCTTATTCCCTACACCCATTTACTCCTCACCCGCGAGCAGCCTCCTAAGAGTAATACGACGATTTTTGGGTATTAGCGGTACCCAGCTTTTCCAAGCGGCCACCCTTGTTAGTACTACTATAGCTGGTGTTGTTGCGTTGCCCAGGGACGTAACAATGTTTTTGGCGCCCTTGGCAAATATCTACTATTGCGCCCTTAAGTCAGCACTACACTGCACGTTATTTATAACAGTGATAGCGCCCCGCGCCTCTTGCTCCTCGCGCCCTTAGCATTTGTGCCATTGCCAATGCGTTGCTACGTTTCTGGCGTTGCTTAAACTTCTGTGATTCCTGATCACTGAAGTTAAGCAACGCAACCCCAGTTAGTACTAACACTGGTGGCCGCTTGGAAACACTGAGTACTGCTAACACCCAAGTCGTCGTAACAGCGTAGTGTCGGTGCAGACTCTGCATTAAAACTATGCAGTGGACGTAGTTAAAGGGACCTAAAACACCATCAAATCAATCAATCAAATCCAAAGACCTTGTTAGGCTTATTACTTTCAGGTCCCATCCGCAGTTGAACGGATGACCATCGTCTCGAAGCACCTCTGCATTCGTCTTTAATAGGATAAGATCCCCGTCCCGAGCTATATGTGAATACACGACAAGAAGCGGGGAATTAACCAGTAGCTGGTGCTAACTTGTGTTCGAGGGGAAGCCTGTCAACAGCACAGCACTTCAACGCAACCCTAAAAACCCGTCTCTAATTCATGCTATTTCATGGCTGAAGTGCTACTGTGAAGTAGTGGTGTTTTCGGCATACAAATAAGCTTTCTAATAATCACATAACGGTAGACTTGAGTTATTTTGACTTACTCCACATTATCAACTCTTTCGTTTTGCGTTGGTGAATCCTGGCAACAACCGCATAAATTTTTACAACACATGATTAGGACAGCTAACGTATAATGGTTAGTTTAGGAGATGACGTGAACTTCTTAACAATGTTCAAATTTGCACAGGTCGCAATTCGTAACGGTTTCACAAATTCGTACAATGTTCGTGGGTGGGTAGTTCATTTTGCATTAACATACTCGAATAGGTTAGTCACGCTTTTAAACTCAAGTTTTTAACAATCATTGCAGATGTTGTTATTCTTAACTTCGAAAATTTACAGCCATACCACCTTGATGTAATTCTTCTCTGAAATTGTCAATCTCGGGTAAACTAGCGTAACATATTAAAACGTTGTCACGTTGCAACAAACATGTCCTGAAAGTGGTCTTATTACTGAGGTGATTAATGACTGCCCTGCCTAGGATCATTTTCAAGACAGACGTTTCCAGATAGCAACAAGTAAGCGATGAATACGGTATTATTTCTACAAAAATAATGCAAATTTAAAAAGCGCTCATCTTGAATTCATTTTTAATGACGGTCCGTTGGCCCTCAGAGGGCGATGACCCACTGGCGACAGCCTTACACCCTGGTGGACCAATCGAACCCTAGATTCCAATGACACCTCCTGACTTTTTCTTTGTTTCATTAGTGTTTTAGAGCCCTTCAACTACATGATCATTAGTGCCCCGTCCACTGCATAGTTCTAGTGCAGAGACTGCACCTACACTTAGAGTAATGCGACGATCTGTGGGTATTAGCAATATCCAGTTTTCCCAAGCGGCCACCCGTGTTAGCACTAGTTGGGCTTGTGTTGCTTAACTTCAGTGATCAAACGAGAACTGGTCTGTCCAACGCTCCCCTTGTTGTTGTTTGTTGGTGTTTTAGGGCCCTTCAACTACAAGGTCATTAGAGCCCCGTCCACAGCATAGTTTTTATGCAGAGACTGCACAGACACGACACTAATGCGACGATTTTTGGGTATTAGCAGTACCCCGTTTTCCCAAGCGGCCACCCATATCAGTACTAGCTCGGGTTGCGCTGCTGAACTTCAGTGATCAGACGAGCAACTAACGCTCCCCTGTTTCTGAGTGGACCAAAATTTACTCAAGATTGAGGCCACATTGGACCTAAGGCCCGTGTCACGGTTAGAGTTCTTTTACATGACATTGTTGGATCATACTGTCATTCTTTTCAAATATTCTTGCCAAATATTCGGCCTTTGCCCTGTTCACGGCTTGATGCAACCCCGTTGGGGTATGGGGAGCCTTAGACTGAGGTGTGTGAATTACGACGTACAGGAGAGAATTCTCCAAGTGCGCTTTCAATTTGTTGGGAAGTAAAGCCTTTGCCAGGGTCATCTGCAGGTTCTGCGGGGGCCCCGAATAAAGTTATTAATGGAGTTCAACAGTATTTAAACGATATCTTTATCGGAAACTCTTGTAAATCTGAAGTGTGCGGCACTTTAAAGAAGCATTTCTACGCGGAGAAAAATAAACGCGTAGATTGGCATAATCCCCAAGTATAGAAGGTCACCCTCTGGTGTCGGTAAATTGAACGGTTGGGAGTCTAACTTCAAATAGAAAACATATAAACAACCACTTCAGGTCCATGACATAACCATCATCCTTATTACACCTTTATCCCACCTGTGGCAGTGTCTGGTCTGTGGGCGCTGGGCATCCACTCCCTCCTATCACCCACCAGGATCCCATCCAACCCGCACACTAATGACCATTGTAGTTGAAGGGCCTTAAAGCGCCAACAAATCAAATCCATTGCTTTGGAGCACTGATCCTAGGTACTTGAGTCACCACGTTTTTCTACATCGTCCGCGATTACCATGCACTGAGGTGCCCATTCTTTGCTCCAATCAGCAGCTCAAACAAAATGAAAAAGTCTGGACTTAGTGCTGAGCCTTGGTTGTTGTTGTTTGTTGGTGTTTAAGGTCCTGTCAACTACAAGGTCATTAGAGACCCGTCCACTGCATAGTTCTAATGCATTTAATGCACAGACACTACACTAATGTGACGATTATTAGGTATTAGCAGTACCCAGCTTTCCCGAGCGACCACCCATGTCAGTACTAACTGGGCTTGCGTTGCTTAACTTCAGTGATCAGACGAGAACTGGTGTGTCCAACGCAACTCGCCGCTCCCGCTGAGCCTTGGTGTACCCCAACCTTCAACTGGAAGCCTCTAGTAATTCCCCAGGTAGTTTTTACCCTGGCTATGGAATCATCATTCATATCCAGCGTTATCCTGTTTTATCCTTCTTTACCACCCCCCCTTTTCCTTAACGCTTTTCAAACACCTTCCTCAGGATGAAGATTAGTTCCATTCTGGATCTATTACTCTCTCCCACAGCTTCACGGATGGCTCATAATCTTAATATCTCTATAGTTACTACAGTCCTCAACATCACCTTTGCCCTTGAAGAGTGGCTAATTTATCCAACTCTTGCCATGCAGCAGGCATTAGCTATCCTATTGAACAGTTTCCCTAGCCACCTGATACATGTGGTTCCCCAGGCGACGTCACACTTCAGTGGTCTACTCAGGGGCCTACAGCCTTTCGACCTTTCATCTTCCTAAGAGCTCTAACTACTTCCTTTTTCAGCACCCACCTCTTGTTTACCTCAACAGGGAGAAACAGAGTCTCCTTTGCCATCCTTGATACACGTCTTTAAAATTTACAAAAGGTATTGTCATTCAACTTTTTAATCCGCTTCGGTGGCGCTGTAGGTAGCGTGATCGGTAACTGCGTCAATGGTTCAAGGTTCAATACTGGACCGAGGTGGGTTGGCTTCTTTCGGACGGTAGAAATGTCCCGAGTGCGCCCTTCCTTCGGATGAGAAGTAACGCCGAGATCCCGTGTGGTGTACGATGGCATTTGCACGTAAAAGAATCCTCGCACCCTGGCGTCGGTGGAATTCCCCAACGAACAGTACACCGACGATAAATAAGTATAGGTGTTGCAGCTTTGGTCGGCAACCGGTTGAGGAAAAACTCTGCCCGATGTATCACCCTTGTGTCCATTCAGAGAAACGAGGTGGGTACCCGACCCTGCCATAGGCGGGAAAAGGGTTAGGAGTTGCTTTACTGTCATTCAACTTTTTCACATTGATATGTAGTGCACCATGTGGTAGTTGTCAAGTTTGGTGTCAAGGACATTGCAGGATTACCCTTCAAGTCACCAAGGTGATGATCAGCGTTAAAAATGCAGATAATGTGCATGCCGATGCTATACATGGAATTTGTGTAGTTAGGGTCAATCTGAAGTATTTGCAGGACCAAAGACAAAACTGGGAAATTCCATGGTCTAGAGTTGGTAGGTACAGTAGTAGGCGCCATATTAAAACAGTTACGTTATTTTTATAGATAGGTGTCCAGAATGAAATTTATTTTAAATTTTTCCAAATTTTATTATTTCCTGACAGCTTTAAAGGGCGTTTCCGCAACCCGCCAATTATTTGGCTGGTTCATACTAGTGTTGGCTTCACGGGGATTCGACCCACGCTCATTTCAGTGTTCTACTGCCGCCGTTGTGAAATTCCTAATAACTTTATCTTAAACGTGTGTTTTATAAGCGTTTGTTTATTCTGTTATTTGGCATCGGCTTTGCAATTCTTAAGGCTGTGTAATGAACTCCAAGGAGGGGTGAATTCTTATACCTTGAAATTTCGTTGATCTACATATTTCATTTCCTTGTAGAAAGGGTTCTTTCACCAGTAATTGACACTGTATACACCCCACGAGGCCATAATCTCACCTCGAGATCGAAAGACGAAGCATATGGTGTTAAATTGAACCAAACAAGCTGACAGAAGGCACACGTTATGTTCCTGATATCAACCTCCATTCAGACGAAAATGATGTTCCTTTTTTTTGGTTAGGTGAAATGCGTTTACGCACTTTGTCTCGGACGCCTTAAAATACCTACTGTATCAGCATCACCTGGCCACTAGTCGGGAACCGTTTAATACATTACTTCAGGCTAGGCCTTTTATCTGCCCTTAGGGCTTCACTGGTTATTAGGATGAGCATGTATTCGTGTAGTACGTCCTCTACTTAACGTGACGCTGCATTTCAGGGGTCCTCGCTCCTCAGCACGGTGGCCATGACGGACTCAGAGGTCAGTCGGCTCACTGATTTGTTGGTGTTTTAGGGCCCTTCAACTACAATGGTCACTGCAGCCCCGTCCATAACGTAGTCCTAACGCACAGTAACTACGTTGTTACGACGATTTGGGTGAGCGGCAAATTGCGTTGGACACACCAGTTCTCGTCTGATAACTGAAGTTAAGCAGCGCAACCCCCAGCAAATGCTGACATGGGTGGCCGCTTGGGAAAGCTGGGCACTGCTAATACCCAAAAAAATCGTCGCATTAGTATAGTGTCTGTGCAATCTCTGCATAAGAACTATGCTGCGGACGGGGCTCTGATGACCGTTGTAGTTGAAGGGCCCTAAACACCAGCAAACAACAACAATACGACGATTTGGGTATTAGCAGTACTCAGTATTCCCCTCGTACAGCCAAGTTGTATTGGACACACCAGTTCTCGTGAGATCACTGAAGTTAAGTAGTGTAAGCCCAAGTTAGTACCAACATGGGTGGTTGGTAAGAAACGATAGGTGCTGCAAATTGCCCCTCTTCTATGTCCACTACCTACCTCCTCATCTCCCGCAAGCAGCCTCCTAAGGGTTCATCCTGTTATGGTTGCATGGCTAACTCCCCAACCCATTAAATTAATCCAGAATCCAAGCGGTCACGTATGCGAGCTAGTTGGGGTTGCGGTGCTTAATTTCAGTGATCAGTGATCAGGTGGAGCCTCCCAGCTCGCTCGGATCCTCATCTGCATGAATTAACTAATGTGTCCTAAGAAAAGATGGAGACCTTGAGGACCCAGGAAGGAGAACTAGGGTTTTACTCTCTCACTCAAAAGATGCCATCTAGACCCGCCGCGGTGGCGTAGTGGTTAGCACGCTCGGCAACTACGCCAGTAGTTCTAGATTCGATACTGGACCGTGGTGGGTCGGCTTATTTCGGGCGAGAGAGAAGCCGCGAGTGTGCCTTCTTTCGGATGAGAAGTAAAACCGAGGTCCTGTGTGGGTGTACGATGGCACTTGCACGTAAAAGAACCCTCTCTACTACGCAACGGGTAGATGAGGCAAAATTTCCAGGTGTAGGAGCTCGCCCGCTGGCGTCGGTAGCATTCCCCAACGAACACTAGACCGACGATAAATCAGCGTAGGGGTGCAGCTTTGGCCGGCAACCGGCTGCAGAAAAAAAACTATGACCAATATATCACCCTGTGTCCATTCAGAGGGACAAATGGGTACCCGACCCTGCCATAGGCGGGAAAAGGGGTAGGAGTTGCTTTTTCTTGCCAAAAGATGCCATCTACCTCGGACAGGGTCGAACGTGCAATCGTTGAATCGCTACTGAGCTTTGAAAGGGAAGAGTAGGACGTGGCTCATGCGTTACAGCATGGATAAAGTAGGGCCTGTAAAGAATATCAGGCTTTCCCCGGGCGGGCCGCCGAAAAAGCCATTAATATAAGATACTAATAAAACAAAGCACGACTTATTTTGGAATTCTGTATGGCATGATAGAAATAACCCCTTATTCGTCTCTTGTTTGTTGCTGTTCTTTTTTATAATGACAGTAGGCCTTTTTTTGTAGGTCTCGCCTCGGGGTTTAATTTTTTCGTACAGTTCCACCCAGTTGGTAGGAAAAATTGGCTTCCTTAAAGTCTTTTGAGCTGAAAGCCCCGATGTAACTTTAACATAATATTGACTTCACGCCTGTATTTAAGTATTGAAACTTTTGAAACGTACCGAAAGTTTAGCTAACTACCGTATCGTCTATGCGTCAGTTGAGACACGGATGCAAATAACTCATTTGCTCTTCCTTCTCGCCGACTGCTAAAAAACATGTATGACTGCTGCTGCTTCTTCTTCTTCTTACGAAATAAAAAAGCAACTTGCAATAGATAAAGGGTTATATTTAAAAGTTCCATTTAATGGTTTTTACCTTCAACGCCCGTGACCAGAGTCATGTTTCATTTGATTCTTTTTACAAGACACCTAATAGAAAAAGACCCGGATGTCACAAGGGGCGGGATTAGACTGGCGGTTGACTGGAGCGCAACTAACGGATTGGAATCGCACCTCTCCTTTTAGTTTCTACTCTTATCTTGAAAGATGTTAGTGTGGTTATTTTGTGTTGAAGTTTGCATGCTAGTGTTTTGATTACGCGCAACCTTTGAACGATTATGATGTTGACACCTTAAATGGCCAAGTATTTTCGATCGAAATATTACCAAATATTTCAGTTTCGTACACCACTATAGAATACATTTGAAAGTATTTTAGAAAAATACTTCAACTCCACGCGCTAAAAAGTTGATACAGTTCTTCCATCGTGTCAGACTCGTTGATGCAAATAATTTAAAACATTGTTGTTGTTTTCTTCTTTTTTTGTGGTTCCTCAATAATTGGATATGTGTACCTCATTTTGGCACAGAAAAATTTAAAATATTTTATTACACCTGCTAGTGGAATATACATTCTAGTTGTACTTTAGTGAGTATAGTGGCAAAACTTCGTCATCCAGTTGTATTCCATTTCTGACAACTTGGCATGTATTTATTTGAAAGGTAAGTTAATTTTTTATTTGAAGTCGTAGTTAAAATTATAGGATTGATATTTCATTATTTCGAGATGGAAGTCAAAGAAATTGGTTGTCAGAAAGAAATTTAAAATATTAACAGTTGTTAAGGCCTGAAACTATGTAAATTCGTTGTCTTAGCATCTATTACATTCAACCGGAAGTTGTTTTGGGACCCTTCAGGCAACTAACAAATTAAATTAATGATAGTGTAAATAATCATCAATGAAATGTTGATAGTTTAGTTTACCTCATTTATTGTCTAGTTACGTTAAATTTATAATCCAACGTGTTACTGTTTTATGACAGAAATTTTTCCCTACTGTGTATGCACCACTTTGAAGCCAAAATGGGGTTATGACATAAAGATGTGGTACAATTTTCGGCCAAAATATTTCTCGTTATTATTATGACTCTGAAGTTGAATAATTGTCACTGGAAATGCGGACAAGACCAAAGAACTATCTTGTCGAAGAAATTGCAATTAGGTAAACGTCAAAAATTAAGGTGTGACGTAACTACCGAAATAAGCAACAGGCTGGTGGTCATTTTTTATAACCTAGGAGCTTAACATGAAAATATTCGAAATTCCACTCTTTATTTCCACGAAAATGAAATCGTTGTGAATATTCAATGAGAATGCTAATGGTTAGTTCGTTTTGCAACACCTGTGAATTATTATCGGAGTATTGCCTAATTCCAAAGTCCACTCTTGAGTCCATCAGGCCACTTCTGCTATGGATGTTGGCAGGCAGCGCGCTCCACCTAAAATGTCAAAACTCAGAATTGACCACAAAAGAAAATTAATTGTCCCTCTTTCCAATTAAGACTATGTCAGAGAGCGAAAAATTAACCGGGAGACGGAAGTGGAAAAGGATTGCCAAACATCAGGAATGTGGACATGAATCCATCCACGAAAAAGTAACCATTGGTGTTTTTGACCTCCCTGGATGATTAGTTGATGCTGCAACCCGTTGAACCTTCTTAGGGGCATGCAGTTGGCTCGACGCCTTTATTTCAATGCCGCAACTCATTTCTTCAATCCCGCCTTGGTAGCGCAGTACGCTCGGTAACTGCATCAGTAATTCTAGAGTCGATACTGGACGGAGGTGGACTGGCTTCTTTCGGACGAGAAAGATGCCCCGAATGCGCTTTCTTTCAGTTGGGAGGTAAAACCGAGGTCCCGTGTGGTGCACGATGGCATTTGCACGTAAAAGGCTCCTCTCTACTAAGCAACAGGGAGATGGGGCACAATTTTCCATGTGTCGCCCCCCCTCTCTCCGGCGTCGGTAGAATTCCTCAATGGGCAGTAGACCGACGATAAATGAGCATAGGGGTTGCAGCTTTGGTCGACAACCGGCTGTGAAAAAAACAGTCCAATATTTCGCTCTTGTGTCCATTCAGAGGGACAAGATGGGTACCCCACCCTGCCATAGACGGGAAAAGTTGGGAATTCCTTCCCTTCCCTCTCACTCTGATGTTCGTAGTTAGAGGTATCCTACAGCCTCTTGAACCTCAGTCTGCCGAAGTTCTTGACTGAGATATGCTATTAATTTCGGGCAAGATGGTTCTAGGGCACTTCCTTTCTGCTGTAAACGGGGCGGACAGTATTGCCAGCTTTATTTTATGACCTGGAGCTTTTCTACCGACCGCCGACGTAGGAAACGGGAATAGCCCGCCTCGGTGGCTCTGTGTCTCAGTGGTTCGAGGTGGTTTGGCTTCTTTGGGACTAGAGAATGGCATCAGTGTGCCCTTGATGTCAGTGGAGAAAGGTGCCCAATAAAGAAAAGCGGCCCCCGACGATAAATAAGCATATGGGGACTTGCAACATTAAGTTGGTAGCAATCAGCGTAAAAATATCGTCCGGCAGATCGCCTATGTATTCGAATAGGACAAAAACTGGGTACCCGACCCTGTTAACTAAACCTGAGAAACGGTTAGTTGTAACTGTTGATATAGAACGGAGACCATGTAGGGGGCACTGATAATCAGGAATATGTGGGCCATTTCTGTTGGACTGTCAAAAATTCTTACGAAAAGGACAGAATTGTAAACATTATGTACTTTTTACTGAAGAAATTCTTAGCGGCCCATGTCGAGTTCTCACGTTCATACGTGTGTAAGAAGTAAAACGCTGGAGTATTAGCAAATAACGCCCTTGTATATAAATAGGGGGACATGTTTTCATGCCCAAAATTGTCGGGGAACTGTCGTATCACTCCCATACGGTTATTGAAAGGGTTTAAAATTGAGACTCTCATAATACTTCATGAGCTGTTTACATTCCTATCTGGGTCATTGTCAATAGTTAATGAAGAAAGAAAGGTGTCAAGTGTCCATCTGTCAAATTAGGAATTTAACCCGATCCAATGTTGGTATAAGGTGCCACCTATAAGTTCTGTTTGTGGGCCATAGCCTCATGCTGTTCTGTCGAAAGTATTTAATGATGAATTAAGGTCGATGTGTGTTGTCTTAAAGTGAAATAGCGATGCTACCGATACATAGACCGGATAGCCGTACCCCTGGCTCCCCTCGCCTTACCGTACATAAGCAAATGACCTACTCAGCAGCCATCTCAAATATGCGGCCCGCGGAGTATGTGTATGATACAGAGTACAGGTAAACGTATTTTTTACCTAAATCTCCCCTGAGCTCCGTTTGCCCCCAAAAAGCCCCTGAGTTTGATGCTTGGCCCAAGTGAGCCACGATCTGAATAGTTTGAGAAACGCAGCATTGAAGCATAGCTGGTCTAGCCACTATCCCGTAGATTACTTCCCTTTGACTCTGATTGGGGCTCGTTTGGACCTCGTTTTCCTGCCTGCATTCTGTGTAATGCACACTGTGCTAATGGGTTGCATGCCATGCTTTGGGTAACATCACAAATATTTGGACTGTCTGCATTTCAGTCCATAAAAAGCATAGAGTATTTTTAAATATGTCTAACTTGTTAGCTAAGCTAATTTTGGCAATTTACCGGTAAATGAACTGCAAACTTGTTAACTTCACTACCTGTCGATCATTTCAATTTGAAATTAATGAGATTACAAAACATTTCAACTAACGTTATGCTTGAGACCCTCTTTTGGAAATTACTGTCTAATAAGACGTTGAAATGCTCAAGCTAATATTTATCTCATGGACGGTTTTCACCAACTCGTCATATTTAGCAACTTTGCCAATGGATATGAAATAATTTGACAGGCTTGTTGTTCTGTTGTTTTTCTCGATGACGGTCTTGTTATCTCCTTCGAAATCGTCAAGTTTTGTGCTTATTTTTCTGTCTTCGTATTTTGGGTAAGAAAATGACTTTGCTTTCACTTGTCTTCACATTTACACATTGATGTTGTGGATTGACAGATGCATTATTGCTTAGAAAGAAAGCATTTGTAACGGGCTTAGTTTTGTATCTGGATCCTTGTCATAATATTCTGGCAATTTGGGTATTAGTCCCGGCTGGGAGCGGTGAGTTGCGTTGGACACGCCAGTTCTCGTCTGATCACTGAAGTTAAGCAACGCACGCCCAGTTAGTACTGACATGGGTGGTCGCTCGGGAAAGCTGGGTACTGCTAATACCCAATAATAGTCTGTGCAGTATATGCATTAGAACTATACAGCGGACGGGTCTCTAATGACCTCGTAGTTGACGGGACCTTAAACTCCAACAAACAAAAGTCCCGGCTCATCGCAGTCCTGGCCGAGGCTAGTGGCATCCTTCCGAAGAAAAGGAAACCTCAGGTCTCCTTTCGTCGAATGGGTGTGTAGGAAGCAGCTGTATTGCGTTGAACCCACCAGTTCTCGTCTGATCGCTGAAGTTCAGCAACGTAACCCCAGCGACAAGTTGCGTTCGGCACACCAGTTCTCGTGCGATCACTGAAGTTAGGGTAGTCTCACACTGGAGGCGTCTACGAGCGACTTTTAGTCGTGCGTAGTCGTACAATTACGCACGAACGATCCCATTCTTTGTTTCCTTATGCATCCTCTCACTTTGGCTGCGACTCAGTCGTCCGACTACGTGCATACACTTCCGACTAGATCCCAACTGGTTGGAAATTTTCGGGAATTTTGTTTTAAAAGTTTCTTTTGTGCTTCTTGTCAATGCTGCCGGACATGAGTGGGGTTTCGCTGACGCAAGTCGTGCGTAATGTGAGAACTCAAGTCGCCCGACTAAGTCGTGCGTAGTCGGAGTCACATATAGTCGGCTCCAGTGTGAGGCTAGCCTTAAGCAGCGCAAACCCACGCTAGTACCAACATGGGTGGTTGGTAGAGAACGTTGGGTGCTGCAAATTTGCCCTCTCCTACATCCCCTACACCTACTTCCTCCTCTCCCGCGAGCAGTCTCCTAAGGGTTCGGCCTGTTATGGCTGCTTGGTTTACTCCCCCAATCCGTTAGCGTAACATCGTACTAGCATTGCTGACGGCTTGTGAACACTGGGTGCTGCAAATACCCAAAATCGGTGCTGATTCTGGGTTAGAACTACGCAATGGACGGGGCGCTAATGACCGTTGTAATTAAAAGGCCCTAAAACACCAACGAAACAAACAAAACGCGTGCGGTGTGTACCATGCCACATGCACGTCAAAGACCCCAAAGATGAAGTCAAATTGGCAGTAAATTACTTTCAGTAGTAGAGGTTGCCGTTGAGAAATCCAGGTTTCTTGTAGACAGAATGAAATTTTTCTGCTTGTCGAGTGTTGACATAATGCTGGTCATAAGTTGAACTGCACTAACTGTCACCTGTGCTGTATATTTGCATTAGTAGTGTTCTAGGATATGATCCCGTGTGAGATAATCCATTAAAGACTTAATACCGTATAGATGCCCTAAAGCGCACCTCGGACCTGTGATAATTAGCACTTCACTTGCCTTTAGTAAGTACAAATGGTAAAAAATCGATTGCTATCAAGAAGAATTTGGATGACAGGTTTCCCTGGACCATGTTCCGCAAAGTAGCTTCCAGTTTGAGAACTAAAAAATTTCGCCCGCTAAAGTCTGGAGGGCCAACTCCGGTGGTGCAACATTGACGTGCTGGATAATGATTCCGGAATCCATACTGGCCGAGGTTGGGAGGCTCTTTCATCCAAATACGCCTTCTGACCACGTGGCTGGCAGTATGGGCTGTAGAATATAATTCGTAATAAGATACTGATACACTATGTTATGCCTTACCCGTGACGGTGGACGACTGGCTCTCCCACTTCCTAAGGGCGGCCTTTCCACTCAATTCGCTGAGAAACAACAAATTTCATCGTACCCATCTGCTAACTAGCAGTCGGGGGAGGATTTAGATATGCAGATATTAAGATATGGATTTAGGTATTCACCGCTACTATTGAGAAAACAAGTGATGATAGCCAGGGTTGCGTTGCCTAAGTACCCGATCACTTTTTCCCCACTTTACACTATCCAGGACTGGCATAAAGGGTGCACCGCACGTGGGCGGCAGATAATGTACTGCTCCTTATGATTTAAAATTATCTTTAAGGGGCGGGAATTTAATGGTCGCAGGCGAGCGGTAATTAACTCACGGAAGCCTTGCTAGCATCAACCTCTGGGCTGAATCTTTCGTAAACCGCTCGTGAGCCCTGTTAATAATTAGAGGGACTTTATGTAGAGGGACGCTACCTGCGCAATAGGTAGCGTGCCAGTGGTTCCAGGTTCGATACTGGATCGAGGTAGGTTTGCTTCTTTCTGGCAAGAGAAAGCCCCGAGTGCGCCGCCTTCCTTCGAATGAAAAGTAAAACCGAGGTCCCATGTGGTGTGTACAATGGAATTTGCAGGTAAAACAACCCTCTCTACTGTGCAACGGTTAGATAAGGCAAATTTCTCAGGTGTAGGTGCAGCTTTGGTTAGCAGCCGGCTGCGGAAAATCATTGTCCAAATGGGTAGCCGACCCTGTCAGAGGCGGGAAAAGGGTTAGGAGATAATTTGCTTTTTTCAGAGGGATAAACTGTATCTTTTTTACATCTTTATTGCGGCTCTAAGCTATGATGTTTTATACGCCGAATGACGTGTCCCTCGACCCTGCCACAGGCGAGACAAGGGTATGTCTGGTAGTGATGTGGAATATGAGATGCGTCTATTAGATTTACTCCTGACCAGAGGTACAGTAAATCACCAATGTCTGCCTGAGGGAACCGATGAATTTTGAGCTCGAGACAAATGTGTTTTATCCAATTGGAGTTTACTGGCTGTTTTTTGTGTGCTCTATTCGCCACATTTTGAATATTATTGTTGTTTAGAAATGCTTGTGGGAATGTGAATAACCGACCTGAATAAAGTGGAATCGACTTTTTAAGGATAAATTCTCCGACTTGAATACTACGTTAAGCAAACATACCACCTCCAAGTAATGTAATGAATGCTTACAAATCGTGAGTAAGAAAAAAATGGCGATTAAATGATGTTGATTATTTGTTTTAATGAACGTTTCAGAATTAGGTAAACTCTGGAGCGCGCAAAACATTTTAGCATCCATACTTTTTTTTGTTTCCTCCCCCTGCAATTGTCATGTGACCTGATCTCGTAACCCTACACTTAAACTCTATTTGATAAATACTCTAGAACAGTGTACTCGTAATCAACTTAATTTTTATAAACATTTTTAAACGCTTCGCCTATCAGTAGGTTCCCTGGTGAACTACACTATAATAACAAAAGGAAAATTTTGTTTTAAAAGAAATAGGGGGAGGCAAAGAAACACTGTCCCACTTGTGGAGGTGAAATGAGAGGAAGAAGAATACCAATATGGTTTTTTTGAAAAAAAAATATTACCCCCAAAAAATACCATCAAGAAAAGGACTTTGTCATGAAGTACTCTTCACAACCTAGTTGAGAGATAGTGTGATATGGGCGCGATTGAAGTCAGATTGCAAATTGTGCATTATCTTATTTCCACATCATCATCGTGTGTAATGCATACGGCAGTGTCAGGCACGCCCCATTACAGAAGATAACCTTTCGTGTCAGGAAAATTTGAAGTTTTAATTTTTTTTTTACTTCGCATTATGTTGGAACCAAAATAACATCTAAGGAAGGCTACAAATGTAGCTAGACGTTGAGTGATGCTAGTTTTCGGCCGAAATGCAATCAGCGGATGCTGGTTTATTGTAGGTTCATTGTAGGAACATTTCTTCACCCTCCTGATGCTCATAATTAATACAGTAAATAAAATATCTTGTTGCCCACCTGTGAAATTAATCTTGACACAATGCTGTGCTCTTTCTTCAGCTATGAAACTAAACCTCGTCTCCCCTAGCTGCGCAAAATATTTACGAATGCTAAAAAATATTCGCCAAACTCAATGAACTTTAGGTGAAAATACTGTTAATTACACGGGCCCTAGTTACATTCGTAGTGAGGAATGCAGATCACAAGAAATTGCTCAGAAACCGTAAGTAGTTTGACCTTTTGTCAGGTGGAAATTGCGAACGTGCTCAAATTTCGTCAAATGTTTGTTTTTCAAATGTGCCGGCACCGTTTTGAGATGCACATTTTTGAAGCAGTTTGAATGCATTGTATCGAAATAGTCGGTTCTTAAATATATTGGGTTTGAACCTAGTTTCTTGTAAAGTCCTGCCTCAGCATGAAACTGGATGTTATGCCTCGTCTCTAACTGGACACTGTTTATGGCTTATTGACCTAAGGTTTTATTATTAACTTTTTAATCATTTATTTTTTTTTACCCTTTTACAAACCGTCACCATGGTGAGGTGGCACTTTACACCCCCGCCCGACTCTGAGCAACATTTCTGGGCCCTGGTAACCATAATAGTTGTGGTCCCTTAAAAGTTTTGTGCTAGCATTTAAGACTTAAATGCTAGTACAACAACATGACACTACACCGGCTAAATTAACGGTGGGATTCGTGCATGAGTGGTTGTAGTTTCGATCCTCGTTAGAGAGAGCTCCTCAGTGCACCTTCCGTCGGATGGGAGGTAAAACTGTGACCCCCATTTAGTGTGTACGAGTCACTACTGAACACGAATCCTTACTACATTGAGTAAAAGATACGTGTAATTCGACAAACTTTTTAAATTTAGGGCAGTGGTCGGCAAACTCACCAGTCAAGAGCCAAATATCAACAATACAATGATTGGGATTTCTTTTGAGAGCCAAATTTCTTAAACTAGGTAGTAACACCATTTATTAACTTAATAATGAGCTTATTTATTGATAAAAATTAAATTTTTGGAAATTGCTGGTTAGGGCCGGTGCTATATTTTGCGGGGCCCTGTGCAAACTGTTGGTACTGGGCCCCGTGCAAAGTAATGAAGTGGTTCATTAATCTGAATGCCCGGGGCCCTGTGCCATTGCACAGTTCGCACAACCATCACGCCGGCCCTGTCCAGGCTGGTTAGAAAAATACAAGTAACTTTGTGCTTAAAGAAGATACTTTTGGTACCCACGTGTTATTTGTGGACGCGACAAGCACTGACCACTTTACAAAATGAGACTGCTGGCTGAATGACTCACTCAACTCGTGCATAAGGCCCTTTGTCTACTGCCACAACGCAACTGCAAGTCGGCTGAAAAATAATCGAATTTTAATTCCTTTTTAGTTGCATGCTAGCCTGACTTATGTTAACGATATGGACTTCTCCCACCAATGAAACTGAAGTGCGATGTAAAGGCAACTAGTTGGAAACGAGTTGCGTCGCAACTGAGCATGTCAGTTTCATTGCAACTGTCAAGCAATTCGCACAAAGCTCTCATCATCTGAAGTACTCGGCATCATAAGTGCAATTGTTGTCACAGTTGCATCTGTGGACGAAAGTGACATTGCAATTAACTTTAGTTCCATTGCACTTCAGTTGAGTTGCAGCAGTGGACGAAGGGCCTTAGTCAACTGTGCCTCCCCAGCGCCACATGCCGCCTGTGCCACGTCTTCCGTCACCCGAACGACACAGCTGTGTATGCCTGCTCACCAACACAGTCATTTGTGGAAGAGCCGCATTCAAGGGGCCAAAGAGCCCCAGTTTGCCGACCGCTGATCTAGGGGTACAATCATAAAGAAAGCAGGTGCCAACAGTCGACGATAGCGTATAGACTGGAGTACACAGGTTTTAGTCGCTTTTACACGCAATCCGTGTAAAAGCGACTAAAACCCGCCTGTTGTTCTGAAGGACATGCGGTTGGCTTCTATCGGATGAGAGGGAAAGGTCCTGTGTGATGTACGATGGCATTTCCAGGTAAAAGAATATTCTTTAATATACAACTGGTAGATGAGACAAAATGACCCCAGCGAACAGTAGACTGATGGTAAATAAGCATAGGGTTGCAGCTTTGGTCGGCAGCCGGCTATGGAAAACTACCGTCCAATATATCACCTTTGTGTCCATTCAGAGGACCAAGATGGGCAACAGACGCTGCCATAAGCGGGAAAAGAGTTGTTGCATTGCTTTGGTACTTGTTTCTTTTGTCCCATATACCGTAGGCGCTTTATTAAAAAACAGCAAAGATTAAACCCCGGTGTCCATTTGTACTTCGGGTTTTACTGTACGTAACCTCAACCAGGGAGAAAGAACTATAAATAGTCATTCTGGTGAACTTACCCGCGAGGGTTACAACCTCTGACAAGTATGAACCTGCTTTATATGTGTGGGTCTCATTAGCCATCATTCAAACATTTTTGGCAGTTGTCGTCCCTGGTCAGCGCCGGGTATCTGAAAGCAGGGATCCTTCCTTCCTTTATGTTTGGACCCTATGATTTCAATTGATTGCCCCTAAAAACAGTAGGCCCGCGATAAATTGGCATAGGGTTTGGCAGCCGGCTGCATAAAATACTATCCAGCACATCGCTTATGTATCTCAATGGGGATAAAGTTGGAAACCTGACCCTGCCACAGAGGAAAAGGGGGTTAGTAATGATTACCGGTATTCCTGTGCAGAGAGGGTGAAGCACAGTGACTTTTAGTCATGCTTCAACCTGCATTCAATGCTTTTCTGTAAAGTATGGTGAATTTGAGATATCGAGGCGGTTTGATAGGTGGACCCGCCTTGCCTCGCAATGGGTAACGTGCTCGATGTACTGTGCCAGTGGTTCCAAGTTCGATACTGAGAAGCACGAGTGCGTCTTCCTTCGGATGAGAAATAAAACCGAGGTCCGTTGTAATGTACTATGGCCCTCTCTACCTCAGAACCCTCTCTACTATGTAACGCATAGATGACGCAAACTTTCCACGTGTAGGAGCTCGCCCTACCTACCCCGACGTCGGTGGAGTGCCTCAACGAGCAGTAATCGGGACGATAAATAAGCATAGGGTCGGCAGCCGGTTGCGGAAAGACACCTCCAATATATCACCCTTGTGTCTATCCAAGGGACAAGTTGGGTACGCGATCCCCCCATAGGCGAGGAAAAGGTCAGGAGTTGCTTTGAGGCGGTTTGGTTGGTCTAACGGTAGTTATAGACTCACTTTTCATGCAATCAGCTTGATCGGCCGCGTTTTAAAAGGGTCTCTACAGTTTTAGGAAGTTATAAACAGCTGAGGAAGTTGTGGTGATGTTTAGTAGAGCAAAAATATATAAATACATTTGTTATGATGACGATGCTGATGCATTTAATCGGATAATTTTGTTTTATTTGTTTCTAAATGTTTAAATATGTTCTGGAATGCAAGTTAGTAGGTGGCTGAGTTGCAGAAGGAAGTACTTAACAACCTTTAGCCTTTTGTATGCACAGACTGTAATATGACGACATAGGCGATGCACAACACGATTCATTCATAAATACTTAAGACAATGGACAGTAATATGGGTGTGGAATAAAAGTTAAACGTTTATTATTAACAACGGTAGTCCCAGCTGTTACACTATAATGTCATAAATGTTGACCCTCAGATGGTGTGGTTGATGATGTTAATGTTTGTTATGCACATATAAAATATCTTAACAGCGACACGAGACAGCAATTTCTTTTTTTTTTAGTTGTTATTCAACGTCTACTAAACGGGATGATAGTTAGTGTTATTAAGAAACCTACTACCCCCTCCTCCTGTCCCATTCTTTCCAAGCTGTGAAGTACTTAACTATTTTTCAATAATAATCTAAAAGTACCATTTGAATTACTCTTGAACTCCAAGGGGTCAATCTTGGTATGGAGCTATTTCGTAATTGACTAACCCACTGTTAGGATGATGGTGGAAGAAAGGAAGTGGCAGCACACACTCGCACGCCCCAAAATACAATTGCAGACCTAAAAGAAAATCTGTGGAAATCTTGATATTTAAGTGGTGGACAATGCCCGTTGCTGAGAAAAAAGATAAATAAATCACTCCACCATCAAATGAGACGATACAATTATTGCATTTTCAGAATTGCCCTTTGCAGCTGCTCACTGAATAATAAGCAGTGCATAGTAGGGGTGTATGAAGTGCGAACTGTCGGACATCCGAGCTTTTTTAACGACTTAGGGGAGGGAGAGAGAAGTAATTGTACTCACAGACGTCCCTCTATGTATTTAATATTTTAATTGTAGAGATTTCGTAAGGAGTGATGTCTTCCACAAATAATAGTCTAGACCTGTGGTTTTCAAACTGTGCTCCGCGGAACCCCAGGGTTCTACAGCACATCTCTGGGGGTTCCGCAAGTCAAAAGTGTTTATTAACTAAAAAAACAATAAAGGAACATGTAGTTACATTTGAAAATTAATCAGAAGCTTCATGTGTGGGCTGGCGATTTGTTCGCACCGGCAAGATATATTTTTCTAAGGGTGAGATGGGGCTCCCCGAAAAATCTTATTGTTCTAAGGGTTCGTTGTTGTTTGTTTGTTGGTGGTTTAGGGCCCTTCTACTACATGGTCTTTGGAGCCTCGTCCACCGCATAGCTCTTGTGCAGAAGCTGCACAGGCACTGCGACATGCGACGATTTTTGGGTATTAGCGTTCCCCAATTTTCCCAAGTGGCCACCCATGTCAGTACTAGCTGGGGTTGCGTTGCTCCGTGAGTCAACAAAGTTTGAAGACTGCATCATCAGTTTAGAGTCATGTCGTCTGCACTTGATTTTCAGCCAAACCACATTTCTGGTCTACTCCACCCAAGGATTGCCCCTGTTATTTCAAGAAATGTTTGTGTGAAATGTGGTTTGCGTTGCATGTGTTGTGGTTTTTGAATTTTTATTTAATTTAATTTGAAATGAAGATGGTCACCGAACTTGAAACCGGAAATTCGCCGTTAAAGAAAAACTAAATATTGATGGTAGAAGCCTTTTGTGGCGACTGTCTCCATCTACCGATGAACAGTTTTCGATTTGTGAGCTTACGGTTTCGTTTCGTGAAACTTGAACTGGTGCCTGTGTAGAAATCAGGGGCGGATCCAGGGGGAGTAATATAGCAATTGCTCACCCCTCAGTGCCTCAATTGGGAGCATATTTCAGCTGATGCGCCATTCAACTTTGCAACTGATGAGGCATTTTTGCGTTTGCTATTCCCATTTCTATCCTGCCATTCCAATCTGCAGTTGGCTAAACCACTGAAGATAGGACATTGTCTAAGGGGCAGTAGAGGACCTATTGTAATTGCTAGCTAGATTTATACTAAGGGATTCTGAATATTTAGAAATATTTGGAGCGCATTTTTGTTGAAGTGCTCCCCCATCTGACTCTTTTGTTGTTGTTTGTTGGAGTTTAAGGTCCCGTCAACTACAAGGTCATTAGAGACCCGTCCACTGCATAGTTCTAATGCATAGACTCACAGACACAACACTAATGCGACGATTTTTGGGTATTAGCAATACCCAGCTTTCCCGAGCGACCACCCATGTCAGTACTAACTGGGCTTGCGTTGCTTAACTTCAGTGATCAGACGAGAACTGGTGTGTCCAACGCAACTCGCCGCTCCCCCATCTGACTCTGGATCCGCCCCTTGTAGAAAATAGTATCTCAAATAAGCGTGCTCAGAAATCCGAAAGTATGAAGCGTTCTATAATGTTCTCAGAACGATTTGATTACTGGCAAATATATATTGACATTTTTATGAATCGGTTTGCGGACTTTTCTGTTAGCAAACATTTTCATCCACTTTTCGTTCATATGTTCGCGAAGTCTCCTCCAAAATTGCGGTGCGTCCAGTTAGCGGATCTTCTTAGTATTAGCGAACATTTCCAAACATTTGTCCCGAGCAAACGCGGAAAAACGAAATCGAGATGTAGGCCTACTGAGTGCGAGGATTGCGAACATCAAGAACTTAACGTTTGTTTTCGTATTCGTGGCGAGATGACTTGGGCGAACGAGATGATCTTGATTTTTCCTTATCTCAGATATTGAGAATTGTGGCAAGTCTGAGTTGAACTTCTCAAAAAAACCAACTGTTGCGAGTATTTACCAAAAATTCCAAATATAGCCAGCCATCAAACCCACCTCGGTGGCGTAAAGCTAGAGTAGTCGACTACTGCATCAGTAGTTCCAGACTCGATTCTGGATCGAGATGTTTTGGCTTCTTTGAGCGAGATACAGGCTCCAATGCGGTCTTAGACGTATGGGAAGTAAAGTCGTGATCCCGTATGAAGTGCAAGGGGTTATCACTGCGCGTAAAACAACCCTTACTACATGAAATAAAATGCGTGGTTCCGCAAAATTCCCATGTGTAGGAGGAGCTGGCCTTCTGGCGTCGGCGGACTGCTGCAGCCTTCAGTAGACTTGACCATAAATAAGCATAGGGGTTGCAGCACGAGCTGATTAGCAGCCGGCTTCCTAAAATACCATCTAGCAGATCTTCCCTGACTCCCAATGGTATAGAAATGGTTGCCCGTCCCTGCTTTAGGGGGTTAGATTTTTAGTAGATTGTCGATTGATTTATATTGAAGCCTCAGGTTTATGGCAGTTTTGTTATTCATGCCCGTTGACAATAATGTTATTTGAATGGCGCAACAGTTCCATTTCTGGAATAAGTTGTGAGCGGCGAATTGCGTTGGACACACCAGTTCTCGTCTGTTCACTGAAGTTAAGCAGCACAACCCCAGCTAGTACTGACATGGGTGGCCGCTTGGGAAAACTTCGTCGCATTAGTATAGTGTCTGTGCAGTCTCTGCATAAGAACTACTTTGTAGACGGGACTCTAATGACCTTGTAGTTGAAGGGCCCTAAAACACCAACGAACAACAACTGGAATAAGCTGAACCTCAGCAGTAGAGGGTTCGAGTCCATGCATTTTTAACGCTGGCATTTGCCCGCTGCAAAAAGCCCTGAAGGAATAACCTCTTTAGTTCCATGTTGTGGTGGATTCTATGGCATCCCTCTCACCAAAATTGCTTTTCAATTATGTTGTTGACTGTTATCTCTCCCCTTACTCTCTCTCTCCCCCCCTCTCCCTTACCATCTTGCGTGCCATTTTTTCCCCAAAAAAATCCTTTTGAGATAAACTCCAAGCATCTCATCAAATAAACCGATCATTATCTCGAATTTTTAACAATAAGAGATTTTTTTTGAAGCAAGAGTCTTCCGGAATGCTGTCTTGTTACTCATGATTTAGCATAGATAACGTGTCATAGCTGGAATCCAATTTGCTTACAATCAGTAAAAGTTCGAGCAGAACAATAATTTCGTCCTGGTGTCGTCGAATGGAGTTTCTCTCTCTCTCTCTCTCTTTCTGTTTGTCCTGTGGAACTGCCTGAAATGCCCTAAAATCGTTGTTGAATATTGGTTCAAAAATGACAACTGTTAAGTCCGAATGTGACAATTTATTATGTCCCAAACTGTGACTGTTGCTGGGTTATCAAGATAACCGAGAATCATAAATTTCTCACTATGTCGCAAGAGGTGGAAGAGGAGGGCTTGTTGGTTGTGCTGAGAGTGGCAAATTTCTTTGTGTGCCTGCCTTCTCTTTGGGTTGAACAAGCCTCGAGATATGTGCAAAGATTTGAAAATGTGCTGTTTGCTGTTAATGCAGTTTATTAGTATACTCGTTTTTTCGTCTTCCTTATGTGTGTGTGGGCAAACTATGAACTAGGGACATCTTGAGAGGGGAAATATATGGAGTTAACGTACAATTAAGTCCTCTAAACAACCCGTTAACGTTCAACTAAGGTTATTTATGACTTTAAGTATCTAAACTGCATACAGGTTTTTTCTTTTGCTTTCGAAGAGAATTCGTTTAAATTTCTTTGCTTTGCTGTTTCAGTTTAATTAATTGCAGTTCACCAATGTTCGGTGTGTTACTTTCGGCTCTTCAGTGGTCCGGTTGAAAAGAGAGCCATAGAAATGCTGCAGTACTCTTTTTAATTAGTGTAATGTTCGTTTGATGTGTGATTATTTAATAGACACTAGTTTTCTAAAGGTAATTTTTCCAGTCCTTGTTGCATGTCTGCAGTAAAGAGGATGGTGCTGAAAGAGGTAAAGCATTGTTGTGTTGCCGTTTTGTAGGTTGACATGCGTCAAAAGCATTTTGGGGTTTAATGTAACTGCGATACAGGTTAATGATGGCTTTTCAACTTTCGCGAGAAGTGAACCAACCATTAGTCAAGGCGCAAAATGAGGCCGCAGTGTGACGCAGCCCTGCGAAATTCTGCTAGCAGGCAATCACTGTTACGTTGAAAGCCATTTTAGTTGACGCAAATTGCAAACCAGTATGTTGAAAAACTGCGATTCAATGTGTGGTGATTGCCTGCTAGCAGAATTTCTCAGGGCTGTGTTACGCTGCGTCACCCTGCGGCCTCATTTTGTGCCTTGCCTTAGTAATGAAAAGTGCATTTCAGAGGCTTCGTGTTTGGCTCGGAATAGCATGCCCGCAATTTCAGGTTCCATTCTGGCCGAGGCACATTGCTTGTTCCGGATGAGGGGCCCTTCCGGCGGATGGGAAGTGAATTCGTGGTTCCGTGTGGTGTGTACGTTGTCACTTTCACGTCAATGAAGACTTCCTGCATTTAGTTATATATTCCAGGTGTTGGAGCTTGCCCACTGACGTCCGTAAATTACCTTTACCCGTAATCCAAGCCCATCAGATCTAAAACATGCGGGGGAGCGACGAGTTGCGTTGGACACACCAGTTCTCGTCTTATCACTGCAGTTAAGCAACGCAACCTCAGTTAGTACTGACATGGGCGGCCGCTTGGGAAAACTGGATACCGCTTGTATCCAAAAATCGTCGAATTAGTGTAGTGCCTGTGCAGTCCCTATATTAGAACTGCACAATGGACGGGGCTCTAATGACCTCGTAGTTGAAGGGCCCTAAAACACCAACTGACAAACGATCTAAAACATGCATGCTATCCCAGCATTGATCTGTCATTTAGGTGGTGTCGATTTTGTACCTAAAGGTGTTCCTTTATACGAAACTCGCGGGGCTACGGCTTCCTTGGGGTTATGGCGTGGAGGGGCTGTATTGCGTTGCACACAGCAGTTCTCGTCTGATCACTGAAGCTAAGCAACGCAACCTCAGCTAGTACTAACATGGGTGACGGCTTGGGAACGCTTAGTATTGCTAATACCCAAAAATCGTCGTAACGGCGTCCTGTCTGAGCAGACCCTGCATTAGATCTACGTAGTGGACGGGGTTCTAATGACCTTTGTAGTTGAAGGGTCCTAGAACGCCAACGGGACGGGGATTGCGGCATACTTGGCATTTCCCTACTTCCGGGAAGAAGTCAGCCACTTTGAATAGATCGAATCTGTAGTAATTTACTCAAGAGTTAACTTGCAAAGAGTGTTCAGTTGCCGAGGCCTGATAATGGAGATGGTAGGCGTTGATGGAATTTTGAGACCCTCTCATAGAAAGTAAATTGAAAGTGACGATTTATTGAGACTAGCGCAGGTTTTGAAACTGCTACGAAAGGCGATTCAGAATTTTGAAGAGTGGAAGTAGTCGATGTAGGTAAGTAACTGGAGTGGGGTGATGCGAGACTCGTAAACCTGTCCCATGTGAAAGTGCATGACGATGAATTATGTTGTGGATTCTTGTCAGTTTGGGGAAAGCGGTTCACTATGTGACGCCGTATTAAAATGGGCTTCTCTTCCGGAAAATCCTCGGAGCGGCGAGTTGCGTTGGACACGTCAATTCTCGTCTGATCACTGAAGTTAAGCAACGCAAGCCCAGTTAATACTGACATGGGTCGTCGCTCGGGAAAGTTGGGTTCTGCTAATACCCTATAATCGTCGCATTAGTGTAGTGTCTGTGCAGTCTATGCACTAGAACTATGCAATGGACGGGTCTCTAGTGACCTTGTAGTTGACGGGACCTTAAACACCAACGAACAACGGCAACAACAACAACCGGAAAATCCATTATTTTTCTCTCCCGAATCTTGATCTCTGTAAGTGCGATGCACCTCCAAACTTTTTCCGCTCAATTGGGGATTGAGGATGCACCGCTGTGCTCGTTGTATGTTACGCCAACGGGTTGGAGAGTCTGCCAAGCAGTCATAACAGGCCGGACCTTGTGGAGGACCAACTTCCAATAAGCAAGCAGTTACTCTTTAGTATAGTTTTTGGTCGCCACTTATAATTTATTAATTTAAAAATTGGCTGCGTGTATCTTTTGGTTTGGTCGAGGATAATTTTCTAGAACAGAGCACAAGCTCCAAGTTCTCCTGCAGTCTGATGATGGTCATGGTACCATTTCTGCAGTCATGGTACCATTTCCAAAGGTGTTCCCTACAGTTGACATCACACGCGCTTTACCTAGCCGCAGCTTCACTTCCCATCCAAAGGATTTGTTTTTGTTGTTTGTTGGTGTTTTAGGGCCCTTCAACTCCATGGTCATTAGATCCCCGTCCACAGCATAGTTCTTATGCAGACACTGCACAGACACTACAGTAATGCGACGATTTTTGGATATTAACGGCAGAAGTGTCGCTAGGGTTGGCGTCACCCGGTGCGGTCACGCCATGGTGTCATCCCCCTCACCTGAAAAAATGCCACTTTGTTCCTTCTTCTGTTTTGGTGTCACCCCATTTGTCATGTTATGAGTGGTGTCACCCGGTGCGGCCCGCACCCCGTAGTGACACCACTGATTAGCGGCACCCAGTTTTCCCAAGCGGCCACCCATGTCAGTACTTGCTGGGGTTGCGCTGCTTAACTTCAGTGATCAGACGAGAATTGGTGTGTCCAACGCAATTCGCCGCTCCCCATCCAAAGGAAGGCGCACTTGTGATGTCTCGAGCTCAATAAAATCTTCCCATGCCGACCAGAACAGAGCCTGAAACTTTAAACTTGCAAGACAAATACGCAACCACAGGTCCACTAAGAAGAAAAACTTGGTTCATGTCTAAAGTTATGGTTCTGTTGCCCTGTTCGAAGTTTTTGGAACCCGTCTTGTCCTACCAACCACAATTTGTGTTCTTCGAAGTCATCTTTCTTGATAGCCTTTTTAGTTTCGGTGTTGAAAGAGTCGCTCTCCTTTTCCTGAAATTCAAAAATTATAAATTATGACTGAGTGCATAGCATATGAAGTGCTGTTCTTCCTCATCGCCCTTCCAAGTTCTGATCTTTGGAAATTTTGTGCAAAACCTGAAGTTTTATGGCTCCATAAAAATAGTGGTGGACATTTTTGAAACTCTGATGTCTCGAAGGCTGTTTTTTTTTTAAAAGCGAAACGAAATTAATTAACTATTCATGGAATCAGATAGGTTTGTTAATTTCAGTATGGTTAGTCAATTGTTTCTCTGCTAAATTTATGTTTACTGGGCGAGCGTTTAACGCACCCTTTTATAGACCATGGTAGGACCGCCTTCTCAATTAACATGCAGAACGACTCAGACCGTAGTTACAATCTGTAATTAACAGCAGCTTCAAGTTTCTTGATTAAAGAGGTGAGTGTTAGTTTTCTTTAATTAACAACGACTCATTAACCTTTGAAAATGGAGATGGGATCTTTTTTTAGGCGTTTGAGTGTCGTTGACTAGTAACAAAAGGCAATTGTTTTGGCCTCACCCACCCCATCATCTTGCCGTTGTGCTTTCTGCGCTCTTCACTCTCGTCATTCTCATAAATTTTCAAACTCCACGACCTGTTTACTACGCGGTAATTGATAGGTAAGATAATACGCATGAAATACCTACGGATTGTAATGTATATATAAACAACGGTTTAGTAGTTTGACGCTAGATTTTGAAGGCGAATATTTGTTTCGCTGCGTGAAGAGAGTTTGATGAACTGGCTTGGTCTTTTATCATCATCATACCCTTATCCCGCCCGTGGCAGGATCAGATCTGCGGGTTCTAGCCCTCCACTTCCGCCTATCTCCAACCAGGTCCCTGCTAACCCTGCACACTACCATATCCTTACGAACAACCTGCTCCCGCGTCTGCTTCGGTCTCCCCCTACCCTGGGTGCTTCCAACCTCCTGCATTCGTAAAATAGACCTATCGAGCTCCTCCTCTCCCCTCTTCTCATTACGTGCCCATACCACCTCAACCTACTCTAATTTTTTCCGCGATATCCCCACCCCTGGCTACATCTAATATACTCATTCCTAACTATCAGCTTACGACACCCCGCTAATATACCGCATCATTCGCATCTTGGCTGCTTGCATTCTATTAACGTGGCTCTTCCTCAACACTGATCCACATAGGAAAGATCCTTGGGAAGACTCGACTAGCCCCCTGCGTCTAGCCTACAGCCGTGTGTTGCGTGTTATCTTTCACCAACCCCCGTGGGTCATACTGTCACCCTCTTGTAAGAAATATAATCTGTTACCGTTCCACTTCTATCTGCTATGTTGTAATGTGTGCTCTCACCAGTGCTCTTCGGTTCTCTGACTACTCGTGCGACTTCATCCGAGCCACTTTTGTAGCCTCTATGGAGGTAAGGTTAACTTAGCGGTACAAGTTTGACTCCTCTCTGCCTTGCAGGGACCTATGTCGTCGTTTCTTTTCCGTGACGAGTTTCAGGTCATGGAATGCGCTTCTATACTCTATTCACTCCACAGTATATTCCTGTTCAAACCACAAATGCATCACCAGTTGCTGCAGCCATGTAAAAAAGCTACTTTTCTCCCCCTATCCGGATCAGATCGTTGTCTGACCTCTTTCTCACTCGCCTATCATGTGATTTTGTTGTATCCCCACTATAATAAATAGTATAGTGGGCCTAACCACTGCCCTGCAAAACTTCCCTTTAGAACTGGACACACCAGTTCCCGTTAGATCACTGAAGTTAAGCAGCGCACACCCACGTCAATACCAACTTGGGTGGTTGGTAAAGAACGTTGGGTGCTACAAATTAATCCTCTTCCTCCTCCTTTCACCTACCTCCTCATCTCCCGCGGGCAGCCTCCTAAGGGGTTGACCTGTTATGGCTGCCTGGCTTACACCCCAACCCACAAACTAATCAAAGAACACAAAGAATCAAAGAACTTGATTGGGACCCTCCGCGATTAGGACTCCACTTGCCTGTTTCCACTTCCAAGCATCCCCCTTGATTCTATTGTCTTTGAAACTGAATTTCTTCAAATTTTGCGGCCCCCACTTGATCACGTGGTACTATCCTGGCCGAGGAGAATGAGCTTCTTCCTGGCATGGAAATGCAGTCCCTAGTGTCGCTTTGGTCGATTGGAAAGTGAAGCAGTAGCTCTTTGTGGCGTGTACGACATGACCTACAGGTAAATAATCCTTGCTTTATGGAGTATATCTGAAGGTCGGCAAAATTTCCTGGTGGAAGAGGTCGCCCGTCGCCTCTGGTGAAATTATCCCCAGATAAATTAGGCCGACGTTAAAAATAGGAGTTGTGTATGTGTTGTGAACGGACATCTTTAAGTGTGGGTCACATCGTACACACCACACAGTCTGCCTTGTTAAACTTCCCCTTACTAGTTTTGCTGCAGTAAGAAATTTTGGAAATTTAGTCAGAAATACTAAAATAAGGTGGTGTTTGCACATAAGGTGGTGTTCGCATAATTAGTTTGCACAGGGCCCCGCAAAATATAGCGCCGGCCCTGACTGTAGGTATGCGACGCTGTTGATGGGAAAGGCACAATCACTGACGTTAGTGAAGTCGCCAAAGGACCATAGTTTCGGCTTCATTAGCAGTGTCTTCTTGCCTAAACATTTTATAACGGACCCAACCCTGTGGAGGCTGTTCATGGGTGCAGGGGAGGTAAGAGTGGGGGATGTAGGAGAGGAGAAATTAGCAGCACCCAATGTTGCCAACTATAACTACCCATGTCAGTACTAACTTGGGTTGCGTTGCTTGACTTCAGTGATCTGACGAGAACTGGTGTGTCCAACGCAACTCAGCCGCTCAAGGTAGCTCTCATATGGTTGCAGATGGAGATGGATGGGGTCCTGATGGGGGCTGCGTTGGTATCCACAATTTAACATTTTTCAACTTGAATTACTGCGACACTGTCAAAATCGTTGCGAGTTGTTATCATGTGCAGGTAGTGAGTCTGTGACTCCCCCATCCACTGGTTGCGTTCAATTAGTTGCTTGCCCACCTCTTTATTCAGCCAAATCTGCCTACGGTTTGCCGTTTTAACGTGGACCTCAGTTATTTTAGGAATGGACTTTCCGAATATATTAGTTTTGATCACTCACTAAAGCAGGAGTGGATAAGCTACGGGCTGCTGCCATTTACCCATTTGTCACTAGTTACTTCTCAAAATTGGAAATGCTAAAATAAGTGTTTAATTCGTGGAATTAAGTTTCAAATTCAGTAGTGGCCCACTAGAGTCTTACGGACTTCCATGTGTCTTTCATGGCGAAAAGAATAGAAAACATCTTGAGAAGGGACTGACTGGCTTTTCTTACCTCGAGAAGGTCAGTTCTTTGTGGCCTTTTCAATCACGCTAGTTGATGGTGGTTATGTTATTCACACATTTTCACGTTGTTAATAGTGCATCAGTGAAGCTTTTGAAATTTCTTAGTTTGAGGATCGACAAATTGCAGGTAGAAAAAAAAACCACAATATTTTAACGGCCTCATCAGACATTTGCAATTGCTTTCTATGTTGCTGTGACTAAATCTTGACATTTCACCTCTGATGAGACTATTTGGAATTTTGTTTCTGACAACAAAAAATTCGGGTTTTCAAATGTAAATTACCTCTTAATACGACTGTGGTATTTCCAACTGTGATGTTAAAGAGGTCCGTTATCGGTTCTCCTTACGCCCAGTGACCACCTATAGAGTTGAGTGACTGTGGTGCTGGTGGACCAAGTAGGAGGCCGTCTTTAATTTTTTTACTCCACTGGACGTCATGATCTGTTCTTGTACCCTACTGCTCTTCAGTAGTTGCTTGTTCGCATTAAATCCTCCAGATTTTTGTTTAATATCCACGCTCTCTTCTATTCATGAATAAAAACTTGCTTATGCTGTTTATTACAATACCATTAATTCTGTTTGGCAGGTTAAGGTCATAGTTCTCTGTGGCGTCTGTTGAAGATGTTTTCCCCCCTTAGATTGAAGCCGTATACATTAGAAAGAATAATAAAGATGTCTTCAGTCATGCCCTGATGAAAATTCGACTGAATTCAAATATGAATTGTGAGTAATAGTGGTAATTCAAGCCATGGGAGGAGTGCCTTCTCTGTAGAAATTTTAATTGTGCTACGCCAACGACCGCAACTACTATATCGCCATAGTTTGACGGGAGCGGCTTATTGCGTTGGACACACCAGTACTCGTCTAGTCACTGAAGCTAAGCAACGCAATCCCAGCTAGTACTAACATGGGTGGCCACTTGGGAAAACTGGGTACTGCTAATACCCCAAAATCGTCGCATTAATGTAGTGTCTGTGCGGCCTCTGCATTAGAACTACGCAGTGGACGGGGCTCTAGGGTGGGATTTTGTCTGTATGATGGGAGTTTGTCTACGTCGGGAGGGAAAGATTGGAGGTAATGTTCCAGAGAAGGAGTAAAACTTGGAGGAAAATTTTCCATAGGTGTAGCGACAATGTTCCAGAAGGGGCAAAGCTTGGCGACAATGTTCGTTTTTTGACATTGGCACCTTCCACATCAGAGCTGGTGTTCAAGAAAAAAGCATAGAGCAACGACACCATCCGCTCCCTGGCGTCAGGAAAAAAGTTAGGTCAACGTAAAAGAACTTAGGTTTATGGCAACAGGACGTAAACCGACTAACGTCAAAATACTGTCCAACGTGTGTTCCTGGTATTAACCGGACAATTTCGTACTCCTTCCTAATGTTTCTCAAAGTGTGGCCCGCGGTCCTTCGGTAGACCGCAAAGATTTTCTGATGGGCAGCGAATTTTATTATTATAAATACAGTATTCGATCTCGTTTCGTGCAATATTGTAACCAATAAAGCATTAATTTAACTGCCAAAGTTTCTATCTTGGTTGTGTATAATGCGATGTTGGAACAAGTGGGGTAGACCGGCATCCCTCCACAGACAACCCAGCCAATATTTCTGCAGGTTCCCCCAGTCAGAGGCCCCCAGTCAGAGCATGTTCAGTGGACCCGCATTTGTTGTTGTTTGTTGGAGTTTAAGGTCCCGTCAACTACAAGGTCATTAGAGACCCGTCCATTGCATAGTTCTAATGCATAGACTGCACAGACACTACCCTAATGCGACGATTATTGGGTATTAGCAGTACCCAGCTTTCCCGAGCGACCACCCATGTCAGTACTAACTGGGCTTGTGCTGCTTAACTTCAGTGATCAAACGAGAACTGGTGTGTCCAACACAACTCGCCACTCCCGTGGACCCGCAGACCCGACCCTGCCACAGACGGGATAAGGGTATGATAAGGGTATTCATCCAGCTAAACGCCTAGAGCAGAGTAGGGGCTTGTGTGGTGCTGAGGTGTATCGTATGTCAAACTGGGGCTCGAACAGAAAAGCTTGAGAAACGTTGTTCTATGCTGTATTTGAAGAGACTTTTAAGGGTTATTATTGATCATAACGGATGCAATCTCCAACTTCATTTTGGAACGAAGTGCAGAGGCTTCTGTGTAGTGCCACCTATGTGGGGAAGCCGTCTAAAAATGCGAGAAATCGTAGAAATTAAATAATATTCATTTTCAAAGCAATGCTTTGATATCTGTACTGAATAGTACTGTTAGGGCTGCGCTAGATGTCGTATGATTTCTGTAATCCAAGTTTGTGGCGCATAAAAGAAAAATGGCTGAATGGTAGCTCTATTCTGATGCTCGTTAATTGGGGTTCTGTGCGCGATTGAAAAACCCGCCTCGGTAGCGTAGTGGGTAGCACGCTCAGTAACTGCGTCAGTAGTTCTAGGTTCGATACTGGACCGAGGTGGGTTGGCTTCTTCGGAGCGACAGAAGCCCAGAGTGTGCCTTCTTTCGGATGAGAAATGAAACCTAGGTCCCGTGTGGTGTACAATGGCCTTTGCACTTCACCCTGGCGTCGTTTGAATGCGTCAATGAACAGTAGGCTGAAGATAAATAGGCATATAGGGTTTGCAGCTTTTGTCGGCAACCGGCTGTGGCAAAACCCTGCCCAATGTATAACTCTTGTGTCCATTCAGAAGGACATTTGGCACTCGCAAACAGTCGGGATTCCAAAATTGTTATTGAACCATTGCCCCATTCCAGAATTGTTATTGAACCATTGCCCCATTCCAGAATTGTTATTGAACCATTGCCCCATTCCAGAATTGTTATTGACCACCGTCCTGATCACTACATTCAAAAGGCAACAACAGCAAGTCGCTTGCCAGATTAGTATTACTTTTGTTTTTGCGTCGTCTCAATTCTAATTCTAATTGAATAGACTGCAAGGGCAATAGGCAGTGGAGAGAAGAATTCCTAATAATTGACTCATTCAAAACCCCCAAGGAACCTGAAGCATAGCATCTATTCTGCTATAATGGCACCTTCTTTCAGAAAGTCCTTCACGTTATCCTCATCAAGAGCATTCCATTGCCGAATGACCCTTGGAAAAAAGGACCAGTAATATGAGTATTTCGGGCCCTGATCCCCTTCAATTTGATCAATGATTGTTTCTCCCCCTATATTCTGCAAAGGATAACCTGCCAACTAGAGGACCCTCGTAACCTATTTTCAACAGTCTGATAAACAGGTTAATACTGTCAGAAACCCACCTATGACAGTACCCTCTGACAGGGTACCCGACCCTGCCACAGACGGAGGAAAAGAATTAGAAATTGCTATTCTGTGAGGGATTGCTAGGTTTCTCTCGGAGAGATTGGAGGAAACATGGCTTTGGACTGTGGTGGCGATTGGCCGAACTTCAGTCCCACTGTCAATCTCTCGGATTCTTGAGACCTGACTATCATTTCAAGGGTTCCTGCGACCTGAATAAAAGCTTAAAAAGGATTTTGCCTGCTGACCGTGACGTGGGAATAGTGTTAATTTCTGCTGTAGTAATTTTCCTTTAGCATACCACTGTAGTAGGTGGCTAATATGAAAGCGTCAATCCAATTTTGGGAAACCTTTCAAATCCAGTAGCTGCTGCAGGTATTTCTAAAGAGAAGGTTCTTTTTTGAAGTTGGTGAAGAGATAAATTGCGAATCATTATTGTTGAAAATGAAAGTTACTTATTTGTCATGAATAGATTACATAGTTTAGGCTGTTGGGAATTTCTTAGTTGCTGAACAAGACAATGTGGTTTTTTTCTTCTTCCCTGGTTGCCGAAGATTTTGGATACAGATAACAAGCCGAGAAAAATGCATGGTATTTTTTTTTTAGTTGCATTAAGGGTTGAGAAATAATTTTGTTGTCAGGAATGTTTTGTTTCCTTGAAGTGGTCAGACGATTTTTTTTATTTTAAGCAGACTACGCATTTTGTAGCAATGGCTGGGGAGACCATATCTATAGCTCCACCGTAAAAAAACTTTTCTCCCTCTTTTTCATTGTAACACATGATTGTTTACTGAAGGCTGTCTGACTAGAAAAATGATAGCAATGTAGCCATCTTAAACACAATTAGGCGCTTTTGTAAGTGGAGAAAGTGAAATGCCGGAAGTCTATGGATGTCGTGGAGAAAATGCTAAAGGACCTTTAAGAAACACGTGTACGTCATCATATTTACACTGTTAAACTTTTTTAGTGTTTAGAAAAATAGCGAAATCAGTATTTAGACCAGACTGACAGTCCATTGAAGAGTTCCAAGGTTGTTGGGGTGAAATTACCTTGGTAACTTGTTCATACTTCAGCTTTCAATCTCAGGATCGATCCGAGTTTGTTTGTTTGCTTTTTTGGTGTTTAAGGTCCCGTCAACTACAAGGTCATTAGAGACCCGTCCACTGCGTAGTTCTAATGCATATGCTGCACAGACACTACACCAATGCGACAATTATTGGGTATTAGCAGTACCCAGCTTTCCCGAGCGACCACCCATGTCAGTACTAACTGGGCTTGCGTTGCTTAACTTCAGTGATCATACGGGAACTGGTGTGTCCAACGCAACTCGCCGCTCCCGATCGATCCGAGGGATGTAGGGGAAGATTCATTGATGCTAAATAACCAAATCTTATTTATTGACCACTTTATTCTAATTCTAATTCATGACACTGCAAGCAGCTTTATTTGGCCCATATGGCAGTGGAGAGACCAACTCTCATTATTACATATATTACTAAAAAGCTCCCAAAACCCTAGGCTTAAATTCCTGTGATCCCTCTACAACACTAGTAATGGTAGGGTTGTTGCAGTGCTATTTGGTTGGTGTCGACTTGGCCCATTGGAGAGTCCTGAGAAGAACTGTTGAGGCTGAGGAGTGTAGCAATGCAACTACAAGATTTATGTGGACTTGGTTAGTCCTGAGTAGGACTAGCTGGTTAGCCCTTAAAAGGGCTGGTTCTGCTAAGAAATAACGACAACTAGCAAGAGTGATAGCTGGTTAATAACTGAACATTTATTTACAAGTTACATGCATTTATATACTGTTGTACATACAATGGTCAATGCCCTTAGAGAAAGGGGTACATTCATCACAACTGAGGAAGAGGAGGGGCAAAGGGCCAGATGTAAGCTTAGTCACATCCTTCTTTTTATTCTGGGAAAGGAAAGGGTAGGTAGGCAGGATGCGACCTTTGTCCTGCGGGAGAGAGGACAATGGACCTATGTCACCTTAGTGTCATTGGCCATTGTGACTGGTCTTATTTTGGGGAAGGGTTGGGTTAGGTAGGAAGGCTGTGACCTATGACCTGACGGTGAGAGGTCAAAGGACCAACTGTCACAATTTGCAGTTGTGGCACTGCAACAAGGGTGGCTTTTTATTAGGCCCTCCACTTTATCCTTTCCAAGGCTATTCCATTGTTGAATGGTCCTTGGTAAGAAAGACCAGTAATATGTGTCTGTCTGTGGAGTCAGCAGGCACCAGTCGTTTATAAACTCGAATGTGGAGTCATTAACACTTTATTGTTCAGTTGGGATTGAATTTGGATCATCCTCAAGTCAGATGAATGCCCAGCCTAGGGTGCCACCAGCCAGCCGAGTCTTGCCATTCATTGCATTGGTTCTCAGTCTGAGGTCCGCCGATAATTCTATCAGACCCTTAGATGCTAGGCTAGCTTTGGTTTATCATTCATACAATGGTAGAGTAGAGTATACCTTTCTTAAGAGGCCCGTTGCTGAAAAATGGTTTACAGACCTCTGATCTAAAGCCATTCATTTTTGAAATTGAAAAGCGTTAGTGTTTTATTAGCCCCAACCTCATACTACCATGTTCAGTAAGGCCCAGCGCAAAATGAGACGCATTCTCCGCAGGTGACGCAGGGTGACTCAGCATAAATTTCTATGGCTCAAATCATAGTTTGTATTTGCGCATGTTAATTCGCAGGCTGACGTGACTCAGTGCCTGTGCCGCGTGACCCTGCGGAGCGCAGTGCCAATGCCGCAGTTTCCTGCGTGAAGTTGGCGTGACAATAACAAAAAGCGGTGTGAAGCAGAAAAGTTCTCTTGTTATTTGATGCAAGTATGGTGAAAACTGCGATTCAATGTGCTGTGATTGCCTGCTAGCAGAATTTCGCAGGGCTGCTACACCTTCGCCACCTGCGTCACCCTGCGTCTCATTTTGCGCCTTACCTAATCATAAGACTGCTACTTCGAGTTTGGGAGGCATGCACGCACTTCAGTGAGAATTTTGGTAAAGAAGTCCTCATAGTGAAGCAGACTGAACCCGAAATCACATCCCTAACGCGGTAGCTCAATTGACCCGCCTTAGTGGCGCAATAAATAGCCTGCTCGATTTACTGCGCCAGTGGTTCTGGGTTCGATGTTGGATCGAGGTAGGCTGACTTCTTCCAACCTCCTACTACCGTGTTCAGTAATCATATGACTGCTACCTCGCGTTTGGGAGACATGGTCAAAGATATACATGCACTTGGGTGAGAATTTTGGTAGAGAAGTCCTCAAAGTGAAGCGGACTGAGCCCGAATTATTTCCCTAACGCAGTAGCTCAGTTGACACGCCTCAGTGGCACAATAGGTAGCCTGGTCGATGTATTACGCCAATGGTTCCAGGTTCGAGGTGGCCTGACTTCTTTCGGGCGAGAGAGAGAAAGAAGCTTCGGGTGCGCCTTCCTTCCGATGAAAAGTAAAACCGAGGTCCTGTGTGGTGTAAGATTGTACGATGGCATTTGCACGTAAACTCTCCCCTCTCCCTACTATGCGACTGGTAGATGAGGCAACATTTCCAGGTGTATGAGTTCGCTCCCCCCTGGCGTCTATGGACTGCCCCAACGACTAGTAGACCGTCGATAAATGAGCATAGGAGTTGCAGCTTTCGTCGGCAGCCGGCTGCTGAAAAACATCATCCAGTATATTATCCTTGTTTCCCTTCAGAGTGACAAGATGGATACCCGACCCTGTCATAGGCAAGAACAAGGGTTAGGAGTTGCTTTAAATGCAGTAGCTCAGGAAGAAGTCGGCTACGAACATCGGTGTGCCACAGAATTTTCTTCTATACCTTGTTGGCCATCCATCCCAGTGGAGTGGGTGCTTTGCTGCATATGTGACTGAGGATGCAGATGATGTGGTGGCCAATGCTACTCCTGATTCCAAGAGTTCTCAAGTTGTTAACCAATCAGGCCTTTCTTTTTACCATCGTGAGTTGCACCTGATTATTGAAATGAGTAACAACTCAGCAGTCGGTGATTGAGAAACGAAAGTGACTTTGTCAATTGCTTTGGGTGGTTAAGTGGGGAGAGAAATTTGCCTTTTGAGGAAGAAGGAGAGCGACGGAGATGAGTTTTGAGAATCACATCTGAAACCTATAAGCTTTAGTATTTGAAGCGTTTTTCACCACAAAAATAAATAGAGAAATGCATATGAGACGTTTGTGAACAGTGAATAGTTGAAGGTAGTTCCACATGGAAATGTGCAGCACAGGTCTCTTCTTTTCAGTATGGCGGTCAAGAATTTTGTTGCAAAGTGCACATCAAAACACCATTCATCATGTGCCACAAACAAGGTTGACATTAAAATCAACAAACATTGAGGGTTTTTGAAAAGGAAAATTTTTGGGAAGTTTTTTTTTTTCTCGACATGGGAAGAAATTTTTTTCTCTTTTAGGCGAAATACTGTAACGCTTATTTTCCGTTTCGGAAGTTGCAAATGTGTTTATGAAAACAGATTACCTCCAGATCAGCCGTGTGTTGCCATTAAAATGCAATTTCTCTATGCTTGCATCAAATAAATCCTCCAGGAATTCGAAGGAAGTCTTTAGCAGATTTTGAAAAAGGGTGCTATTTTGTGCTGGCTAAACAGGTCCTCTGCAGACCTATATTTAGAAAGAGTTAATAAATAAATATATAAACTACTAGTTTTACGAGTTTTGTAAGCGGCATCCTCTCACTTATTGTTCAAAGTGTCTTCCAACCTCATCAAAGTAAATTTTGGTCCAAATTCATCTTAGACAAATAGGCTGTAATCACAAATGGACGGGTAAAACACGTGTGACAGATTTCATTCATGATGAGATCTGTTCTTGACAGATGAGGCACAGGACGTTGTAACTGGTACTGACTTCTTGCACATGCTACAGGACTGTATCCGGTCGAATTTGTATTCTATCTTCACGTCGCCATAATTTGGAGCAAGTAGCAGCTCTAAGATGCTTGACAAAAAATGTAAAACTAGCAACAATGATAAATTGTGTTGAACCAGACTCTTGTTTGAAAAGGATGCGAGTCTTGCATTTTTCAAAGTTAGGGTCGGGCATGGTCAGGCACCCATGTATTCCAAAGGGCCAACAGATATACTCCTCTGCGTATCCCTTCTGTTCTGCTTCTCATGTTCTTTCATCGACCAATCATATGTACCTCTGCATCTGTTCCCTTCCTTTATTATCAGCATACCCTTCAACTTCATATGGCAGGATAGGGTTCACGACTTGGAATCTTCAATTTCCCAACCAGGTCCCTCTCCAATCCACAAAATACCATCTTCCAGTCTACAATCTGATGGAATCCAGTCTACAACCGTGATGGATCTAACACCTAAATCTATGTTCTCCCAACACGAGCGGCAGTATCCGTGGCGTAAAATTCATTCGCCCGGGGCAAAAAGCACTCGAAACGCCCCACCCTCCCCTGTTGCTTGTCCTTACACACATGGTACACGTATGTCGGCACTTTTCATTTGCCGTAAAGTCGTCGTACAGACATTGCGTATCGGCGGCTGATTTCCGGAAGGCGGACTAGGCGCCCCCGAGAGTGGCGCCTTGTCAGGCGACCGGGGCAATTTGACCCCATTGACCCTACCAGTTAGGCCACTGGGCAGTATTGCGTTGGACACGCCAGTTGTCGTCTGATCACTGAAGTTGAACAACGTAATGGTTGACCACTTGGGAACACAGGGTACTGCTAATACCCAAAATCGTCGCATTGGTGTAGTGTCTGTGCAGTCTCTGCACAAGAACTATGCTGTGGACGGGGCTCTAATGACCTTTGTAGTTCATGGGCCCTAAAACACCAACAAATCAAAGTTGTTTTCACGTTTTCAGTTTCATCCGCTCCCAAACTACCTGTACTAAACTCATTCCTAATTTGATCTGCTCTTTATGAAGCCACCGAATTGATCGATGTGTTCTGTAGAACTTTCTCTTGAGATCGTTGGGGGAACCTCAGTCACACAGCACTCTACCTACGTGAATCCGCTTCACCCATCCGACGTTGCTGGTTACTCTGATGCACTTCTTGTGCATTTTCACCAGTTCTCCCTCACAGAGTGCGCCCCCTAACTTACCACTCCGTCTCAATTAAAACCTAAGTAGGCCTACTGTTTTCTTTTCGTTTCCTTTTAGAGCAGTCCACAATTTTCCAATTACTGTCATGTGGTCATTCAGGCCCTTCACTCCCCCCTTTCTGCAGTCACTACGGCTCTCAATGTTGTCATTAACAGAGGCGTCGCTCGGGTTGGCGTCACCCCCCACTCCGAAAAAAGCCGCTCTGCCTGCTCTGTTCCTTCTTCTGTTTTAGTGTTCCCCCTTTTGTCATGGTGCGAGTGGTGTCACCCGGTACGGCCCCCCCCCCCCCCCCCCCCGTTGATGCCACTGGCAATTAAAAACAATCAACATTAAACACCACCAAACACCATTCTAAGGTTCGTTCCTGGGTTTTCTTCCTGACGGGACGTAAACAACTGCGTCGCCCGCGAGGCCTTAATATCCGTTGTAATCGGAACCTGGTGTTGAGCTTAAGTCGTGGACGTCTATGGTCCTTGACTCTCAATTTTACCTATTACAGAACTGTGGAGTACGCCCTTTAATTATTTGGTGTCGCTTGTTTCGTTGGTGTTTTAGGGCCCTTCAACAACAATGGTCATTAGAGCCCCATCCACTGTAACTAATGCAGAGCCTGCACAGACACTACACTGTTAGGACGTTTTTTGTGTATTAGCTGTGCCCAGTGTTCCCAAATCGTCACTCATGTTAGTACTAGCTGGGGTTGCGTTGCTGAACTTCAGTGATCAGATGAGAACTCGTGTGTCCAACGTGTAATACAGCCGCCCAGGTGTCGCCTACACTCCAAGAGATTCCTTCTTTATAGAGTAGGTGTACAGTTATTTGGAGTTCGTTCCTTGTCAGTCTTAATTTATGTTGTACACCAATAACGGACACAGTAACGGGCTAACTACTCAATAAACCAAATCACACTAACCTATAAACTACGTAATTCAAAATAATAGTTAGGAACCGTTTTCTGTTAAATACAGGGACTGGTCGAGGGGGCGGAGATAGTTTATCCCCTGCACCTTATAAATTTTCATACAAATATTCTGTTAATTTCCTTCCACACTCAATTACTTTTCCCTTACCGTTCAAGTCAGATTGTTTTGAAGATAAATGGTACTATAGTCTTGGCAGAAAGAGGAGGGCGGGGTTCGAATCCTCCTCCTCCCCTTCTCTGACTGGTGTGTGTAGTCTTTCAGGTCAACTGATAAATTCCCCTAGCTTTTATGAGAAGAAAGACGACCACCAAAACGACATTTTTATCGTCCCCTATTAAATATAAGTACTCGCTCTCTCTCTCTTTCTCAAAAAATCGTCATGTTCAAGTTTTGTATTTAAGATTTGGCTAAGATGAGACAAGAGAAAGATTGGAAGGTTGTTTAAAGATTTTTTTAAAACTTTCAAACAATTCAGGCCTTTAAAATTGAAGTTCAGGCAACTCCCTTAGGCCTTGGTGTTGTGTAGGGAAAAGGGATCGTATTTTATGTATTATGATGCACGACGACATGGGTTGGGTTAATTTTTTTGTTGGCCATGGACCTCTCTTTCAAGTTGTTTCAAGTCCCTGTCATTTCTATACCGTGTATGTTGTACTACTCTCTTTAAATAGTGCCATTGGCAGTGATGGAATCAAAAAAATTGTGTTTGGGGCGTACGCATTTAATATATTCAACCTCCAGGTTTTTTTTGTGAGTTGGTTCCCTCCTCCCTCACCCTCTCTCTCTGTGATAATCTTATTTCTTCATCTCAGTCAAATAAATAAAAACAACAGCCTATAAAGTGTTTATTGGTCAGCGATTAAAAGTGTATATATTTTTTCTTAATTACTCTACAGGATGATATCTATCTGAGCGGTATTTTAAATAATAACGTTAGTTATGTTTATTGCTCTTTTATGAAGGTGTAATCGCCAGTATTATTATTTCATGCAACTCCCATTTCTAAGGTGTGAAAAGGTCAAACTCTCAATTATGAAGAATTATGAGACTAATTAGCAAGTTGAACGTTTAATAGCCTGCCATTTTGCTATGCTCACTCTGATGGTATAAATGATTATTATTAAAATAGTTTGATGCGAGCGGTCACTATTTTTTAGCCGTTCTTCCCGTTCAAAATTTCATCTGGTTTTGTGACGTCGTTGGACTGCTTTTGCGCTACTCCTTCATCTTATATGAGAACTTGCTCTATGGGTAGGTCAGTGGTTCGTGTGAGGGCTCAAGAGGCTGGTAGCTTTCTGCTAGTGAAAAATGCCGTACTATGAATCCAGTTCATCCCTCCCCCTCCCCACACTGCCTTTTTATCGGTTTTATAACGATGCCGCCTCCAGGTAACGTTTTACGCTGTTGATGGGAGCGAATCAGCGCTCCTCCTCATCCCCCCCCCATGTTCCTGCAAAACGCCCTCCTAAGGGTCCCGCTACTTCCTTTTATCAGTGGCTAACCACATGAATTGCTTGCTATAAAGAAAAATCGTAATGTTAATTAAGTGCTCTGTTAGACCGACCTCAGAGCAGCACACGATGCGCGTTTAGTGGTTGCAGAGGGATCCTGGACCAACGTGGTTTGACTTATTTCGGGCGGAAGAAAGATAGATGGGAATCAAAACTGTGGCAGCCTGTGACTTGTCCCCTGCACGTCAAAGAGCCCCTAATATGTGGAGTAAAATATGAGTGTAGTTTGGTATAATTTCCAGGTATAGGAGGGAGCGGCGAGTTGCGTTGGACACACCAGTTCTCGTCTGATCACTGAAGTTAAGCAACGCAAGCCCAGTTAGTACTGACATGGGTGGTCGCTCGGGAAAGCTGGCTACTGCTAATACCCAATAATCGTCGTATTGGTGTAGTGTCGGTGCAGTCTGTGCATTAGAACTACGCAGTGGACGAGTCTCTAATGACCTCATAGTTGACGGGACCTTAAACACCACCAAACAACAACAGGTGTAGGAGCTCCTCTCACCTGGCGTCGGTGGAGGAAAAAGTACTCCAACGAATCAAAATGGGATTTGAAGCGTTAGATTGGTAGTCGGTTGCGGAAAATTCCGTTCAGCAGTCACTTGACTTTGCCCTGAAATCACCGACCTTATATAGGTACTTACATAAATTTAGAAGATCCTCGGAAGCGGCGAATTGCGTTGGCCAAACCAGTTCTCGTCTGATCACTGAAGTTAAGCAGCGCAACCCCAGCTAGTACCGATATGGGTGGCCGCTTAGAAAAACTGGGTACGGCTAATACCCAAAAATAGTCGCATTAGTGTAGTGTCTGTGCAGTCTCTGCATAAGAACAATGCTGTGGACGGGGCTCTAATGACCTTTATAGTTGAAAGGCCCTAAAACACCACCAACAACAACAAGAAGACCCTCGATAGTGTATTTGACCCGCTGCTGTGGCGCAGTAGGTAGCGTACTCGATTTACTGCGCTACTGGATCCAGGTTCGATACTGAATCAACTGCCCTGTCATTCGGGTGAGCAGTAAAACTGTCATCCCGCGTGATGTACGACGGCATTTGCAGGTAAAAGTCTCTACTATGCAACGAGTAGATGCGGCAAAATTTCGAATGTACGAGCTCGCCCCTGGCTGCGGTGGAGTGCCCCAATGAACAGTAGACCGACGGTAAATAAGCGTAGGGATTGCAGCTTTGGTCGGCAGCCAGTTGTAGAAAAACACCGCTAGAGACACATTGGGTATCCAACCCTGCCATAGGCAGGGTACTATCCGACGTACACTACGCAATGCAGACGAATCGTGAACTGCGCAGACTCAGACTGAGTTTGCTCAGTTGAAAATTCGTCTGCATTGCGTAGTGTACGTTGGATAGAACCGCAGCCAGAAAACTCTAATAGAGCATGAGTGGTCAGTTGGTGTACAACGTATGCTACGCAAAGCAGACGAATTACGTACTGCGCAGGTGCAGATGGCCTTATTAGGAATTTTGCACATGCGCAAGACGTAATTCGTCTGCTTTGCGTATCGTACGTTATTCTCCAACTGACCGCTCAAGCTCTCATAATTTCACCCTACTATCGAGAACATTAAAGCAGTGGTCTTCAAGCTTTGTCGACTCACGGAACCCTAAACTAAAAGGTTTTTTTCTGGGAACCACATGGGAATCCCCATACATGAAGCTTTTATTTTGACCTGCTAGTGTTTTAGGGCCAGTCCGCTGGTGTTCCGCAGAACCCAATTTACAGACCACTATATTAAAAGTCAATTAGTTAGAATCACCTCGCCGATTAAACGTTATTTAGGTTTGCAGTGAGGCAGGGAACCACGTCTCCATCCTCTCTCCGGGCAGGTTTTTAAACCAACTTCTCTAACGTCGTTCCTGAGATGTAGTTTTCAGTGTGCCTGCTCTCGCACCAATAACCCGTTTTACACGAAAAAAATCCCAGTAACCAAATTTCCAGGTGTGATATCCCAATCTCTATCAAGTTTGGTAGGATGTCTTAGTAGATGTTTATTATAAATGACTTAATAACTGACCATCCAACCTTTTTAATGTTCTGTTGTCCACACTTAATGGAAGACGTGCTGCGATGTCATCGGCAGGGCTCTGCTAAATTCTTATTTTAACTGGTTTCACAATATTAAAAGAGACAGGATTTTAGGCTGATATGTCTTAGGCTGTCCAAAAATGGGGAAAGAATGTAACCGTTTTAGTTTTTCTTTTACAAGACTATTCACCGCATGTCATTTCAAGAAATTCCTCAATAAATTTTAAGATCAGGTTTCTTTCTTAAGAGGAAAGGGAGACCCGGCCTTTGGAAACGAGTTATTTACATTTAAATTGGCCATCAATCATTTTCGTCATCAAAAACTGAAAATCGATATTTCTATGGCGTACCCCACGCAAATTGTCGTCATTTTTAGGCGCTTTTTATTATTTAAAAATTTGCTTTCTTTTCCAGAAAAGTTGTTAACGAGCAGTAGGCCGACGATAAATAAGTCTAGGAGTTGCGGCTTTGGTCGGAAGCCGGCTGCGTAAAACTGCCGTCCAGCAGATCGTCCATTTGTGAATCCGGAGGGACTTAGATGGGTATCCAACCCTGCCATAGGCTGGAAATGGATTAGTTGTTACTTGTTTTTGAGAAAAGTGGTTGATGTTGCCAATATTGGGCATTGCTGGTCAGATTTTAGAGGAGGAGAAAATACCGTCCAACAGATCGCCAATGTGTCTCATTGGAGACAGAAACGGGGCCCCAACCCTGCCATAGGCGGGTAAAGGGTTTTTTTTTTTCGAGATAAGCGGCTGATGTTGCTATGTCCTACGCAACACAGGCGCTCCCTTATCAAATAAAACGTGTACGGAACCCAAAAAACTGCAAATAATGTCAGATTCAGATGTCGGTATTTCGGGCCGCAAACCCAACGGCCCGGCTTCCCCGTGTCGCCGTTCCCCTTCCCAGTTTCCGGCCCGGTTTTCCCATGGCCCAGCTAACCCTGCTCACAACGATTAGAACAGACAAGCGGGACATCGAGAAATCTCAAAATGAATGAGGGCTTTTCATTTTATGTACTAATTTATTACTGCGGCACGGTGGTCCTTGGACGCTGCCAGTACCAGCCATCCGGGAAACCCCGGCCCGGCGTCCTTTTTATGGGCATGCACAATCCAGGTGCTAACTACCTTAGGGGTTGTGAAAAAAGGCAATGATACAGCGCCGCTACTCTAAAATCTGACCAGCAATGCCCCATCTTATACATTGTTAAGCATGAAGTTAAGCAACGCAACCCCAGATAGTACTAACATGGGTGGCCGCTTGGGAGCACTGGGCACTGCTAATACCCCAAAATCGTCGTAACAGCGTAGTGTCTGTGCAGACTCTGCGGATTACGCAGAGGACGACTAGAAGGGAGGCTCGAATGACCATTGTGGTTGAAGGTTCCCAAAACAGCAACAAACAGTTTGATCCATAGATCCCAACTTTATTCGCATTTCGTATATTTGGATTTTAGAGTGTGAACAGGGCCGGCTCGTGAGTTTCAGGCGCCCTAGGCAAGTAAGTCCATCGCCGCCGCCCCCCATTGAATCTAATACAGTTCTAAATTGTCCAAGCGTCCCTCACGTGCTTGGCATTTGTCTCAATACCAACATTTAGAAAAGGCCCAATCAGAGAAATTTGTGAACCCCAGGACTATGAAGATTTTAAATGAATGATAGACTGCATGGCAAGGAAGTAGCTCTGAAATCAGCCGCTCCTATGAAATTTGCCGCCCTAGGCAGCCGCCTAGTTTGCCTGCCCCACGAGCCGCCTCTGAGTGTGAACGTTTGACAGGTGGACAGGATGAAAGAGTCCGCAATGTTTATAAGTGTTTACAAACATTTGGCAGGGATTGAAACAAATCTTTACTTCTTTGGGCGGATACTCTGTATTAATCAAACATGCAAATCTCTGTAGTCATTTTTTGTAATAATGTAGTTTCCACATTTTGGACTTGACCTTAGCTTAATCTCCGAGTGGTATCTTCTTAATTCATTATAATGAATTTATAATTATCTTTAGTGACATGGACATGTTTTCAAAAATTCTCTTTTGCAGGCTTGTACCCAAACATTTAACGTCATGTTTCTGACCACTGTTAGGATCGCTGTCAGATGAATTGTCACTTTTGATTTTGTCAGTAGGCCTACATGTAGGAGCGGCTGTATTGCGTCGGACACATTGTCACTTTTGATTTTGTCAGTGCATGTAGGAGCGGCTGTATTGCGTTGGACGCACCAGTTCTCGTCTGATCACTGAAGTTAAGCAATGCAGCCTCAGTTAGTACTGACATGGGTGGCCCCTTGGGAAAACTGGTACCGCTAGTATCCGAAAATCGTCACATTAGTGTAGTGTTTGTGCAGTCTCTGTATCAGAACTACACAGTGGATGGGGCCCTAATGACCTGTTAGTTGAAGGGCCCTAAAACACCAACAAAACAAACAAACAATGCTCTCCAAGTGCGCCCATCCTTTGGATGGGAAGTGAAGTCGTGGCCCCGTATGGTTGTGTGCATCAAGTGGGGTATATGTGAAGATGAACAACGCCCCACGCGACCCCGAAATGATTGATTGTTTGTTGTTGTTTTGCTGGTGTTTTAGGGCCCTTCAACTACAAGGTCATTAGAGCCCCGTCCACCGTGTAGTTCTGATGCAGAGACTGCACAGACGCTACACTAATGCGACGATTTTTGGATATTAGCGGTACCCAATTTTCCCAAGCGGCCACCCAGTACTAGCTGGAGTTGCCGAAATGATTGAAGCCCAGCTTCATTTCGGATTAACACCCTGGACCAATGCCGTATGTGCAAGGCCGCTGCCTATGATGGATCATGTACCGGTAGTGCATGTAGATCGGCATAGGACCTATTCTTTTGGGAGGAAGACCTTTTCTACTTGGAACAATCAAAAAAGTTTCCACGTAGGCCCCTACTCGAGCCCCATGTAATGCTCTGATGTGCCATGTGCGCTGAAGGTAACATTCCTAGGGGTGTCTCACCTCAGAAGTGAACGTCAAATATCCAAATAAACAAGACGTTTATAGGGTTTCCCAGCCCAGCTGAGCATATGCCGCTTCCCGCTGATGTGGAGTTGTAAAGGGTGCTGTTGCCAAGCAACGAAACACTGGGTACACTTCTAATATCCGAAATCGTCGTAACAGCGAGGTGTCTGTGCAGACTCTGCTTTAGAACTACGCAGTGGATAGGGCTCTAACGACCGTTGTAGTTGAAGGGCCCTAAAACACCAATGAAACAAAAAGCTATTTGGTTAGGGGCTGCATAACCTCTGGAAACTACTTAGACTGTCGCAGAGGTCCCTGAGCCATGGCTGAAGGGTCGTGTTCGGCCCTCGTTGCTCCTTGATAATTTGGCTGGCAGTGGCATGCAACGTTGACAACTTTAATTCCACCCTACTATTTTTAATGTTCATGATGTTTATTTAAGGCGTTGTGATTTAAAATAATTAATATTAGTTATTAATACTTAAAAATGTGTGGGTTATAGTTAATAAATGAAACGTGTACTCACTTTTTAACCCCCCCCCTCCTCTTATTCAGATTCCAAGGCGAAATAATAAAGGAATGTTAACAACTAGTCATTCTGGTTATTTGGTCAGGTCAGTCATGTCGATGTCAGCCTCGTTTATTAATACATCAGTAATATTAATGTTAAACGTGATTATTTTCTCTCAATTTCTTTTTTTGCCCACCACATTCCCTGCCGCCCTCTTATTTCCGTTCGCCTGCCTTTCTTTGGCTGGTCTTTTCAACACCTGTAGCACGACTGAAATCTACCCACCTGACATGTTGAGCTCTCCAATGAAATTAATTTTAATTTGGTGGTATATATAATTAATGAGTGTCGAATAGAAATCTTTGTCCGGTGTCACTTTGAATTATGTGAATTTAATGCAGTATTTAAGTTTCCTGAATTTTCCGCTTGTTCCCTTCTGCTTACCCCCCCCCCCCTGTTCCCGTATGATGGGTGCAGATAAATGATTCCAGTGTCGAATCTAGTCCAACCGCCTACGTTGCATAACGTGACCCATGTCCACCTGCTGCCAATGTATGAATAACTTGTATTTGATGTGGTCAGTTATGTTTTTTTTCTCTCGGTTTGATTTCAGTCGAGATATTGCTGGCACGTCAAAGTGCAGTGATGCGAAGGCCCCTCTTTTCTGTGCCCCTCAGATTATCATTTCGGCTAATTAGTAGATATCGTGTTTTTCTCCATCAGATTGTGGCCTTAATAAGTCATTGTTGTCACGTCTCATTATCCTGGATCTGTATAGTACCTTAATGAATAAGGTGCAGATGGTTGTAAAACCACCTTGTCCGGGCGAAAGAGTTTGCGTGATCACCGGAGGAGATCCACGTTTGTGAAGTTTTAGAAGAAAGGGGTTTGTTTGTTTTTTTTTTCTTTGGGGTAGGGAAAATATTTCGTTAGTACAGTCCAACTCCGATAATGATGACCCTCCAAGGGACCCACTATAAGTGTCTTTATTAACAGAGTGTTTTCATTATCCAGAATGTTCAATTTTCGGTCTCACTGGTGCTAATTTGGCCGGGACATACCCTGTCTGCATTAGCCGGACAATTTACCTTATCCGGGGTCATCATTATCGGGGTTGGACTATTTATTTAGGACGGCATGTTAGTGGCTGGCTTGATCAATGTGGATAGCGTCCGCCAGTGAGACATTAGAGAGTTAGTGGTGAATGTCGACGATGACGATACGAACGATACGTGGTCAAATGAAGCAACTGTGCATGCTCACGAAAAGCAGACCAGCAATTGAGCTTGCGCATTTGCCTCATTTGACTTCGTATCGTTCGTATCGTCATCGTCCACGTTCACCACTAACTCTCTATTGTTTAACTTAGATAGATTTTTCCGAACACCCGTCTCGGTGGCGTAATAGGTAGCGTTCCAGGTTCGATGCTGGATCGAGATGGGTTGACTGCTTTCCGGCGAGAAGTAAAAGGGTCCCGTGTGGTGTACGATGGCATTGGCATGTACACTACCCTATCAAAAGTCTTGGGACAACCCTTATTTGCATGAAAATGTGACATTCCTTTGCAATATCATAGGTGGCATTCCTCCCAGCACTATATAAAAGAGAGTACACTATTAGGAGATGATACTTCCGTGAATGCCGAAAGAATGTCTCAAAGAAAAAGCTTTCAGACTTCCAAAGAGGTACAATTGTCGGGTGCCATCTCGCAGGCAAAACTGTTAAGGGAGACGTCAACCCTCTTAAACATCCCAAAATCGACCGTTCACAACGTCATCCGGGCCTGGAAAGAGAAAGGCACCACAAGTGTTCCACCTAGGCCTGGAAGACCCAAGATCACATCGGTTAGAGACCAAAGAGTTCTTCATAAAATGGTCACTGCAAACCGTCACACCTCGCTTGATGGACTGACAAGATCATTCATAGAGTCAATGGGAGCAACTGTGAGCACCCTGACTGTTCGCAGAGAACTGCATGCAATGGGTTTTTATGGCACAGCGGCAGCCCACAAGCCTCACATCAGCACCTGCAACGCAGTGAGGAGATTTCAATGGTGCAAAGAACGACGACATTGGACTCTGAATCAATGGCGAATGGTTGAATGGAATGATGAGTCCCGTTACACCATCTGGCAATCGGATGGACGGGTTTGGGTATGAACGTTACCTGACAAGCTGTGTTGTGCCCATGGTGAAGTTCGGCGGAGGGTCAGTGATGGTGTGTGGGTGCTTCTCATGGTATGGGTTGGGTGCAATCGTTTCTGTGGATGGACATCTAAACGCAGAGCGTTACCTGGACATTCTGGCCAATGCAGTACTCCCATCTCTCTGGCAGCACTTTGGCAATGGCCCTTTTCTGTTTCAGCACGATAACGCACCTTGCCATAAAGCACGGGCTGTACGCACATGGTTTGATGAAATGGGGGTTCGAGAACTTCACTAGCCTTCACAGAGTCGCGATCTGAACCCCATCGAACATCTGTGGGACGTGCTGGAACGTCGATTGCGCACTTGTGCAGAACGCCCGACATCTGTGACCGAACTGTCCAAGACACTTATGGCAGAATGGCGTAATTATCTGTCGCAACATATCAAAACCTTGTGGACAGTATGCCCCAGAGAGTATACGCTGTGATAGCAGCAAAAGGTGGACCAACAAGATACTAAACAATGTATATTTGTGAGTGTTGCTATTAAAGTGGTGGTGTCCCATGACCTTTGATAGGGTAGTGTATAAGAGCCCTCTCTACGATGCAGTGGGTAGATGGGGAAAACTTTCCAGGTATAGGAGCTCGTCCCCAGGTCTCAGTGGAATACACAAACGAACAGTGGACCGATGATAAATAAGCATAGGGGTTGCAACTTTGGCCGGGAGCCGGCTGCGAAAAATCACTGTCCAATATATCAGGTGCAATATATCACCCTTGTGTTCATTCGGAAGGATAGCTGACGATGGATACCCGGCCCTGTCATAGGCGACAAAAGGGTTAGGAGTTGCTATTGCCATAGTATTTCAGCTCTTCAAAAAAGGTATGGACAAATACCTGATAAGAATTTTTAGATGTAATTTCAAAGGGTTTTTTTTTATCTTAAATACGCGACTTCGTAGACCTTGTGACTTAAGGTCATTTCAAGGGAGGGGCAAAATTAAGTAGACAGAAATTCAGTCAACACTATCATTGAAGTCGTCAACTCCGAAGGTCCTACGACGACATCAAAGAACGGAAAGTGTTAAAATATGTGAAAGTCGGAATTTATGACAAAGTGCTACCACGCATGCAGCGGTATATTGGTGGGGTGATAAGAGCAATTTTGGGGTGGGGGGACATCGCGGAAAAGAGATGATAGGATGAGGCGGTATGGGCACGTGATGAGATGAGGGAATAAGGAACTGGTTAGGTCCTTTTACAGGGATGCAATTATTAGAAGCATTCTGGTAGAGGAAAACCAACGAAGACGTGGGGGAGCAGGTTGTACGGAGGGATGTGGCGGTATGACAGGTGAATGGGGACCTGGTGGAAGATAACAAGAAGTGGATGGCCAAAACTCGCAAATCCGACAATGCCACAGATGGGACAAAGGTATGACAATCATGAAACTGCCTGGCCAAAAACATTTAAGCAGTTCCTGACTTAGAGCAGCAGTGTATAAGTGTTAGACACTCATCGTACCCTTATTTCGCCTGTGGCAAGGTCGGGTCTTCGGATTCTATCCCTGCACTCCCACCTATCTCACCAGGTCCCGGAACACCCAACACACTACGATATCCTTACCACCCACATTCCTGTAATGGACCTAAGGAGCTTATTCTCCCCTCATCTCATTACATGTCTTTATCACCTCAATCTACACCCCTTCATTTTCCCGCGATGTCCCCCATCCCAAGCTACCTCTAATACAGTAAAACCCCGCTATAACGATCTCGGGTGTAACGAATTCCTGGATGTTACGAATGGTTTCCAAGGTCCCGGCAAAAGGATAGGAGTTTGTATATTAAAAATATCGGATATAATGAATTGGATATAACGAATTTCCTGGTAATAACGATGAAAACTTATAAAAGTTTGGATAATTTGGTTGGATATAACGAATGATGGACCTTATAAATAATTTTTATTTATGGATTTAACACAAACTTCCACTCAATGGTCACCACATATTGAATTGAACACCACTTACAGGAATGCCTTGTCATACTTTTTATTTTACTAGGGCAGAATGCACAAATGGCTGATGATATTAGAAACGTTCATTTTCTCATCATCATCATCATCATCGCCACCATACTCTTATCCCGCCTGTGGCAGGGTCGGGTATGCAGGTTCTAGCCCTACACACCTGCCTATCTCCCCCATGATCCCCCATTCACCCCACCATTACCATATGCAGGAATTAGATAGACTGGAGAAATACTATCCCCACTCCTTTACCTCAGAAGTATGAAACAAGACTCTACCTTTTCTATCCTTCACTGTTATGACTCAGGGTAAATCTTTAATCGCCCTATCCCTGGTCTTGGCCAGGCTACATTCTTCCTTCATTTCCCCTTTGTCTCTATCATGGAGGGCCTCATACTACTGGTGTATGATCAAAGAAATGATCCTCCTAGCTGTGACCTTGGTCTGCCTGTAGCATATTTTAGAATCATAGTCTCCTATCTCCATTCACCTATGGAATGCAGCCTTTTATTTTTTGGTGGCTGCCTCTATTGCATTATTCCACCACTATGTCTGCCTGCCCTGGAGTGTACCTTCTACTCTAGCCTCACCTAAAATGGCTTCCCCAAATTTTCTAATTTTTCTGGCAAACCTGACCCGCACTGCATCAGCTGTCTCTTCCAAATCCCAGTCTACTTGCCTATCTACTTCCTACATGAATTCCTCTGTTTCCAACACCTAATAGCTTGCGCTCCTCAAGAATTGACTGCCCTTCAATACTTAAGGGCAGTCATTACAGCTAACCAGTAGTCTGGGAGAATACCAACTGTAAGAAAACTAAATCAACGGGCATTAAAATAGTAAGAAAAACATGCAGAAATGTTTCATTGGGGCAAATACGAGGGTAGACAAAGGTTAGAAACCAAATGTTTTGCAGAACTACCAAAACCACAATTTCTTGATATTTGGGGTAGTATCACAGACTACTGGTTAGCTATCTGGGGTTAAAAATAGCTTTCCTGGTTGTAACGAATTCCTGGCTATAACGAATGTGATTGCAATCCCCTTCAAATTCGTTATAGCGGGGTTTTACTGTATACTGTTTCCAAATTTTATCAGCTCCCGATACCCCACCCACTTTTACCCCTTTCCCCTGAAAGGCTTGAGCGGCGAATTGCGTTGGACACACCAGTTCTCGTCTGATCACTGAAGTTAAGCAGCGCAACCCCAGCTAGTACTGACATGGGTGGCCGCTTGAGAAAACTGGGTACTGGTAATACCCAAAAATCGTCGCATTAGTGTAGTGTCTGTGCAGTCTCTGCATAAGAATTATGCTCTGGACGGGGCTCTAATGACCTTGTAGTTGAAGAGCCCTAAAACGCCAACAAACAAACCTGAAAGGCTTTTGTATAACATATAGATACAGTACTTGAAAAAAATGGCGACTAAGCTGTTAAGGGCATGTTATGGGAAGAGGGCAGGACGATCTTTAGTTGGTTCAGATGCAAATTAAAAACTGCAGGCAGGGTTTAGCTTGACCTCAGTCCTTCGTGGAAACAGGTTGTACGGCGGGACATATATTACTACTTGGGATGGACGGGAACCTGGTGGAATATAAGAGGGAATGGGGAGCTGGAACTCGCACTTTTAGAAAGGGGGTGATCATGAGTACCTTGAACTCGAAATTTAAGCGTCTTATTATGATTATTTTGATCTTATGGACCTTATGAAAAAATGTCGTGAACCCAAGGGGTCCATCTGATCTGTCATCTAAGCTGGTTGCCAATGAACTCTAGAAAACATGTCCTATCTTGTGGCATATTCCAGGAAAAATGACCACACTCCTCCCCTCCTCCAACAGGTCCAATATAATGCAGAAAAGAATTTGGAGGAAATTAGCACTGGTAAGAAATGAATAATAAATTTTGGTAATATAAGTGGAATATTTAAGCCAATGAGAATTTAGGATAATACAAGGATGAAAAATGGAGGATTTTAGGGGTGAGTCTGCCCAAGACAGGCCTTAAATTTGATTCCTAGTGACAAATTTCGCAGAAATCATGATAATCCACGGTTCACTACCCTACGTGGCTATTTTGAGAAGTGTATAAATTTGTGTTAACAAGGTGTGGCCAAGTTTGTGCCATGTCTTGTTGGAGGCCTCCTAAGGCTTTAATTCACGACAGTTGAACTTAGCCATCAATTGAATTCACTAACTTGAGTGCTCCTGGCCACAGACACCTCCATGTTCCCTTCAAATTACTTCTAAATGAGAGGAAATTATGAATTACTTTTAATTACTGTCGTTAACATGCTTCTTTTAAAAGTTTCACTCCTTTTCACTCAATGCCCATATCGTCTGCAATTCGTATACCATATTAAGACGAGTCCTTCTTGGTGATTCAGTAGTTTGCAGGATCGATCCTGACTGAGGCAGGTGAAGTGTCTTTTCGGCGAGAGGACATCCCAAGTGCATCTTCCTCTGGGTAGGAAATAATAATACCATGGTCTGGTATTTTCGTATGACTGTAAAGGGCTCATTTTACTCTAAAGCAGCGGTCTTCAAACTGTGTTCCTCGGACCCCCAGGGTTCCGCGATACATCTCTGGGGGTTCCGCGAGCGGCGAGTTGCGTTGGACACACCAGTTCTCGTCTGATCACTGAAGTTAAGCAACGCAAGCCCAGTTAGTACTGACATGGGTGGTCGCTCGGGAAAGCTGGGTACTGCTAATACCCAATAATCGTCGCATTAGTGTAGTGTCTGTGCAGTATATGCATTAGAACTATACAGTGGACGGGTCTCTAATGACCTCGTAGTTGATGGGACCTTAAACTCCAACAAACAACAACAAAAACAATGGGGGTTCCGCGAGTCAAAATGAAAATTCGTTAGCAGCGGCAAAATATACTTTTATAAAGGTGGGATGGGGTTCCCCCAAAACATCTTATAGTTCTAAAGGTTCCGTGAGTCGACAAAGTTTGAAGACCACTGCTCTAAAGGATTCCAAAGTGTAGAAGGCAGGGCCGATGCTAGGGTCTTCCGCCCCCGCCTGTATCTATCAACCCTCATAAAAGGGATAGGCCTACCATGCCTTATCCTTCTCCTATGGCACATTGATGCGGTTCGAAGGTCTGGGTGTATTTATACTCGATCGTTGCCCTGAAACGGGCGGAAAATGTTTTAAAGGGGGATTTTTTAGGAAATGGAAATTCTACAACCGATTTTTTGGGGGAGCGGCTTATTGCGTTGGACACACCAGTGTTCGTCTATTCACTAAAGTTAAGCAACGCAACCCCAGTTAGTACAGACATGGGTGGCTGCTTGAGAAAACTGGGTACTGCTAATACTGTACCCAAAAATCGTCGCATTAGTGTAGTGTTTGTGCAGTCTCTGTATTAGAGCTACATCGTGGACGGGGCTCTAATGACCTTGTAGTTGAAGGGCCCTAAAACATCAAGAAACCAAGCCAACCGATTTTTTGGGCAGCCGTTTAAGGATTGTCTTCCTGCCCCCCCTCCCTCCTTGGTTGGAGTTGCCTTTCAATTAATTGAAATAATTTAGGAGTTTTCTTATGATTTCTTCTTTTCACCCGCCTGGGTGGCGCAGTAGGTAGTGCGCTCGGTAACTGCGTCAATGGTTCTAGGTTCCGAGTCCGCCTTCCTTCGAATGAGAGCAATACCGAGGCCCGTGTGGTGTACGATGACATTTGCACGTCAAAGAACCCTCCCTACTATGCAATGGGTAGATGAGGCGAAATTTCCAGGTGTAGGAGCTCGCCCTACCTGGTGACGGTGGAGTGTCCCAACGAACAGTAGACCGACGATAAAAAGCAGAGGGGTTGCAGCTTTGGTTAGCAACCGGCTGTGGAAAAACAAGGTCCAATACATCGCCCTTGTGTCCATTCACAGGGAGAAGATAGGTACCCGGCCCCCGGCCCTGCCATAGGCGGGAAAAGGGTTAGTTGTTGCTTGCAGTTGCTATTCTGCAATAATTGTTGAGCTGTGAAAATGAAAAAAAAAATTTTTGACTTCTATCTCTGCCCCTCGTCTGTCCTTAAATCTGTTGTCACTAATATGCCCTAATTTGTTATAAGCATTGCGGAAACCGTTTTTGGTACCGTATTTTATTCTGCCCTCTTCATTTCCGTTGTTTGAAATTTAGATTAAATATGTGATTGTCTTTAGTGTTGGCATTGAAAGTTCCGAAGTGTATTTCATTGTTCTAATGGCCTGTGATGTCCAAATTTTGATCCGCTCCAGACAGTCATTTGCAACAACAAATGTGACAGGAGTACACTTGGATTGTGATTGTTAATTTCGACCTCGATGTTTGTCATTAATTCTTAAATGGTCAAATTCCTTTATATAACTGTTAACAAGATAATTCGAGTGCTGCTTGTGGCCTGCTGCGTGCCACAGAGGCCTTTTTCCTCGCGTAAATGGTAATTTAGGCCTCTAGAAACAAATACGGACCGCTGTCGAGTATTTAAGAATAAATTATACTCTGGCGGACGTGTCCCGCCTCGGTGGCGCTGTAGGGTGGCATGGTTCTAGGTTCGATGATGGACTGAGGTGGATGACTTCTGTCGGGCGAGAGACAAGCTCCGAGTACTATTCCTCCCGATGAGAATTAAAACCGATGTCCCGTGTGTTGTGGAGTACAATTGCATTTCCGCGTAAACGAACCCTCTACTATGCAACGGGTTGAGGAGGCAAAATTTCCAGTTTTAGGACCCCGCCGCCTGGCGTCGGCGGAATTCCCCAAAGAACACTTGACCGACGATAAATACCGGTATGTATAGGGGTTGCAGCTTTGGTAAACAACCGGCCGCAGTACACCAGTGGTTTTCAAAGCGTGTTCCGCAAAAAATTTAATGCACAACTACCGGAAAGCAGGGAGCGGCGAGTTGCGTTGGACACACCAGTTCTCGTTTGATCACTGAAGTTAAGCAACGCAAGCTCAGTTAATACTGACATGGGTGGTCGCTCGGGAAAGCTGGGTACTGCTAATACCCAATAATCGTCGCATTAGTGTAGTGTCTGTGCAGTCTATGCATTAGAACTATACAGTGGACGGGTCTCTAATGACCTTGTAGTTGACGGGACCTTAAACTCCAACAAACAACAAAACAACAACCGGAAAGCAATGGAGAGCAACTGATGTGACCCGCAGAATCAATGGGGAGGTGGTCACTGAAGTGGAGACAGGCAAGCGGAGTCCTGTGTGATAGGAGGATCCCAATCTAGTTGAAAGGGAGGTTGTACAGGACAGTGGTTAGACCAGCTATGCGATATGGATCAGAGTGCTGGGCAATGAGAACGAGCTACGTAATTAAAATGGGAGTAGCCGAGATGCGAATGCTGTGGCACATGTGTGGCGTGTCGAGAGCTGACAGAATTAGGAATGAGCATATTAGAGGTAACCTGGGGTGGTGGACATTGCCGAAAAAAATGAGGGAGAATAGGTTGAGGTGGTATGGACACATCATGCGAAGACGGCCAAGTTGCGTTGGACTGTGCGGCCAAGTTGCGTTGGACACACCAGTTCCCGTCAGATCACTGAAGTTAAGCAGCGCACACCCACGTCAATACCAACTTGGGTGGTTTGTAAAGAACGTTGGGTGCTGCAAATTAACCCTATTCCTCCTCCTTTCACCTCCTCCTCATCTCCCGTGGGCAGCCTCCTAAGGGGTTAACCTGTTATGGCTGCCTGGCTTACACCCCAACCCACAAACTAATCAAAGACGGGAAGAGGAGCTCGTTAGGTTATTTCCAGGAATGCAGGTGGTCGGTAGCACCAGGGGCAGGGGAGACCAAAGCAGATGTGGGAACAGGTTGTCCGTAAGGATGTGACAGTGTGTGCGGTGGACGGGGAAGTGGGGGAGAGATAGACGAGAGTGGAGGGCTAGAAAACGCAGACTAGACCTTGCCACAGGCGGGATAAGGGTATGATGATGACGTAGTAAATACCAAGTGTAGAAGGTGTACACTTTGCTTTAAAGTTTATGTTGAATTGTAAGTGTTCCGTGCTAGTAATATGTCTGTTTAGTGTTCCCCGACTTCCAAAAGATTGAGAACCACTGCCTTAAAATATAACATCTGCTATTTTTGGTACCATACAATCACCATTAACTTCTACTTCCATAAGGGTTATCCACCCTGGTATACTAGAAAAAATTTAATTTAATAATAATGTCACCCTTGTGTCCAATCAGAGGGACAAATTAGGTAGCCGACCATGCCATAGATGGGTAAAGCATTAGGAGTTTCTTTTGCTACCCCCCCCCCCCCCACCAAGCAGTCCCCAAAGCCTTCCCCATTAGCCGCCTGTGTTGTGCCGGTTCGTCCCTGACAACTTCTGCGCTCTTGTGCCCCATGATGCGGCTCTACGGAAGTGCGCATTCCTTCACATTTTGCGATTGACCTTCTGCCCATACCCCAGGATTGGACTCTTGAATCGTGTTAAATTGATCTGACGGCGAAAAGATCCCTGCCCTGGTATCGTGCTGATAACCGGTAACTGGAGTGTTGAGATCGTCTGTTGGTTTTCCCTGCCGTCTTGACATGTTTAAGGTGAAGCGCCATTTTATAAAACTAGCGTCGTTTCTTGCCACTAGTATGTGATTAATTCACCAGTAGAGGTCGGTGCTATCCTTTCGTTTTACTCACGTCGGGAAGCGTCTTGTGGCCTTGAAATTGCAAGGCAAACTCCGTGAAAGTTAGAGGCGTGGTGCCAAAGACCTTGAGAAGAAGGCGTACTCCAGTGGATTTTTATTGGTTATCTTTGTCTGGCGACTGCTTTCGTTGAGAACAGAGGACATTTTTATTGAATTGAAGAAAGTACTTTTTTCCAATACGGTGGTGTCAAGTACAAAGCTACTCTTAACCCCTTTCCCGCCTATGGCAGGGCCGGGTACCCATTTTGCCCCTCTGAATGGACATAGGGCGATATATTGGTCATAGTTTTTTCTGCAGCCGGTTGCCGGCCAAAACTGCACCCCTACGCTTATGTATCGTCGTCTAGTGTTCGTTGGGTTTTGGTTTGTTGGTGTTTAAGGTCCCGTCAACTACAAGGTCATTAGAGACCCGTCCACTGCATAGTTCTAGTGCATAGTCTGCACAGACACTACACTAATGCGACGATTATTGGGTATTAGCAGTACCCAGCTTTCCCGAGCGACCACCCATGTCAGTACTAACTGGGCTCGCGTTGCTTAACTTCAGTGATCAGACGAGAACTGGTGTGTCCAACGCAACTCGCCGCTCCCAGTGTTCGTTGGGGAATGCTACCGACACCAGGAGGCGAGCTTCTACACCTGGAACTTTTGCCTCATCTACCCGTTGCATAGTAGAGAGGGTTCTTTTACGTTTAAATGCCATCGTACACCATACGAAGGAAGGCGCACGCGTGGCAGTACCCAACCCACCTAGGACCTGTATCGAACTTAGAACCATTGACGCAGTTGGCAGTACACGACACCCACTGCGTCACCGAGGCGGGGTTGGGCGGTGTCATGTACAGGTGCCGAAAAATGTGTTGCGAGCTTGAATACATCAGCCCTTCCTCCTCGTCCCTCATTTGGTTCCCTCTTCCTCGTCTTCACTTGAATTGTAATTGAAATATGCTTGTTAATTCGGTCATTTTCGGCAACTGATTTGCATGGGTGTTTTAAGTGCACCGATGGAGAAAGCTGCTGCTGGCAGCACGTATTATTCTACTTGGCAGTTGGGTGCAAGAAGAGGTGTGAAAAGGCAAGCTTGTATGTAAGGCGATATAAGGAGTGCTGCAGTGCAACGGCCCGTTAGCTCAGTTGGTTAGAGCGTCGTGCTAATAACGCGAAGGTCGTGGGTTCGATCCCCCCACGGGCCATAGTTTTTTCGTTCATTCCGTATTTTTTTTTTAGATTCTAGGCCTGGTCACTGATTTCTTTAGTTCACCACTATGCCCATTTATACATGCACGAATCGTTTCGGCAACAGTTGAAAATTTAAGTGGCATCTAGAAATTAATGCTGTTAGCTTTTAAGGTTGAATTTTTTTTTAACTTTTAATAATTCCAGGATCCATGGCCTAGGGTCCGAAAGCCTGTTTAAGAGCAGTCCATCAGCCACTTTTGGAGTTGGCCTTAGGAAGTTCACCCCGAGCTGCAGGGCAACTTAGCCACTGCAGGGATATTTACGTGCTAGTTACATGGTACGGATCCCATGCCGGCTTACGGCTATATTTTTACCCCGTGGTGGTCCTCTCTCTCGCTGGGACTAAACCGGGGAGCGACGAGTTGCGTTGGACAAACCAGTTCTCGTCTGATCACTGAAGTTAAGCAACGCAAGCCCAGTTAGTACTGACATGGGTGGTCGCTTGGGAAAGCTGGGTACTGCTAATACCCAATAATCGTCGCATTTGTGTAGTGTCTGTGCAGCATATGCATTAGAACTATGCAGTTGACGGGTCTCTAATGACCTTGTAGTTGACGGGACCTTAAACACCAACAAACAAACAACAATGGAACTAAACCAAACCATCTGCATTCAATATCGCGTTGGGGATTCAAGGTTCGATACTACAGCACTCTGTAGATGACCAGCTCCATGACCTACAAAAACTAAGAGTAACTATCTTTCTACTCTTATCTCCTTTAAGGGCATTATTCTGGTACGCCGACAGTAGTCAGTCAGTGAAATTGAATTTCGGTGGTAAGGGCTAATTGCTGGGTGGTACCAGTCCAAATACAAGTGTGTCATTCGATGGAATTCTTGTAGAGAAAATCGCTTGGGCCGGATAGGGGCCAATTTCCGCATTTTTAGCTCAAGAGGCAAGCCCATGACAGAGTTTATAGCTTTCAATTGGTTAGGACAGAGAAATAATAGTGGTATACTCTGCGAAGGCGAGGTAGTGAAAAAAGGTGCAGGAGTTCTAGTTCCTGGGATCATTATTCCAGAGCAATAATTGCGATGTGGCCCATAGGATCAATGCAGGGTGGATGAAGTGATAACAGCAAAGTGGAATCCTGTGGTGGGGGTCAGCTATGCTTTATGGATCAGGGGTGTTAGGCATTGCGAAAGACCCATGACATTAGAATGTGGGTAACTAAAATGCAAATGCTGCAGTACATGGGGGGGGGGTGTCGAGAGCAGACAGAATTAAGGATGGATATATTAGGGATAGTTTCGGGGTAGGGGACACCGCGGAAAAGATGAGAGAGAATAAATTGAGGTGGTATGGGCATGTGATGAGAAGAGGGAAGGAGGAGGAGCTGGTTGTTTCAAAGACACATGCCATCGGAAGTCCTAAGCAGACGTGGGAGCAGGTTGTAGGAAGGGTTATGATAATGTATGGGGTGGTAGGCGGGAGTGGAGGGCCACAACCACACAGGCCCGACCCTGCTGCAGGTGAGATAAGGGTATGATGATGATGATGGAAGTGCATGTCTACTAATACGAGGTCCTCTCTGCCGAGTTGTCTTTTAGGTCAAGTATGTCTAACTCGGGGTACCCGGAGGGCCACATTGGTAGCATATGCGTTGTCATTAAGGCCAGACAGTGTCCATAGCGCCCTCTTACAACTGCACTCGGGGCCTACTATCCCCCTCTTGTTAACGTCTCTGAGTGGCAGGCCGCATATGTATACTACATGGTGACGATTGTGAGAGCCGCAACTCTAGGCTTAAAGGGCTGCATGTGGCCCGCGGGCAACCATTTTGCCGCCCGTCCCCAGCGTTAATAGCCGTGCTTTTATCTCATGGTGCAAACGAGGAACTGACTTGGTGGAAACGTCTCTTGCTAATCGTTTCACTGCCTGCAACCTCTTCATTCTTCAAGGTTGCAGGTAGCATTGCCGCAGGGGGTTGAGCGCTCCTGTACTGTTGCAGTAACCGACCACTTCGACGAACCTTATTTTGTGCCTCGATGTGCAACGTTTGTGTTGGTGTTTTGTTGTTGATTTGATATACACTTGGAGATCGATCGATTCTCAAATCGGTGTCTGATTTTAATTGTATTATTAACTATATGAAACAGTCATGATATTAAAGTATAATGGGAACGTTATATACTGTAAATCCAATCACGTTGCATAGAAATTTAGATATTAAATTCCAAGAAAATACTGGAGCGGCGAATTGCGTTGGACAAACCAGTTCTCGTCTGACCACTGAAGTTAAGCCGCGCAACCCCAGCTAGTACTGACATGAGTGGCCGCTTGGGAAAACTGGGTACTGCTAATACCGAAAAATCGTCGCATTAGTGTAGTGTCTGTTCAGTCTCTGCATAAGAACTATGCTGTGGACGGGGCTCTAATGACCTTGTAGTTGAACGGTCCTAAATCACCAACAAACAAACAGCAAACTGGACGCACCATTACTAACTAGCGTGGGTGACCGCTTGGGAACACTGGGTACCGCTAATACCCCAAAATCGTCGCGTTAGTGTGTAGTGTCTGTGCAGTCTCTGCATTAGAACTAGGCAGTGGACAGGACTCTAATGACGTTGTAGCTTGGGAGGGGCTTATTGCGTTGGACACACCAGTTCTCGTCTGATCACTAAAGTTAAACAATGCAATCCCAGCTAGTATTGACATGGGTGGCCGCTTGAGAACACTGGGCATTGCGAATGCTGTACTCAAAAATCGTCGCATTAATGTAGTGCCTGGGCAGTGTCTGCATTACACCTACCCAGTGGACGGGGCTCTAATGAGGGAGCGGCGAGTTGCGTTGAACACACCAGTTCTCGTCTGATCACTGAAGTTAAGCAACGCAAGCCCAGTTAGTACCGACAGTGGTGGTCGCTCGGGAAAGCTGGGTACTGCTAGTACCCAATAATCGTCGCATTAGTGTAGTGTCTGTGCAGTGTATGCGTTAGAACTATGCAGTGGACGGGTCTCTAATGACCTTGTAGTTGAAGAGTCCTAAAACACCAACGAGCAAACAGCAAATTGGACGCACCAGCACCAGTCCAAGCCATTACTAACTAACATGGGTAACCGCTTGGGAACACTGGGTACTGCTAATACCCAAAAATCGTCGCGTTAGTGTAGTGTCTGTGCAGTCTCTGCATTAGAACTACGCAGTGGACGGGGCTCTAATGACCTTGTAGTAGAAGGGCCCTAAACACCACCCATAACAACAAAAAAAAGAACATGCAAAAAATATTGGAAAATTAAATTGTTAACGCTATAGTGTAGTTTTTGGGGGAAAGTGAATGGGGGGGAGTAAACACTCGACAAGCCTGATTATTTCGATTTTAATGTCGGTCACAGTACTACAGGGTATTTACCAACGACAGAAGGGGCGAGTTCTTATACCTGAAAAATATTGCCGATTCGCGGTTATTTTATTGGGCCCTCCTAGGTGGCACCCATGGTTCAAGGCTCGATACTGGAATGAGGTGATTAGACTTCTTTCGGTCGAGAGTAGTACACGACCTGCAACTTTGGTCGAATGGGCCGTAAATCTGTGGCCCGTGTGATGTGTAAGATGTCACTGCTGCTCATAAAAGAACCCTTTCTACAAAAAAGCAACTCCTAACACCTTTTCCCGCCTATGGCAGGGTCGGCTACTCATCTTGTCCCGCTGAATGAGCACAACTGTAATCTGTTGGACGGTATTTTTCCTCAGCCGGCTGCCGACCAAAGCTGAATCCCCTACGTTTGTTTATCGTCGGTCAGCCGTTCGTTGGGGTACTCCACCGACGCGACGCCGGGGGGACCGAACTCCTGCAACTGGAAATCTTGCCTCATCTACCCGTCGCATTGTAGAGAGGGTTCTTTGACGTGCAAATGTCATTGTACACCACACAGTACCTAGGTTTAACTTTTCGTCCTAAGGAAGACGCACTCGGGGTGTGTCTCTCGTCCGAAAGATGTCAGTGTGTCTCAATCCAGTATTGAACCTGGAACCGTTGACGTAGTAAGTCGAGCGTGCTATCAGTTGTACCACCGAGGCGTGTTTAGAAGAGCCCTTACTACATGCTGTACAATATAAGAGTAGATCAGCAAAATTCTCAGGTGTTGGAGCTCCGCCTCTCCTCCCTGGAGTCGGCGGAGAAGCGTCCCAATGAACAAAAATGGTTGTTCAGGACCGACCTGGGCTAGAAATTTCTCTCGCATGTGTAAATGTTTTCAATTATATTTAGCAACTACTAACCCCGTTTCCTACCAATGGCAGTGTCGAGTACCCATCTTTGTCCCTCTGGATGGGCACAGGCTATCTGTTTTGTGGCATTTGTCCGCAGCCGGTTGCCGACGGAAGTTGCAACCTCTTTGTTTATTTATCTTCGGCCTATTGTTTGTTGTGGGCACTCCACCGACGCCAGATGGCGAGCTCCTACCCCTGGGATTATTGCATCATTTAAACGTTGGGTAGTAGAGAGGGCTCATTTACGTGCAAATGACATCGTGCACCACACGGGGCCACATCGACCAATCGATTAAGGTGAAATTAACTGCTGGGCAACTTTGGTTGCATTGTTACCATAATTAAATGGCAGTGCTTACGTAATAGTCTCGGTGGCTCGGCGGTTGCGTGCTTGTCTCGGAAATCCATGGTTTGACATTGGAACCTGGCCGAGATGCGTGGCCATTTGCAAAAAAAGGAACCCTTTATGGAGTGAAATATCCGAATAGATCGGCAAAATTCCCAATTGCAGAAACATTAAAAGGTGGACAGCTGATGACTTGTTCGTTCCTCTCACTGCCGTCACCTCATGGCCTGTTCTGGCTCATTGCAAACCCTATTCCCTGATTTGGCTGTCTAGTGCTCATTTTTTTGGTGCCTTTGAGAACCATGAGCGATCTTTTGGACGGTATTTTCGCCAGCCGGCAACCGACCTAATTCTGCAACCCCTATGCTTATTACTGCCAGCCTATTTTAATTCGTTGGGGTGGTTTTTCTTAAGCAATGCCAGGGGAGAAAGGCGAGTTCTTACACCTGAAAATTGTGTCGAAATGCACGTACATTTTAACCATGTACAAAGGGTTCTTTTGCATGCATTGGTGACATGCACGTCACGTGCGGCCATGGTTTTTCTTCCATCCGACGACGGAAGGCGCATTGAGGATCCCCCCTCTCTCTCCGTCTGTCTGTGTCTCTCTCTCTCTGTCTGTCTGTCTGTCTGTGTCTCTCTGTCTGTCTGTGTCTCTCTGTCTGTCTGTCTGTGTCTCTCTGTCTGTCTGTCTGTGTCTCTCTGTCTGTCTGTCTGTGTCTCTCTGTCTGTCTGTCTCTCTCTCTGTCTGTCTGT
>JAAFCE010009109.1:12426996-12513746 GCA_013389805.1 Trigoniulus corallinus
TGTCTGTCTGTGTGTGTCTCTCTCTCTATGTCTGTCTGTGTGTGTCTCTCTCTCTATGTCTGTCTGTGTGTGTCTCTCTATGTCTGTCTGTGTGTGTCTCTCTATGTCTGTCTCTCTCTATGTCTGTCTGTGTGTGTCTCTCTCTGTCTGTCTGTCTGTGTCTCTCTATCTCTCTGTGTCTGTCTGTCTGTGTCTCTCTATCTCACTCTCTCTCTCTCTTTTCTCGTTTTTATCTGAGAGAATTTCGGTTCGGTTCAGAATCAAATGTGAAACCACTAATGTAGTAGTCCCGCATGCTATTTGACTGCTCATCATAATTGCAGGTAAAAGTTACATACCTTGCTTCCTAAATTTCTGTAAGTTCCAACTTGCGGTAACTTGTTGACCGGCATGTTCTCATTGTCACTTGTATTGGTACCTCAACTTTAAAACTGCTCAACGCTCCTCGCGCACCCAAGGGGATACATATGATGCTTCCCCCTTTCTATCCTAATCAATAGCCGTCTTTTACCTAAAATCCCTTTCTTGCCAGTGCTACTTTGGAGTGGCCATTCAATGGTATATATGATAGGGTCTGCTTTAATATGAGTCAGTGCTTGTATCTACATTTTAAACATGTTTATCTGCTTGGTTGTCCCCCTTAGTTGTCAGCACTTGAAACATTTTAGTGTTCCATCTCCCTTATTGCTGGACAATTTGAGGATAATATGAGGCCGACTCTTGGGACAGCAGTGCTCTGAAATAGTACGTGGACAACGTCAGGCGGATGTTTTGACTTTAATAAATTCTGCGTTAAATGAATCCTTTGAGAAAATCAATGTCCAGTGGGCCGTATCAGTCACTGTATTGGTCTATTTACGTCAGACGTAGGGCAGCTTTGAACGTGGAATGTGTGTCTGAAAGTCGCAGAGAGAGATGTAGGTAGTTCCTCTTTAACCCTTATGTCAACAACCAGGTTTCACTGCGTTGTTCAACAACCGTTGAATAAGTGATTTTTGTTTCTGAATGTTGGCTTTTTTAGTTCTTAATGATAACTGGATGCCCGGCCCCGCCCGTGGGCCTTTATATTGCATGTTTTTCCTACCAAAGGCCCAGTAAAATATTTTTGGCCTGGTATTCATTCACTAGAACCCGGCCTCGCGCGCAGGCCTTTATATTACCAAATGTATTTACCTACAAAAGGCCCCGCAAAGGCTCGTGCCGGGTCTGCCTGATGTGTCTTTTTAAGGCAGACATCTGTCCGGAACATTGCAGTTTGCAATATAAGTATTCATAAGGTGTTTTGGGCCCAACAGAAACACCTTTAATTCTTGAAAGGGAGATGCAATTTCATTCTTAAGAAGGACCCTCACTTTGATTGGACAGAGTATTTAGCTTTTAATTGGGAAGGACAGGAAAATAAAGGTGATGTACTCTCTGGGGGCGAGCTGGTGACAAAGGGGCAAGATATAAAGTACTTAGGATCAGTGTTCCAGTGCAATGAGGAGATAGCTTCTGATGTGACTCATATAATCAGTGAGAGATGGTTAAAGTGGAGACAGGCAAGCGGAGTCCTGGCTTATAGGAAGGTCCCAATCAAGTTGAGAGAGAAGTTTTTCTGGGCAGTGGTTAGGCCAGCTGTGTTATATGGAGCAGAGTGTTAGTCCGTGAGGAAGAGCCACTTCAATAGAATGCAAGTAACTGAGATACGAATGCTGAGGCACATGGGTGGGGTGTCGAGAGCTGATAGAATTAGGAATGCGCATCTTAGAGGTAGCCTTGGGGTGGTGGACATCGCCGAAAAAATCGGGGAGAATAGGCTGAGGTGGTATGGGCACGTCAAGAGAAGAGGGGAGGAGGAGCTCGTCAGGTGCATTCCAGGAATGCGGGTGGTCGGTAGCACCCGGGGTAGGGGAGACCGAAACAGTAGTGAGAACAGGTTGTCCGTTAGGACATGGCAGTGTGGTGTGGACGGGGACCCGACCCCGCCACAGGTGGGATATGGGTGTGATGATGATGATACAGCGGCCTGTTATACACTAGTCGTTAGAAACTTGAAACAGTATGATCGATTGGACACGTTTTCTGCAAATGTCAGCCAACTTCCACACCTGGTAATTTTGTTTTTTTTGCTAGTGCTAGGGACTGACCATTCGCCCGAGAGACGATATTCGCCTTGCGTTGAGCTGGGTGTCAAACCCGTGAGTTGTAACTCCGTGAGAATTGTCCCCTTGGCCATCCTATAACTGCGCAGTACATTTATGTCTATCTACTGCGTCAGTGGTTCCTGGCTCGATCCTACATTGAAGTAGTTTGGCTACCTTCGGGTGAAAGAGAGAGAGAGAGGGCCTTAGTGCATCTACTGGATGGGAAGTAAATCCGTGGCCCCTTTATGGTGCCCGACGCCATCTGCACATAACCATTGCTATCCGGTGTTGGGCGAAATTTCCGGATGCAAAGGTCTTCTACTTGGCATCGGTAGGGAGCGGCGAGTTGCGTTGGACACACCAGTTCTCGTCTGATCACTGAAGTTAAGCAACGCAACCCCAGTTAGTACTGACATGGGTGGCCGCTTGGGTAAACTGGGTACCGCTAGTATCCAAAATTCGTCGCATTAGTGTGTATCTGTGCAGTCCCTGCATCAGAACTACACAGTGGACGGGGCTCAAATGACCTTGTAGTTGAAGGGCCCTAAAACACCAACAAACAAACGAACGATTGGCATCGGTAGAGGAAAAAGTGCCCCAAAGAATCAAAATAAGCATAGGAGTTGTGGCATTAGGTGGGTAGCCGTCTGCTTAAAACCTCTTCCAACAACCTCGTGGATGGGACAAAAATGGGCATCCGACTCTGTCACATGAGATTTTTCTACTAGGGCAGTTGGCATGATGAACTGCAGTGACTGATGAAGAACTCTATTTGTCGCCTTTTACGGCCTCAGATATGAAGCTGCTAACTTTCGGAGGCCCTAGGTGTGAGCACGTGTTCGCCTTTCCCCAGGCATTTGCTGGTTGAATTTCGCCCAAGTTTTGGAGACACTGATGCTACTGATGACTACTGTGCCCAAAATAAATTGCGTAGTAAGCAGGAAATAAACTGCGTATAGGGCCTAGTGTGCTTGCAGCAACATTAGTTTTTTTTTATTTAACCACAAAATTTTTCCTAAGACCATTCATTGACCCCCTTTCCTCCCTCACTATCCTTCATAGAGGCCTAGAAATTTATCCACTCTGAAATATTTCCCAATCTTCACTACAGAAGAAAGATCGATACTTGGTGAGCCCAATATTGTCTCGCTTTCCTCCCTCCGCGTTTCTCCAGACTGAGCACAATTCGTGTTTTTCCTTTACTGAATCACGTATGCCTCTGCCAGAATTGTTCTTGACCTGCTTTTAGGACCGTATTCTCCATTAAGCACATTGCTGAAAACCCAAGAAATTTTTAATTTTTCTTCAACAAGACAAAGCATACTGCCCCGGTGGCGCAGTGGGTAGAGTGCTCGGTAACTGCGTCAGTGGTTCTAGGTTCGATCCTGGGCCGAGGTGGGCTGGGAAAGAAGTAAAACCTTCGGGAGAGAAGTAAAACCGGTTTTCCGTGTGGTGTACGATGGCATTTGCACATTAAAGACCCCTCTCTACTGTGCAACGGGCAGATGAGGCAAAATTTCCAGGTGTAGGAGCTCGCCGTCTGACGTCGGTGGAGTGCCCCAAGAACAGTAGACCGACTACAAACTTGCATAGGGATTGCAGCTTTGGTCCGCAATCGGCTGCGGAAAACGCAATCAAATATATCACCCTTGTGTCCATTCAGAGGGACAAGATAGGTACTTGATCCTGCCATAGGCCAGGAAACGGTTAGGAGTTTCTTTGCTTATATAAGAAAAGGCGTAGTCATAAATGCCATCAATAACTCTTTTCCGCTTATGGATGTTTTGGGGCAAATGTTATCCTACTGGACACAAGCGATCTGCCAACCCTTTGTTGTAGCCGGGGGGGGGGGGGGGGGGAGCTCTTACACCTGGAAATTTTACATCAAACTACGCCTAATTTTATTCCATGTAGTATGGGTTCTTTTGATCCGCCGCGGTGGCGTAGTGGTTAGCACGCTCGGTAACTGCGCCAGTAGTTCTAGGTTCGATACTGGACCGAGGTGGGTCGGCTTCTTTCGGGCGAGAGAGAGAGGCTGTGAGTGTGCCTTCTTTCGGATGAGAAGTAAAACCGAGGTCCCATGTGGGTGTACGATGGCGATTGCACTTGAAAGAACCCTCTCTACTACGCAACGGGTAGATGAGGCAAAAATTTCCAGGTGTAGGAGCTCGCCCCCCCCCCCCTGGCGTCGGTAGCATTCTCCAACGAAAACTAAACCGACGATAAATAAGCTTAGGGGTGCAGCTTTGGCCGGCAACCGGCTGCAGAAAAAGACTTTGACCAATATATCGCCCTGTGTCCATTCAGAGGGATAAGATGGGCACCCGACCCTGCCATAGGCGGGAAAAGGGTTAGGAGTTGCTTTGTAGTATGGGTTCGTTTATGCTCAGAGGACATCGAACTCACCACACAGAACCACGGCTTTACTTCCCATCCGAAGGAAGGCGCACTGGAGGGGCCTGCCTCTCGCCCAACAGAATCCCGACTACCTCGATTCAGGATCGGACCTGGTCGTTACCCTTGCGTCTTCGAAAAAAATTTGTACTAAACAAATTTCCTGCAGAAGACCGAATTGAGTGTAAATACAGTAGTTAACGTTCTTTAAACGAAAAGGGGCCTGTGAAACCAGTATCTTCAGCCCGCGAAAACTACATTTCAACCCTAGAGTTCATCCTTTCATTGACCAAAATTCTCTGCTGCGCCAGCCTCCAGGTACGCTCATTAAAAATTAATTGATTGGTAGCAGGGAAGTGTCAAGGGGGTGACAATGTGCATCCTTGGCACCCCCTTATTTATCATCCGATGCGTACATGGCAAACTAGGTTGGAAACTTGGGTGGCTCGGGCTCGAGATAGGCCTCCAGCTCGTCTTTCGTCAAGTGGCAAGTACAACTGTAACCCCTGAGCGTCGAGCTAATCGCTGGATCCCGTGGCTATAAACACTGGGGACGGGATAGGAGGATCTTAGATTTTACACAATGTCATTCGGTACAAAGTTGAGGTGTCCGGATTAGTGAGGGCCCGATATAGGAAGTGCCACTATATCTGGTAAGGGCTATTATTTCACAACCCATTTTTGATGTGGTTGTTGCATTTTATTAGTAGGTACTATAGTAACTAAAATTTTAAATTGAAAATTCCCCAAGGCATTTCTTTATTTCTTGGGTGTTGAGGTAAGGGCAGCCACTGCCAGCCCCTATGCATTCGTATGAATGGCGTTTCTCAATTTAAGAGAATTCCACAGTCTTCTTAGTACAGTAATTTGGTAAAAAAAATAGAACCAACCCTCTACCTTTACATTCATTTTCATTGTCCCCTGTGAGTAATGGAATGGACCAGCCTCTCATAGATTCCTGTTAATCCAACCAAAGGAGACGAAGAGAAGAATGACAGTGGCCCAAGGCAACCATGTAAAAGGACTTTATTTGACAGACGTTCGGCCCTGGTCCGTTTATGACTTGCCATACCTCAATTAGAAGAATGGAAGAGATCCAAGTTGTCCTTACAGTGGACGACATTAATTTGTATTCATTGTACTATGCAGGCAAGAAGTATGTTGGAAGTTTAAAAAAACAGCAGATTTTTAAGTGTTTTGCTGGAAGAGTGATGATGCAGTTCTTCACTGAAGCAATATGTAGTTGCAGGATAATCCCTCCAATATATTTATTACCTTAGCTGAGAGATTCGACGTTATAAAAGGCACGTAACCTTCAGTGTTCAAGGCAATTCAGGACTTAAAGTTGGGGCAGCTGTAAAGCCACCATTCTGTAGAGCAGGGATGGATTTTCTCTGTAAAGGGCCAGATATTCGATATGTTAATGCAGCGATTCTCAACCTTTTTTTTTTTTTCGTCACGGTAGACTTTTAAGGGAGCGGCGAGTTGCGTTGGACACACCAGTTCTCGTCTGAACACTGAAGTTAAGCAACGCAAGCCCAGTTAGTACTGACATGGGTGGTCACTCGGGAAAGCTGGGTACTGCTAATACCCAATAATCGTCGCATTAGTGTAGTGTCTGTGCAGTATATGCATTAGAACTATACAGTGGACGGGTCTCTAATGACCTCGTAGTTGACGGGACCTTAAACTCCAACAACAACAACAAGTAGACTTTTAATAATTTAAAAATTTGGCGGCACACTAAGGACACATTTCGGGGCACGCAAATGCCAAAGAAAATATTCAAGTTGCAACCTAACGCTATGCAAAAATTCGCCTCGGTGGTACAGTGGGTAGCACGCTGTGAGAAAACTGCTCAATATATCGCCCTTGTGTCCACTCAGAGGGTCAAAATGACCCTCTCCGACCCTGCCATAGGCGTAAAGAGGGTTAGAAGTTACTTGTAACCTAGTCCTATGCAGACATCAAGCGGGAGATTAGTAGACTGTAGTGAGAACTGTAATATTCATGCCCATTGGTTCAGCCAGTCCCTCCTAGGAAGGCAGAACCGATTGAGCTGCTTGTCTGATGTCACTTATGTATGGGTATTCGCCGTTGCGGCACATTTCATGAATCTCGCGGCACAGTGGTTGGGAATCGCTATTTTAATGGGGCCCCAGGGTTCCGCAGTACACCTCTGAGGTTTCCGCGAGTCAAAATAAAAATTCATTTAGCAGCGGCAAGATATACTTTTCTAAAGCTGGGATGGGGTTCCCCCAAAACATCTTATAGTTCTAAGGGTTCCGTGAGTCGACCATGTATGAAGACCACTGGTGTAGAGGATGTAGGAGAGGGGAAATTTGCAGCACCCACCGTTCGTTACCAACCACCCATGTTGGTACTAAGGTGGGTTTGTTTGTAGGCGTTTTAGGGCCCTTCAACTACAAGGTCATTAGAGCTCCATCCACTGTGCAGTTCTGATGCAGAGACTGCACAGACACTACACTAATTCGACGATTTTTGGATACTAGCGGTACCCAGTTTTCCCAAGCTGCCACTCATGTCAATACTAGCTGGGAGTTGCGTTGCTTAACTTCAGTGATCAGACGAGAACTGGTGTGCCCAACGCAATTTGCCGCTCCCCGCACCTTGGCTGCACACTGTTGTTGACCAAGTAGTATCCTTATCCCTCCTGGGTGGCGCAGTGGGTAGCATGCTCAATAACTGCGTCAGTGATTCTAGGTTCGATATTGGACACAGGTGTGTTGGCTTCTTTTGGGCGAGTGAGTGGCCCCGAGTGCGCCTTCCTTTGGATGAGAAATGAAACCGGGCTCCCGTGTGGCGTACGATGGCATTTGTACGTAAAAGAACCCTCTCTACAATGCAATGAGTAGAGGAGGCTAAATTTCCAGGCGTAGAAGCTTGCCGCCTAGCGCCTGCCCCCACTGACGTCGGTAGTGCCCCAACGAACAGTAGACCGACGCAAAATAAGCATAGGGGTTGCAGCTTTGTCGGCCACGGGCTGCGGAAGAGTGCTGTCAAATACATCACCCTTGTCTTCATTCTGAGGGACAAGATGATATCCGACCCTGCCATAGGCGGGAAAAGGGTTAGTAGCACCATTAGACCAAGTACCGTTATTCTGATATGGCAGGGTCGAAATCCCGAGTTCTAACCGATTATCTCGTGTCAGGGTCAGGATGGGCAGATAGACCCATGAGGGAGGTTAGAAGAAAGCGCCAAAATCATTAAAGAAAGAGCAATGACAACAGCAGTTTTGCCTCTAATTCCCAACCAAGTTTCTGTCGGCCCACCCTTCCATATAGCCTGTTGTGATATTTGCTTCGATTTACGTTCCCCCCAATTGTTCCCAATTTTCTGGATCGCTGAGTTGGACCTAATCAGCTGTTCGTCCACCCTATGCATACCACATCAGGCTATTGTCTTACCTTTCCGGCAATGTTTTTTATCTTTTCCTACTCCTACACATCATTCCTAACCCCTTTTCCACCTGTGGCATGATCGGGTCCCCATTAGTCCCAATGGAACTAGGAATACACGGGTGATATGTTGGTTATTTTTATGCAACGGGCTGCTGGCTCTATTTTAACGTCATTGACTTCAGGGTCACTCCGCGGGGTTCTTTCACGTGCAGGTGACATCGTAAACATCGTCGAGGGCAACGGCGTTAGTTCCCATCAGATAGAAAGACCACTGGGTCCTCTCTTGCTTGAAAAAATCCACCCTCTTCAGCCGGAATCCATCCTGCATCACGGACACAAGAGTCAAGCGCGCTACCTGTGCGCCACTGAGAGTAGGCGTTCTTCCTCCCAAACTACTGGTACCTCTAATATGCTTGCTTCTAACATGATCTGCAACGAGGCACGCCAGGTACATTCCAGAGTATGAGCACTTCTAGTATTCCTTCAATTTTCATGGGTCCTCCGCTTGATCTAACCATTTCTCTGTAGAATTTAACCCTCGAATTTCAAGTTTGTGTTCAAAAGTATCCATTAATTTTATCAGATAGGGGATCACATGCAGGCCCGGTCCTATAGGTTCGGCCGCCCGCGTGCAGTTATGTCGAGGCCGCCCGAAAGAAATCGTTAATTTGTTCTCAATTTCTTGTTTGCCAAGCAACAGAAACTCATCACCCTTTTCCCGCCTATGGCAGTGTCGGGTACTCATCTTGTCCCTCTGAATGGACACAAGGGTGAGATATTGAATAGTGGTTTTCCACAGCAGATTGCCGATCAAACCTTCAACCGCTGTGCTTATTTATCGTCGGTCTACTGTTTGTTGGGGCATCCTACACCTGGAAATTTTGTCTCATCTGCCCTTTGCATAGAAGGGAGGGTTCTTTTACGTGTGCCAATGCTATTTTACACCACACGGGACCTCGGTTTTACTTCTCATCCGAAGGAAGGCGTACTTGGGGATCTCTTTCGCCCGAAAGAAGCCAACCCACCACGGTCTAGTGTCGATCCTAGAACCACTGACGTTGTTACTGAGCCCGTCCAGCATCAAAGCATTCAAAGTTTCGTGTTACTTCTAAGTTGGAGAAGGCCGCCCTAATTAGGGCGGCCGCCCGCGTTCTTTGCACACTTTGAACCTATGGACGGACCGGCCCTGATCACATGTAAGAGCTACAAAACCCTCACCTGGAAACTGCCGTTTTTTGAGGCAATGTTACTTACGACAGGTTTGACTCGCCTCGGTGGCGCAGTGGGTAGCATTCTCTGTAACTGCGTCAGTGGTTCTAGGTTCCATACTGGGCCGAGATGGATTGGCTTCGTTTGAACGAGAGAGAGAGGCCTCGAGTGCGCCTTCCTTCGAATGAGACATAAAACTGAGGTCCCGTGTGGTGTATAATAGCATTTGCGCGCAGAAGAACCCTCTGAACTAGGCAACGGGTAGATTGGATTGATTAAATTGGATTAGTTTGTGGGTTGTGGTGTAAGCCAGGCAGCCGTAACAGGTCAACCCTTTAGGAGGCTGCCTGCGGGAGATGAGGAGGTAGGTGAAAGGACGAGGAAGAGGGTTAATTTGCAGCACCCAACGTTCTTTACCAACCACCCAAGTTGGTATTGACGTGGGTGTGCGCTGCTTCAGTGATCTAACGAGAACTGGTGTGTCCAACGTAGATGAAGTAAAATTTCCGGGTATGGGAGTTCGCCTTCCCCCCTGGAGTCAGTGGAGTGCCCAATAGACAGTAAACCGACGATAATTAAGCATAGGTTTGCAGCTTGGGTCGGCAACCGGCTACGGAAAAACACCATCCAATATATCACCGTGTGTCCATTCAGCGGGACAGGATGTGTACCCGACCCTGCCACAGTCGGGATACAGGTTAGGAGATGTTTGCTTGTTACTGATAACAGGTTTCGATCATTCATAACGGCAAAGCGATTTTCTGGTAGACGTCTCATTTTTGCAGTGGGACAACCTGCTATTACTATCAGGAAGTAAGAAAATGTCTGTCTGGACAAGCACTTGCTAGACAGGTTTCGGTTCGGTTCATTTGTCTACTTAACGTCGGCATGTTAGTTCTGAAGGCCATTTACCAACTCTGGGGGGTAGGAGTAGGGATTGGGAGATGGAGAGTTCCTCCTACGCCTTGCCAATGTATAGAACCCATTTCTGTCTAGAATAGTTTGTTTTACCTGCAGATGACATCTTACACCAATAGATGTTGTGGGCATGTCTACATTTGTACCAGACAGGTGAATGAGTTCCTTCTTTAGTTCTGAATTTTTTGCCTTCGCAGACAACAGCCCGTATTTTTACAGGACAATTGTAGAATTACGTCTGGTTTTTACGTTTATCATAGTCAATCATCTGTAATATAGCACACTACAAAAGGGTTGATACACTCGTATATCTTCTTTAATAAACTCATTTCCCGCCTACGGCAGGGTCAGGCATCAATGAATTCGAGAGAAATCAGAGGTTGACAGGATGGAAATATAAAATGGATGAAAAGAGCTTATGGCGGAATATTGAATAATGATTTTACATGACCTGACTCTGTGCTGAATGCCACAAGCACAGAGTTTATAGTTGGATCTTGTATTAAACCCGGGGACCAACGCTGGGGTATGTCGTAATAATCCACTCTTTAACATTTCTTCCTAAATTCCACAAATTGATCTACATGTCCTGATTATATTGGATTTCGATGTCCAACGTCCAGTGGCGTCACTAGGGGGTGCAGTCTGCACCGGGCGACAGCACTCGCACCATGACAAATGGGTGACACCAAACCAGACGAAGCGGCTTTTTTACGGGAGAGGGGGAGGGTGACTCCATAGCGTCACCGCACCGGGTGACGCCAACCCTAGCAACGCCACTCCACTGCCAACGTCATGGATTTGTTTGCTACCAGACCTAGACTGACGGCGTTTTTCGATTGATTTGTTGGTGTTTTAGAGCCCTTAAACTACAATGGTCATTAGAGCCCCGTCCTCTCCGTATTTCTAATGCAGAGACTGCATGCGACGATTTTTGGGTATTAGCGGTACCCAGTTTTCCCAAGCAGCCACCAATGTTAGTACTAGCAGGGGTTGCGTTGCTTAACTTCAGTGAGCAGTTCCGTAGCAGCTGTAACAACGTAATACAGCCGCTCCGGACCTCTTTCGAGCGAGGGAGACCCACCCCACTTCACTTCCATTGCCGCATTGCTTCCGTCGCCCCGTGTGGTTTGTACGTGTTTATTGGCATAGGAGGGTGTCCCATGGCGTCGGTTGAGGAAAAGTACCCCAATAAAGAAAAATAGGCAGGCCATAAATGAAAATCGGGCTTGCAGCATTAGGTTAGCAGCCGGATGCGTATAAATGTACCGTCCAGTAGATCGCTCATATATCCCAGTTGGACTCAATTGGGAAGAAAGCAGGAAGAAAACTAGGAAAACCTTCAGCTTGGGAAACCTGGGTATCGCTAATAGCCGAAAATCGTCGCATTATTGTAGTGTCTGTGCAGTCTGTGCATCAGAACTACTTGTTTGTTTGTTGGTATTTTAGGGCCCTTCAACTACAAGGTCATTAGAGCCCCGTCCACAGCATAGTTCTTATGCAGAGACTGCACAGACACTACACTTATGCGACGATTTTTGAGTATCAGCAGTACACAATTTTCCCAAGCGGCCACCCATGTCAGTACTGGGAACTAGCTGGGGTTGCGCTGCTTAACTTCAGTGATCAGACGAGAATTGGTGTGTCCAACGCAATTCGTTGCTGCCCATCAGAACTACGCTGTGGACGGGGCTCTAATGACCTTGTAGTCGAAGGGTCCTCAAACACCAATGAACCAGAATCTTATACTGTACATGTCCGTGGAAATGAGGTCGACGTTGGACACACCAGTTCTGGTCTCATTACTGAAGTTAATCAAAACAATCCGAGGTAGGACTAGCATGGGTGACCGCTTGGGAACACCTAGGTACTACTAACAGCCAAAATCGTCGTAACAGCGTAGTGTCTGTGAGGACTCTGCGTTAGAGCTACTTAGTGGACGGGGGCTCTGATGACCATTGTAGTCGAAGGGCCCTAAAACACCAACAAACCAAACCAATCCATGGATAAGAAATTGGTCGGCGGGAGACTATATAAAAATGTAACTTGTTTTTGCCCATGCGGTAGATGAGTACCACCCGATCATGTGATAAGAGGAAAACGAGTCTTGGGTCACGGTGCTGGGTTAGATAGTCGTTAGGATATGCCGATCCTACCGCGTCTTTATTTGGGTAATCCGGTAGGTACCAAATATAAAACGCGACATTATTTTGAATCTCGTATTATCTGTTACTCGGTGTTTTTAGTTTAATTTAGACGATGAATATTCGTTTCGTATCTAACAAAAATCGCAAACGCCGGCAAAATTGCGTTTACATTCAACTTGATTAATTAATGCAGCTTATTCCATTTTTAATGACGAGGGGTTTCAAGTGGATGTGAACACATCGTGGCCGGCAGTTGCCCCCAAACTTTAGATACAAAATGATACTGTCATTTAAATTTTTAATACTGAATTTTCACTCGGGTCGTGATATCATTTCCTGGAGAGATAAACACGCCAATTTCGGAAATTCCGGGAAAAAAAGGCCATTAGTTTAAGTAAGGAGAAATAGAAATATAAGTAGAAGCAATTGAATGGAACAGAAAGGTGAATATGAACTCGTTCATCGTCTTACCCTTATCCTGCCTGTGGCAGGGTCGGGTCCGCGGGTTCTAGCCCTCTACTCCCGTCTATCTCGGTGTCTGTAAGCTTCACACAACACCATATCCTTACGGACAACCTGCTCCCACGTTTGCTTTGGTGTCTCCCCCTGCCCCGGGCGCTTCCAACCACCTGCATACCTGTAATGGACCTAACGAGCTCCTCCTCCCCTTTTCTCATTACATATCCATACCACCTCAGAATATGAACTCTTTAAAACAAAAAAATTTATAGTGGTTTTTGTGTGTCTGGTTGCGAACCCCTGACGTCACAACTCATTTCTGAAACACGATTGCAAGTAACCGTGTAAGGACCGTGTAACCATCACAGGAATGGAGGTGGTTGGGAGAACCCGGGGCAGGGGGAGACCAAAGCAGACGTGGGAGCAGGTTGCTTGGTAGTGTGTGGGGTGGACGGGGACCTGGGGGGAGATAGGCGGGAATGGAAGGCTAGAACCTACAGACCTGACCCTGCCACAGGCAATATAAGCGTACGATGATGGCATCATATTAACTGATTGTTACCCTGAAAATCATCATGCATTAATAAAATTGCAATTCTATTACCAACAAAACCCTTCATCGCCCGTGGCCAGGGCGATGAAAGAGTTTGTTGTGTACAATGCCAAAAATGATTAGCGATACAGCCCGCCATCTACTGTCATCCATTCTGAGCCCCACTTCCTGTCTGAGACGTGGTCGGGTACGCCCGTTTGGCCCATCGGAACTGGGAAAACATGGTTGAACTATTGGACGGCATTTTTACGCAGCTGACTGCCAACCTAATCCTCCACTGACGCCATGGGGAGGGCGTGCTCCAACACCTGGGGATTTTGCTGATTTACATATTTCACTCCAGAAAGGGTTTTTTTTTTACCGGCGGTTGATGTCGAACATGCCACACGAGGCCACCATTTTATTCCCCATCCAACGGAAGGCGAACTTGTGACCTCTGGTTCCCCGAAAAGAGGCCGAACCTGAAACCACATCGTTAACGAATTATTTCCCGCCTACGGCAGGGTCGAAAGTCCTTGAGTTCATTCAGAAATATCGAGCATGAACAGTGGATTGGATAATGGGCATTAAGGCCGCTTCACAACAGGAACGGGAACGCAAACGGCAACGGACGGGAAAGTTGACCAAATTTCAACTTTCCCGTTAAACGTAAGCCGTTTGACCAATGGCAGCACACATCCACCGCATGACGTACCCGTCGCCCCTCCCCTCTGCACAAAATACGTTTTCCGTTGCTGTTGTGAAGCGGCCTTTACATGGCCGGCTACTTGCCTCTTGCGACTTGTATTAGGCAATAGGGCAGCGATTCTCAACCACTGTGCCGTGGCACTTTAGTGTGCCGCAGATTCGTGAAATGTGCCGCCACTACGGATACCCATACATCAGTGACGTCAGACAAGTATTTCAATCGGTTCTGCCTTCCTAGTAACTTCTAACCCTCTTCCCGCCTATGGCAGGGTCGGGTACCTATCTCGTACCTCTGAGTGGACACACGGGCAATATATTGCCCAGTGTTTTTTCACGGTTGCCGACCAAAGCTGCAACCCCTATGCTATGAATCGTCTTTCTACTGTTCGTTGGGACATCCCACCGAAACCAAGGGGCAAGCTCCTACACCTGGGAATTTTGCTTCCTCTACCCGTTCCATAATAGAGAGGGTTCTTTCACGTGCAGATGCCGTCGTACACCACACGGGGCCTCGGTTTAACTTCTCATGTGAAAGGAAGTGCATTCAGGGCTTCTCCCTCGCCCGAAAAAGCCAACTCACCTCGGTCCATTATCGAACCAAAAACTGCTGAAGCAGTTACCGAGCGTGCTACTCACTGCGCCACCGAGGCGAGCTTCTGAATAGGGTCTCAGCTCCTGCATAGAGCCTCAGCCAATTTTCTTTGGCGTTTGTGTGCCCCGAAATGTGTCGTTGTTAGTGTGCCGCTAAATTTTTAAATTACCGTGACGAAAAAAAGGTTGAGAATCGTTGCAATAGCGGTACGAACTGAATTGCTCGCAAACCGAAAAATAATCCGAACATTTGAAGGATAGAGTGGTGAAGGTGCGCACAATGCTTAACTTAAGGGGAGGGGGAGCGGCGAATTGCGTTTGACACACCAGTTCTCGTCTGATCACTGAAGTTAAGCAACGCATCCCCAGCTAGTACTGACATGGGTGACCGCTTGGGAAAACTGGGTAACCGCTAGTATCTGAAAATCGTCGCATTAGTGTAGTGTCTGTGCAGTCTCTGCATCAGAACTATACTGTGGACGGGGCTCTAATGGCCTTGTAGTTGAAGGGCCCTAAAACACCAACAAACAAACAAGGGGAGGGCCAGACGGCGTGCATGAAGAACTGAAACCCTCTTAAGGGGGTGAGATGATACCAAAGGTGCAAGAGTTTTTAAATATTGAGGATCGGTAATCCAGAGCAATGGGGGAAATACTGTAGATATTCATGCGACCCATAGGATCAGTGTAGGGTGTGCGAAGTAGGGACAGGGCAGTAGAGTCCCATATGATAGATGGGTCCCAGTACAGTTGAAGGGAAGTTGTACACGACTGTTGTCATGACAGTCATGCTAATGGCTCTGAATGCTGGAAAGCTAGGAAGTGCCACGGACGGGAAATGGAAAGTGGTGAATTGAGAATGCTTGCGGTACGTGAGTCGGATGTTGAGAGCAGATTGAATTAGGAATGAGTATATTAGGGGTAGTTTGGGTGTGGGGAGCCATCGTAGTGGTATGGACATATAATGAGAGCAGGGGAGGAGGAACTCGTTAGGTCCCTTACACGAATGCAGGTGGTTGGAAGCACCCGGGGCAGGGGGAGACCAAACCAGACGTGGAAGGAGGTTGTCCGTAAGGATATGGTAGTGCGGGGTGGATGGGGATCTGGTGGGGGATAGGCGAGTACGGAGGGCTAGAACCCCTTAGACCCGACCCTGCCACAGGCAGGATGAGGTTATGTTGATAATGGAGTTTCTAGAACTTATACATTTTTCTAGTCAAGAACCGTTTAAATGTTTTTGGCCCGGTAGTTTCATGATCGTCATACCCTGCCCTATATGAGGCATGGACATCTGTGGCTTAGGTATACGAAGGCATACAGGTGGGCACAGGTTATACGGAAGGACAACGAGGTGTGCGACATGGACGGGGACTTGGTGGGGGATTGGCTAGAGTGGAGAATGAGAACCCTCAGATCCGACCTTACCACAGGCGGGATAAGGTAGTGAAGTGTGCAATGTTTTGCGATGAATGGTAGGGAGCGGCTTATTATGTTGGACACACCAGTTTTCGTCTAATCACGGAAATTAAGCAAAGCAACCCCAGCTAGTACTAACATGGGTGGTCGCTTGGGAACACTGGGTACCTCTAGTACCCAAAAATCGTCCCGTTAGTATAGTTTCTGTGCAGTATGTGCAGGGCTGAAATTGGCCTTGAAGTTGAAGGGCCTTAAAACACCAACGAAACAAAAAAATGACGAACGGTAATTCGTCTATGGCTATTGTGATCATAAATTGACGGAAGTTTCTAGAAATAGGTTTTTGTCACCGCAAATTTCATCATCATCTTACCCTTATCCCGCCTGTGGCAGGGTCGGCTCTGCGGGTTTAGCCCTCCACTCCCGTCTGTCTCCTGCCAAGTACCCATCCACCCCACACTGCCATGTCCTTACGGACACGTCTGCTTCGGTCTCCTCCTGCCCCGGGTGCTACCGACCACCTGCATTCCTGGCAAGGACCTCAGCCTATTCTCCCTCATTTTTTCTGCGATGTTTACCACCCCCAGGCTACCTGTAATATACGCATATATTTTTAAAATTTACTAACTAAACACATACAAATCCCACATACAAATTTTAAATAGCCAAGGTACCTGGAAGGATCATATTAGTAAATTGGTTGGGAGGGCTGGTCAATTCCTCCATATGATTAGTAGGGTCCTTGGGGACCGCACAAGGGAGGTGAAAGAAACAGCATATATTTCAATGGTGCGACCAATTTTGGAGTATGGTTGTCCAATTTGGTTTCCCTTCAGGCAGGAATTATCTTGGGAGATTGAAAGGATACAGAGGAGGGCAGCAAGAATTGCACTCCACAGGTTTTCTCACAGGGATAGTGTGTCTGACATGATCAGGGAATTAGGGTGGGAACCACTAAGCCAGCGGTGTACATCTCACAGCATGCTGGGGTGTGATGGACCTCTGGTTGGATGTGTGTCCCTCGCTAAGTACAAAGGGAGAAAGGATCATTCGTATAAATTGTAGGAGATTAGGGCACAGACAGACCCATATTACTGGTCTTTCTTACTAAGGACCATTCGGCAATGGAATAGCCTTGGAGAGGATAAGGTGGAGGGCCTCCTAAAAAGAAACCCCACCATTACTAGCGTTGTAGAGGGATCATGAGAATTTTAGCCTAGGGTTTTGGGAGCTTTATGGTGATGTATGTAGGAATGAGAGTTGGTCTCTCCACTGCCATATTGGCCAAATAAGGCTGCTTGCAGTGTAGTGAATTAGAATTAGAAATCAGAAACAAAACTGTTGATTAAATACTGTATGTAATATGTTCGTTATTTTGGGAGTTGCAACTACGACATTGATGTTGGGAAAAGAGCGGCAAATGTCCATGAATTTTTAATTACCCTCACTGGAAAGGATATACAGTACCAATTTGACAGTCGACCTACTCGATACATTTTCAGAATTTGAATTGTAAATTGAGGCCACTTCCTTGCTGAGGTGTGTTTTGCGTGAGCGTTTTCTTTTTTGTTTGGTCAAACAACAGGAAACGCATATATTTGATTCAACTACTTAAAGAATTTGTGACAAAAAAATTTCACTGTATTGTTTTGCCAAAGACTGCCGGTTGTGACATTTTCAAGTGCGGACATACTTTTCCACTTCTTACGAGGTCATACTTATAACTTGTGCGATTGTCTTGCAGAATGTTAACAGAGTGACAGAATCAAATCCCGCCCTGCATTCAAATGTAGCCACAAATCTTAACTTTATTATAAATAGCATTAGTTTGGGTATAAAAACCTGTCTCTGGTGTTTTAGCGCCCTTCAACTACATACGTTACTAGAGCCCCGTCCACTGTGTAGTCCCATCACTACGTTGATGCAACGATTTTTTGGGTATTAGCAGTACCCAGTTGTGGTACTGAACTGATGCAGAACTGGTGTGCCCAACGCAATAAGCTGCTCCCCCGTCTGGGTGGTGTTCTGGGACTACTGCGTCAGTAATTGCAGGGTCGAGCCTTAAAACAAAAAGGTGGGGATGATTTCTTTTGCCCAACTGCCGGAGTTTAGCAACACAAGCCCTGATAGTACTAGGGTGGATGATCGCTTGGGAACACTGGGTACTGCTGATACCCATTCGTCGTAAAAGTGTAGAGCCTGTATAGATTCTATATTAGTAACCATTTTGGGCCCTAATGACCCATGTAGTTGTGAGCCCTAAAACAATAAAAATTAATCGTTCTTTTCGACGAGAGGGAGGCCCCTAGTGCGCTAGTATGATGTCACTTGCATGTAAAGCAACCCATTTTACTATTCAGCTAGTAGATCGGCAAAATTTCCAAGAGTAGAAGCTCGCCCTAGGCGTTGGAGTACCCCAACTAACAGTAGGTCGTCCATAAATAAGAATAGCGATTGCAGCTTAAGACGATAGCCGGCTGCTTAAAAATACCATCCAACAGATCGCCAATGTGTACCAGAGGGACCTGACCTCGCAATAGGTGGATGAAAGGTTAGTCTCAGTGGCGCAGAGGCAGATGGGCTCCATCCCTGCCGCTTTCTATTATCCCGGACACAGCACATCACTTGTATGGTACCGTTTTTGGGAATAAGAAATACTAAAATTGCAAAAAAAAATTCTGTAAGAAGAGTGTGGCCCACCTTCTTCATGAGAGGCGTGTGTGCATCGGTAAAGTCTTAAGCTGGCCACATTCAGCAAGAAAGCAACTCCAAACCCTTTTCCCGCCTATGGCAGGGTCGGATACCCATCTTGTTCCTCTGAATGGACACAAGGGCGATATATTGGACAGTGTTTTTCCACAGCCGTTTGCCAACCAAAGCTGCAAACCCTGTTCGTTGGGGAACTTCTCCGACGTCAGGGGTCGAGCTCCTACACCTCGAAATTTTGCCTCATCTACCCGTTGCATAATAGAGAGGGTTCTTTTACGTGCAAATGCCATCGTACACCACACGGGACCTAGGTTTTACTTCTCATCCGAAAGAAGGCGCACTCGGGGGCCTCTCTTCCGCCCGAAAGAAGCCAGCCCACCTCGCTCCAGAATCGAACCTAGAACTAGTGACGCAGTTACTGAGCGTGCTAACCGCTTTATAATAAAATCTAACCTAGAACAGGAAGTTGTATTTACAGTCGTAGAGAATCAAGCTGCTAGCGCCGAAATTAGCTTCAATTCAATGAATCTTGTATTTAGTTTAGTACATTTTTAGTTTTTGATTAGAAATTCTGAAAAAAAAAAGTGCGCGAGTGGGTGCGGACTCTCTGAGTGACTGGGTTTGATCTCTTATCACACAATAAATGTTGATGATTAAAAGTCGCTGTCCAATTTCTGGTTAATAATTACCCCACATTCACCTTTGCCCCTATTTGTATTTCTGTCACTATTAAATTCAGTTTGGCTGCTTTCAGACTGTTTTATAGCATGACTAGGGAAGCACATTTCTAGTTTCCGATCACACAGACACAAAAACCTAGAAAGTTGATATTGCAAACATATAATAGAGAAATTCAAGACTGTGGTTTTTATAGAATTAGTTGTTGACCTACTCTGGCAGGTATGTGGGCTTGGAACAGGGGTCTGAATATTTCATCCTGGAACTTACCACGGTTTGAATGGGGAGCGGCTTTATTGCGTTGAACAAACCAGTTCTCGTCTGATCACTAAAGTTAAGCACCGCAACCCCAGTTAGTACTGACATGGGTGGCCGCTAGATAACACCGGGTACTGCTATTACCCAAAAATCGTCGCCTTAGCGTAGTATCTGCGCAGTCTGTGCTCTAAAACAATGCAGTGGACGGGGTTCAATGTAGTTGAAGGGCCCTAAAACACCAACAAAAAAATGGACAACCAGTTCACGCCTGATCACTGAAGTTAAGCAACGCAACCCTAGCTAGAACTGACACGGGTGGCCGCTAGAGAACACTGGGTACTGCTATTACCCAAAAATCGTCGCATTAGCATAGTATCTGCTCTAGAACTGCAGTGGACGGGGCTGTAATGACCTTGTAGTTGAAAGGCACTAAAACACCAACAAAAACAACAGACACACCAGTTCTCGTCTGATCATTTAAGTTAAGCAACGCAACGCCAGCTAGTAGTAGGATGGGTGACGGCTTGGGAACATTGGGTACTGCTGATAGGCAAAAAATCGTCGTAACAACGTAGTGTCTGTGGAGACTCTGCATTAGAACTTTGCAGTGGTCGAGGCTCTAATGACCTCTGTCGTTGAAGGGTCCTAAAACACCAACGAAACACGAATCGGTTTGAATGAGAACTTCTGAAATTTGACACAAAAAGTAGAAATTAGCAAAAAAATCGTAATGAAACACACTAAATCCATTGAACTCAATTTCTTGACAGCGAGAGAATCACAAATATTTCTGTCGTCTGCTGCCAACTTTATTTTAACAAACAAGAGGTAACCATTTCGCTTTAATTTGAAAATACTATCATAACTATAATGAAAAACTTTTCAGTACAACATAGTAGTAGCAGTAGTAGTACTAGTAAATGCACTTCAAGAAAAAAAATCACTTAGTTTTTAACAACAATCAACACTTTGTATTTTTCTGCTCGGCTGATAATAATAATAGCATTTTCAGTAAAAAAAAAAAAAAAAAAACAAATCAATTTAAGAAAAAACTTTAACACTAAAATTAACGAACAGAAATGGAATGAAATGGCTTTGTAAATCAAGTTTTTTTTTCAATCAATTCTCGAGAATTAACGTACTATTAATCAAATTGAATTGACAGAGTAGTTTGGCGCTGCTGCCTTTTTCATGCTTGCAGTATCTTAAGTTTTGGGAGTATTTTGGTATCTTGGCTATCTGCAAACAAAATAACATGATGGCACGTGATAAACTTCACTATAGTCAGTGTTACAGCCTCTAAAAATGTCTGATATTTTGAAAGGGTACAAAATCTGCCAAATAATTTATTCAGGGCAGTTGCAGTCCTCCCCAGCTAGTACTAGCATAGAGAACAGTGGGTAATGCTATTATCCAAAAATCGTCTGTGAAGACGATTTGCAGTGGACTATGCAGTGGACGGGGCTGTAATGACCATTGTAGTTAAAGGGCCTTAAAACCACCAAACCAGAAAAAGCAGTCCTCCTCAACTACATCACTGCAAGTTGCTTGTGGTCTCTAAAGATAGGTTTGCACCAATCTGAACACCAATTTGAACATTTATTTGGCTTCCTAAGTCTGTGCTTACAGCTAACGATTTGTACCAGTTCGTTTGAGAAATTTGCACAGATTTCATGAGTGGGCAAATCGATCTTAGCCATCACGGGGAACAAGACCACAAACAAAATGCCAGAGTAAACCTTAAAAGAGGCTTTCAACGACTGAAATGCTGACTGACCAGCAGTTAGAAGTAGGTCTTGCGGATATTACACAGAATATTTCAATGAACTTTTAAGGCCAGACAGAAATTGAGAGGAGGTCTACCTGGTATGCAGGCAATCTCGAATTCCACTCTTAGGTTGTAAAGAATTACTCTGCTGTGCCCGAAGTAAAAATGACAAATATTTTAAGGAATACTGTGGCTGATCATGAACAAAGGACTACGGATCTCTGATCCTAAAGGTCAGTTAACCCAGGTACTTGTGTCATCTTTTCATTTAAATTCAGTCTCGGATTTTGATAATTCCGGATGGTCAATAGGCCCACGACCTCAGCTTCCCAAGAATTAAATTCTAGCTACTGTTTTTATTAAATGCAATGTTTTCATCTTGCACTGCTCTTTAAGACATGGTGGAGATAAAGAAATCACAGCTCCAATCCTTTCTGGCACCTTAAATCGATTTGATAATATTGGCCTGCTCTTAGCCCCAAAGATTCTAAGTGTTTCTCCAAATTTCAGTCAGTGGACCTTGCCAAATATTAGATGACTGAACTTAAGATTGAGTAGTAGTGTTGAAATTTTGAACTGGAAAGACTGTATCACTGTCTATTACGCACATTCATTCATTTCTACATTAATTAAACACCAAAAAAAATTTATGGTAAATAAAAACAGAGAAAAACTTAAAAAAACGACAATGATACTTCCAAGCGCCACGTTTCATTGAATAACAGTTTAATTAATCATTTCGTACTACTGTACCTCATTCGTTTAAATTAAAAAGAAAAATGTTGCAAATTTTCATCACAAAGAGCGGGGGTGTCTGAACCATTAAAAAACATACAATCGGCGTATTCGTCACACTTTTAACTCTTTCACTATGAAATTTTTAGATGCCACTGATGAATATATATTTTTGTGGAAGAACTTGTGTTGCCATTTTCCAAATGGCGTTCATTTTAGGTTGGGAAGAACAAAAACTGAAAAATAATTTTATGTACAGTTGACTCATATTTTTACCCCCTTAATGCGACACACAGAGGGCTAAAGAAATACGAGTGCAGTGAGCAAAATTTTCATATTAGCATCTTTTACTAGTGTTTGCATATAAGACAGTCTCTCTCTGTGAAGAGAAAACTCTTGGTTTATTAACCCCTTCTCATAGTATTTAACCGGAATGTTGTTTTCCAACATAAATTGTTACGCTTTTTAGCAAAAAGATTTTTTAAAAATTGTGAGGCGCAAAGAAAACATCCGACAATTTCTCTGAAGAGTAACCATTTCCTTGTTTTACCCTTCAGTCTTTCATTTAAAAAAACTTTGTTTTTCTACAAAAACAAGAAATAGATCAGCAAATTATGTAACTCTTTCCTTTCTCTTAGTCCTGCTGTTAAAAATGGTATATATATTTGAAAATAATGGTTAGTTGTTCTAGGCTTGCACATCATAACAGGTGGCAGGTGCAGTAATACCTTTGATATATATATATGCTGAGGAAAATGAAAAATTTGGCCTGCAAAATATTTTTAAAAAAAAATAATATAAAAAGATATGTCCACCTCCTAAGATTTCAGAGAGAACGCGGACTTAATAAGAGTATTACTGTTCCTGTTAACCTATCTTTGAATGATAAGGCAATTATTAAAACCACACCAAGTTTTAATCGTCGTTTGAAATCTCTACCTTTTCTTCACCTTCTTCCTGTCTGTGGAAAAAAAAACAACACTCAAAAAAAGGTACTACACAGTAATATCATTGTCCCTTTTTTGTCTCTTGACGGACACCTGTCATATTTGTTATTGAAAACACATTGATAGACCAGGTCGTTGTTGTCCAGTCACCTCTTGTGCCATAATCCTAAATTAAGAACACTTAAATGGGGCAACTGCATGATTCTCTCTAGTCCTACAGTAGTGATTTTGGTGCAGCCGTACAAGTCGATACACTTGAGTTGGGTCAAGTGGTCAGCGATGCTGTGTAGTCCTCTGTCAGTGATGCGACTACATTGTCCAATATTGAGTGTGTCCAGTTTGTGTAGACTTCTGGAGATGCGTCCCACACCATCGTCCGTGATCTGACACGCGCTCAATGATAAGCTCTTCAAATTGAAGAGTCCTTGAGAAATGTAAACCAGAGCCTGATCTGCAATTTTTTCACAAAAACTTACGTCCAGACTGGTGATTCTGCTGCCTCTTTCGGCCAAGTAGGCCATGCCAATATCACTGATATTATCACAACTTCTTAGATTCAATTCTCGAAGATTAACCATCTTGGCTAAATATTTCAAGCCGCTATCTGTGACACCGGCACAAAAACTTAGATTAATGCTTTTTAAATTGTGAAGTCCATTACTAACGTTTTTTAGTGCGTCGTCTGTCAGCTTCTGACAGTCTTGTAAACTTAAGTGCTCCAGTTCCAGATTGCCCTGAGCATCCCGGTTCATTCCAGCCAAATTGCCAATGCCGAGGTCGGTAATGTGCCTGCAACTTCTCAAATTTAACGTTTTAAGTTTCTTGAGACCCCAAGCTACTAATAAGAGTGCGGTATTTGTTAGATTGGAACAACCACCTAATTCTAATACTTGAAGGTTTTTTAATACTTGCGATATCCGCGCCAGACTGGCATCCGTTATTTGCTTACAAAGACTCAAGTTGAGCACGGTCAAGTGTGGCAGTTCACAAATGAATCCAAGGGCGAGTCCAACGTCGGTCACATTGTAACAACCACACATGTTGAGACTTTCCAGATTTGGTATTCCTAGGATCACGTCTCGAAGGCTTCGTCTTAAACTCAACACCTGAACACGTTTAATTCCTCTTCTCACAAGACTCGGAAACAAAGAAGGGTTCGATTTCCTTAAATGTAACTTGGATTCCACTCCACGCCAAACTGATCGGTGATAAGCTGCATCTCGCCACGCAACACATACCTGAGCTACTCGTCCTTTATCACGAACTTCTAAATAACTAAAAATTAAAGCTAAAACTTCGGGATATAAACATGAAATGTGGGTCGTCGATGCTGACAGTGTTATCCCAACGTCGTTATCCTCCATCTTGGTATCTCATTGTTGTCGCTGGAGAGAAGCAAATGAGTCACGTGACTCGCACCAACGCTCCTTTAAAAGTGGAGAGCGCTAGCGAGGAACTTTTTTTTTTCAAACGGAGAGCGCTTGAGTCACGTGATGATTCGCTACGTCAGAGTTGCGGTCGTCTTAGCAACCGCTGATGGGAGGGGCCATTCTCTAAAAACGTTGCTCGTTAGTTGTAATTTTTTTTTTTTGGTTGATGGCAACCTGCAAGGCGACGTGGTGTCCATCAATAAAGGTCCGTTAGGTTTTTATACAGTTGACCTCGTACTAACCTTTTTTTTTCTTCTTAAATCTTTGAATTTCGTCAATATTTCTGACGTATTCGGTCAATGAGGAATAAATACTAACCTCTTTTCATCCCTGCACCTAGTCACACCCTCTCTCCTTCTCTTCTTTCTGAAGTTCAGGGCGGCAAAAAAGTGGACTTGGAAGTGAAAACTGATGAAAGGTGGGTCTGAAGGTTAAATATGTAATCCAAAAATTTTTGTCCGGAGGAATGCTGCCTGATGAGACCGTTCGTTGGTCGTCAAACTGCCAGGTGCTTAGGGTTAGTCTCCTAAAAAACGAGGGTGTCTTTTTTTGGTCTGGAATTTCATACAGACCTTTGGAAAGATTTAAAATGGAGAGGAGACAAAAATGGACAGAAGTGAAAGACAATGAGTGCTAGAGATGAGCTTTTGAGGGTAAAAATGCAGAGAAAATGATGAGGGATGTCGACACTGGGTTTGACGTGCTGTGTAGCTGGTTGCCAACCTACTTCCATAACTAGAGGTAACTAACGAGTAAATCTAGTTAGTGATGGGTTTACAGGTTTTCCTATGCGTATTCCGACTTCTTTTAGGTGTTATTTTCGGCTAGACGATGTGACCTCTGTAGAAGGGGAAGGGGGGGGGGGGCAAAGTAAAATCTTCAGGAAATATTGTCAATATGATGTGGTATTGTGTCACCCTGTATCTTGAAGCTAACGATAAATATGCCAATATTGTAATCCTCCCTCCTTTTATCAACTTTAAATAGACCAAAAGCTGCACCCTTTCGTGGGCATCACTTGTTGCTATTGTGAATTTTTCATTGGCTGTTAGGTCCGTTTGAACCATTACGTGACCTAAATTTGACCCTCTTTTTTTTCCCTTTGGGCGAAGGTCATCGTTTTATCTTTTGCTAAGGGAATTTTAAAGGAGAACTCCCTAAATTGGGTGTGGTTTTCCTTCTCCTCTGCTGTGGGAAAGTATAGGCCTACTTATCGATCTCAAGAGTGTAGGTTCGATCCCAGTCTCCATTAGGAAAGCAACGCAACCCCAGTTATGACTGGCATGGGTGGCCGCTCTGGGAGCGGCGAATTGCGTTGGACACACCAGTTCTCGTCTGATCACTGAAGTTAAACAGCGCAACCCCAGCCCGTACTGACATTGGTGGCCGCTTGGGAAAACTGGGCACTGCTAATACCCAAAAATCGTCGCATTAGTGTAGTGTCTGTGCAGTCCCTGCATCAGAACTACACTGTGGACGGGACTCTAATGACCTTGTAGTTAAAGGGCCCTAAAACACCAACAAACAAACAACAATGGGTGGCCGCTTGGGAAAACTGGGTACCGCTAATATCCAAAAATCGTCGCACTAGTGTAGTGTCTGTGCAGTCCCTGCATCAGAACTACACTGTGGACGGGGCTCTAATGACCTTGTAGTTAAAGGGCCCTAAAACACCAACAAACAAACAAAATCTATTAGGAACCCTGACCAGTGCCGGATTTAGATATTGGGAGGTCCTAGGCTATTTCAATTTTGAGACCCTTTTCAAGCCCTTTTGAACTCTTTTCTTAAGTTTTGAAGCCCGCTAAATGTTGAGGCCCTAGGCTTGAGCCTAATTAGCCTATTGGTAAATCCGGCACTGACCCTGTCTTCTGCTCGGGTAAGGTGCCTGTGTCAGGCAGTTAACGAAATGGACTTCGAGGTCACTTACCGGTAATAGGTAGCCTATGAACGTCTTTTTGGAGTAGGTGAAATGTGTTTGCTCACTCGGTGCCGGACTACCGACTAAAATACCTACGATTGTCTTTTGGACGCTAACACGGAATCGTTCAGGCTAGGCCTTTTGTTGTGCCCTTAGGGCTTCACTGAGTATTAGCGTGAACCTGAGACTATTCTCGGTCCAACTCTCTCTTATTAGAGCAGTTGTACTGTGTTGGACACACCAGTTCTTGTGCGATCACTGAAGTTAAGCAACGCAACTACAGGTGGTACTAGCATGGGTGACAGCACAGCATACTGTCTGTGCAGACTCTGCATTAGAATTATGAAGTGGGCTGGGCTCTAATGACCATTGGAGTTGAAGGGCACTAAAGCACCAACGAAACAAACGAAATCCTTTTTTTTTTGCCCTCGTGTTCCTTTGAGATCACTGCAGTTAAGCAGCACAAGCCCACGTCAGTGCCATCGTGGGTGGTTCGTAAAGAACGTTGGGTGCTGCAAATTTCCCCTCTCCTTCGTCCTCTTCACCTATCTCCTCATCTCCCGCGAGCAGCCTTCTAAGGGTTTGTCCTGTTATGGCTACTTGGCTTACGCCCCAACGCATGAAACTAATCCAATCCAGGTGGTGTTTTAGGGCCCTTCAACTACAAAGGTCATTAGAGAATCCAATCCAGAATGGTGTTGATGTGGTGTCAGGTGGCCGAGATGCACCTCCAGCGCTGTGCGTCGCGTGACCCATCTGCCACAGGCGAAGTACGTTTGATGGACGTCATCGTCCACCCCTGGGCAGAATAGGCGCAAACCTAATGCCTGATAGAAGCGGAAGTACCTGTATGAAGTATCCGCTCAAAAACTGGGGGACAGTTAGCCAAATGGGGTTTTTGGCCATTCTGGAACTTTAGGTTCACATGGATGAAAAATTAATATTTTAGCCGCCCATTATGGAGGGGATGACCCGCCGCGGTGACGTAGTGGTTAGCACGCTCGGCAACTGCGTCAGTAGTTCTAGGTTCGATACTGGACCGAGGTGGGTCGGTTTCTTTCGAGCAAGAGAGAGGCCGCAGTGTGCCCTACTTCGGATGAGAAGTAAATCCGAAGTCCCGTGTAGGTGTACGATGGCACTTGCACGTAAAAGAACCCTCTCGATTATGCAACGGGTAGATGAGGCAAAATCTCCAGGTGTAAGAACTCGCCCCCCCCCTGGCGTCGGTAGCCTTCCCCAACGAACACTCCACCGACGATAAATACCGTAATTATTGTAATAAACAGCGCCCTCCAATAACCGGCGCACCTTCAAGATACGGAATTCTTCGTCATCATCATACCCTTATCCCGCCTGTGCCAGGGTCGGGTCTGTGGGTCCACTGAACATGCTCTGACTGGGGGCACCCCAGTCAGGCGTCTGGAACCCACAGGAATATTGGCTGGGTTGTCTATGGGGGGGGTGCCTTATTAAAGGTAATTAAATATAAACAGCAACTCCTAACCCTTGTCCCGCCTATGGCAGCGTCGGGTACCCGTCTTGTCCTCCTGAATGGACATAGGGTGATATATTGGACATAGTTTTTTTCTGCAGCTGGTTGCCGGCCCAAAGCTGCACCCCTACGCTTATTTATCATCGGTTTTGTGTTCGTTGGGGAATGCTACCGACGCCCGGGGGCGAGCTCCTACACCTACACGCCGTCCAATACATCACCCTTGTGTCCATTCACAAGGCCAAGATGAGTACCCGACCCTACCATAGGCGGGAAAGGGTTAGAAGTTGCTTGAGAGACTTCTGAAGATGGCTGTCAACTTAGCAAGAGCTCATTTTTTTATGCTGTCACGTGTCCTGATTTCCGGCTTTGTTCTTTCATTCTGACGGTCAGTCATTCGACACATTTGGTACTTCCCCATGGTCATGCGTTTGGAAAGAAGACCTTCACTTTTATTGTAAGAGTACCAAATGACCTCATAAAACTGCCTTTTTTTATTGAGTCTTAAATATCGCGGTTCATTTTATTGATGGTGACCTTAATCTGGAAGACGGTATACTACTCACTACCCTAAATTTATACCGTTGAGTTTAAATTTAGATTGTGGTATAGACTGGGTGGAGTGCAAAAAAAATTGAAAGCTTTTTTTTCAAAAGGCGGTTGATGGAGGGTGTAGGTTTTTGACAATGGGTTGAATTTTCAGGGTCGTAAATTTCTTCGTTCCTAAAATGGTATTGGGATTTTTTGTCTCTCTCCCAAAATGAAATCGTGAAAGCTACAGCTACACAGTATTTTATGTGATGTTATCGTGCCATACACAGTACAGTAGGATACAGTTGAGACCCGTCACCAAAAAATTGGGAGCGGTGGGAGTTGGACACATCAGTTCTCGTCTGATCGCCAAGGTTAGGCAACGCAACCCCAGCTAGTACTAAAATGGGTGACCGCTTGAGAACACTGGGCAGTCTGCATTTAAATTATGCAGTGGACGGGGCTGTGATGACCATTGTAGTTGAAAGGCCCTAAAACACCAACAAAACAAAAAAAAAGGGGGACTCTAATGACCGTTAGGCCGCTCGCACACACAACCACTTGCAGCGGCCACTAGTGGCGACCACACGCTACGGACTGTGTTCCCAATTGAAACTGAATAGACGCGGTGTTTGCTGCAGCGCTACTGAGCCACAAGCTGCGGCAGGCGGCGGTGGCTGGCTGGTGGCGGCGTTTTTCCTATTGCCCCAAGCACGAGGTCACGTTGCTGCCACCTGTGGCACCCACTGGTGGCCGTGTACAGCAGTGGCCCTTTGGCCTCGAATATAGCGAAGCGCTATACACCCTATCGAGTCATAATCCCCCTTCAGAAAATCCTGGCTACGCCACTGGTGTACAGCAAACTAGTGGTCACCCTAGTGGCCGCTGCAAGTGGTTGTGTGTGCGAGCGACCTTATAGTTGAATGGCCCTAAAAACCAACGAAACAAAACCAAAAAAGGCGTTTCACTTTGCTGATCCTGCCGCCTTCCTGCAGTCAGTTTTCCTTTCCTCTTGGATTTAAGGGCAGTAAAACCCCGCTATAACAATCTCGGGTGTAACGAATTCCTGGATGTTACCAATGGTTTCCAAGGTCCTGGCGAAAGGATAGGAGTTTGTATTAAAAAGATGGGATATAACGAATTTCCTGGTAATAACGATGAAACGTTTTTGTAATGTGGTTGGATATAATGAATGATGGACCTTATCAAAAATGATTTTTATTTATGGACGTAACACAAATTTCTCTTCGATGGTCACCACATATGGAATTAAACACCACTAGCAGGAATAATTTGTCATACTTTTTATTTTACTAGGGCAGAATGTACAAATCCTGCTTTTCTTTGTCGTAGTGGTGCTTGGGATTTCCCCTAGGAGAGTATCTTCCAAAATATTCATTGTTGAAGTCCTCAATAATCATGGTAATTTTCTGCTCCTGAGATGCATTCTCATTCAGGGTTTCATGAGTTCCAGAGTCCATGAAGCCAAAAATATGCACATTGGCCAACAAGAAGATTTTTTACAACAACTCATGCTGTATCACCATCCAATCTAAGAATGGGCTGAGGTAGAATAATGATGACATTAGAAACGTTCATTTTCTCATCATCATCACCACCATACCCTTATCCCGCCTGTGGCAGGGTCGGATATGTAGGTTCTAACCTTACACACCTGCCTATCTCCCACAAGATCCCTCATTCTCACCCCTCCGTTACCATATCCTCTCGGGAGCGGCGAGTTGCGTTGGACACACCAGTTCTCGTCTGATCACTGAAGTTAAGCAACGCACGCCCAGTTAGTACTGACATGGGTGGTCGCTCGGGAAAGCTGGGTACTGCTAATATCCAATAATCGTCGCATTAGTGTAGTGTCTGTGCAGCATATGCATTAGAACTATACAGTGGACGGGTCTCTAATGACCTCGTAGTTGACGGGACCTTAAACTCCAACAAACAAACAAACCATATCCTCTCCATCTGCCGGAATTAGAAAGACTGCAGAAATACTCTCCCCATTCCTTTATCTCAGAAGGAGGAAACAGGATTCTACCTTTTCTATCGGGAGCGGCGAGTTGCATTGGACACACCAGTTCTCGTCTGATCACTGAATTTAAGCAACGCACGCCCAGTTAGTACTGACATGGGTGGTCGTTCGGGAAAGCTGTGTACTGCTAATACCCAATAATCGTCGCATTAGTGTAGTGTCTGTGCAGTCTATGCATTAGAACTATGCAATGGACGGGGCTCTAATGACCTTGTAGTTGACGGTACCTTAAACACCAACAAGCAACAACAACAACCTTTTCTATCCTTTACTGTTATGGCTCAGGATAAATCTTTAATCGCCCTATCTCTGGTCTTTGCCAGTCTACATTCTTCCTTCATCTCATCCTTTGTCTCCATCATAGAGGATCCTCCTTACTGTGGCCTTGGTCTGCCTGTAGCATATTTTAGAATCATGTTCCCCTAGCTCCATCCACCTATAGAATGCAGCCTTCTATTGTTTGGTGACTGTCTCTATTGCATTAGTCCACCACCATGTCTGCCTGCCCTGGAATGTATGTACCTTCTACTCTAGCCTCAACTAAAATGGCTTCCCCACATTTTGAAATTTTTTTTGGCGAACATGTCCCACATTGCATCAGCTGTCTCTTCCAAATCCCAGTCTACTTGCCTATCTACCTCCTGCATGAATTCCTCTGTTTCAAACACCTAATAACCTGCATACTAGAGTTGTGCATATTTCAAAAGGAACGTATGCTTGAAGCTCGCTCGCTCATAGTGTAACAGGGGTATCAGGAATACTCTCGCTTGGGACTTTTTTGTGAACGAGTCTCTCTCGACTCTTATTACCAATTAACAAAAATTGAGGCTCGGGCTCGGCTGCTCTCGTATTGAGTTTATTGAGAAAGACAAAATCATTATAAAAGTATGACTGAATTAAACATATTTAGTTAATGACTCTCGCTCGCTTTCTCGCCCACAATGTGAGCCGAGACTCGCTCTCGGCTCGTTTACTTAAAAAATACTATGCTGACTCGCTCGTTGCACCGAGAGCGAGCCAGCCCGAAGCTTTTTCCAGACTCGTTACACAACCCTACTGCATACACACCTGGACACACCAGTTCTCGTGAGATCACTGAAATTAAGCAGCGCAAGCCCACGTTAGCACCAACATGAGTGGTTGGTAAAGAACGTTGGGTGCAGGTCATAGTAAGCACTCGGGTCAGGGGATCGCCAAAGCGGACGTGGGAGAAGGTTGTGTGCATGGATACAAGGTAATATGTGAGTGAACGAGGGCCTGGAGGGAAATGGGCGGGAGTGGAAGTGTGGAACCCGTAGACCCAACCTTGCCACAGGCAGGAATGCGATATAATGATAATGATGACGACTCTGGGTTGCCAGATGTACCGTGTTGACGTTAGTTACCCAAAGTGATCATCAACTATTAGGCACATTTCAGAATATTTTGGTTTGTAGATTTTTTGACCCGCCTCGGTGACGTAGTGGGTAGCATGCTCGGTAACAGCGTCAGTAGTTCTAGGTTCGATAGTGGACCGAGGTGGGTTGGCTTCTTTCGGGTGAGAGAGAGGCCCCGATTGCGCCTTCTTTCGGATGAAAAGTAAAACCGAGGTCCTGTGTGGTGTACGATGGCATTAGCAAGTAAAAGAACCCTCTCGATTATGCTACGGGTAGATGAGGTAAAATTTCCGGGTGTAGGAGCTCGCCCCCCCCCCCCCCTGGTGTGTGTGGAGTGGCCCCAACGAACAGTAGACCGACAATAAATGAGCATAGCGGTTGCAGCTTTGGCCGGCAACCGGCTGCGAAAATCAATCTCCAATATATCGCCCTTGTGTCCATTCAGAGGGACAAGATGGGTACCCGACCTTGCCATAGGCGGAAAAGGGTTAGGAGTTATTGTTGTTAGTGGTTCTCTTTTTTCCCCTCACTTCCCTTTTTCAAATTCGGTAACGCTACACGGACTACGTGAAGCACAGCACCTTGCTGTAGTATTTTTGGCCGGTGAAGAAGAGCAGAGATGACCAGTTGTTCTAGCGCCGTAATGTCCACGTGATGGAAAATTCTACTAACTGCGCTTTATTAAATGGACGCCGTCCTGTCGTTTTTTTCCTGCTACGTTTTCATTTCGGAGTGTTTCCTTCAGGGGCGGATCCAGGGGGGAGCCATGCAGCCATTGTTTTCCCCCTCATTGTCTCAATGGGGCGCATATTTCAACTGATGCATGATTCAACTTTGCAACTGATGAGGCATTTTTGCATTGCTATCCCCATTTCTATACTGCCACCAGTGGCGGATCCAGGATTTTCGCCAGGGGGGTTGAGCTGAAGCTCGCATATATTATGCGAATAAGTTTATACAGTATGTGCATGGGGGGGGGGGGTTGCAACCCCCAAAAACCCCATCCTGAATTCGCGCGTGACTGCCATCGCAACAGTTGTAGTCCAAGGGGAAGTAGAGGACCTATTGTAATTGCTACCTAGAATTAAACTACGGGATGCTGTATTTAAAAATATTTGGGGAGGGGGCACTTTCTTTAAAGCACTTCCCCCTTGATCCGCCCCTGGCTGCACTATTATTGTTAAACATGACCAGTGATGATGTATCGTCCAAGAGATTTACAGGGGCATGTTTGTTGCTACTAGGCAAATTAGGCACGTGTCAAGGGCGCAAACAAGTACCACACAACCATTTAATTATGAATTACTTTATAATTACCCGTTTCTCTTGATAATTAAATGCTGAAGTAAAAGTGCCTGCCCCAGGACATTTTCCAACTACTACTGTTGGGCAATGGGCGATCTTGCGACAGTGGGGCAACGGGCGACTAGTGGGGCGACGGGCGACTGGTGGGGCGACGGGCGACTGGTGGGACGACGGGCGACTGGTGGGACGACGGGCGACTGGTGGGACGACGGGCGACTGGTGGGACAACATAGAAGCTGTAGTGATGCATGCTAGCAATACACTGGTCTTTGAGACACTCACAATTTTTATAATCATTTATTTGATTTAGGGGCTACCGTGCTCGGCTACTGCATCAATGGTTCAAGGATCGATACTGGACCGAGGTGGGTTGAATTCTTTCGGGCGAGAGAGAGGCCTCGAGTGCGCCTTCTTTCGGATGAGAAGTAAAACCGAGGTCCCGTGTGGTGTACGATGGCATTTGCACATCAAAGAACCCTCAAAATTTCCGGGTGTAGGAGCTTGTTCCCTGGCGTCGGTAGACTTCCCCGACGTTAAATAAGTGTAGGGGTTGAAGCTTTGATCGACAACTGGCTGCGAAAAAACACTATCCAATAAATCACCTTTGTGTCCATTCAGAGGGACAAGATGGGTACCCAACTCCATCATATGCGGGAAAGGGGTTAGGAGTTGCTTTTGTTTTGTTAATTTGTTTACAGAAAATGTCTTTCGGGCGGCCATATTTGATTACATCCTTCATGAAGGCTTGACAGCCAATAATTATTTGATGCAACTTCTATTATTGTTGAAGAAAATTCTGGCAATTTTCACTGCCGACTACCTGTTGACTACCTGTTGCTGTGGACATGTCAGGCCATAGCTAAATAACCCTCAGGTCAGCTTGCTGCTACTTATGTAATAACTCTTAAGGAACGAGGAGAGAAGTCAATACTTTCTCATTTTTTTTTTCAGTGAAATCAAAATAATGATAGCTCTTTTGTCAGTCGCGCATCCTGTGGGGTGATATGATGATTACAATCTAGATTTTGGGGCACATGACTGTTGCTAACCACATACCAATTTGCGACTTTTAGCAATTAGAGCCCTTTTTGAAAATGCACTCCTTTAGGGATTTTGCAATGAAGCCTGCACGAATTCTTTCTATTATTGGGAAAAATGGACTCGCCACTTTTTAAAAAAATTAATACAAAACACCTTTTGGTACGTTTGTTATTGCTGTTGAAAATGTTGGTTGTTGATGTTTTAGGGGGCCTGAACCTGACTCCTGTTGCATTGTAGTTATTGTGCAAAAGGTCAGACACCATGCAGTATTATAACCAACAAAGCATTAAATTTAACTGCCAAAATTTTCTACTTTGGTTATTATTTATTAATTACGTACATAAAAAGTACAATCAAATGAATACACAGAGAAAGCACTAAGGCCGGTCGCACACACAGTCACTTGCAGCAGCCACTAGTGGCGATCACTAGTCGCTGTACACGGCCACCAGTGGCTGCCACAGGCGGCAGCAACGAGATCTCGTGCTTGCGGTAATAGGAAAAACGCCGCCACTGGCGACAAGTAGCGAGATACGGCGACTGCTGCGGCTCGTGGCTCAGTAGCGATACTGCAAACGCCGTGTCTGCGCTGAGACTATTTGATTCCAATTAGAAACGCAGTCCACAACGTGTGGTCGCCACTAGCAGCCGCCACAAGTGGCTGTGTGTGCGAGCGGCCTAAAGCGAAATTATAGAAGCGACAAAAAGTGGGTAAACATAACACGCTTAAAGTGGCAACATGTCGCCGCACATTTAACACAGGAGCAGTCAAAAATCTGGGACTGCACCGTACGTGGGAGTTCATTCCACCAGACGAAACACCTGACAGGAAAAAACTGACGTCTGAGGTCCTTTGGCGTGGGGCCTGAAACAAAAAGGTATCTGGAAGACAACCTGACTTCCACAGAGGCTCTAAACGAAGAAATTACATAATGACAGGGGTGAAGAGGATTCCGCAGTGCCCATGCAAGCTCCAGCAGGCTGCAGAAACGTAAGAACAACCTAAGTGGCAAGATCCTCACATTACGACACAATGGCATAATGTGGAGTCCGCGAGGGATGCCAAAGATAGCTTGCAAGACATTGTTGTAAGCAACACAGAGTGGAGCGAGACGTGTTGCAGGAAGGCCCACAAACACTGGAGCAGAGAAGGCAATCAAAGCCAGCACTTTAGCACAAAAAATCAAAATAAGCTTGCTACGAGGAATCACTGCCCTGAGGCGGCAGAAAAGGTAGGACAGGGAATTCATTTTGACGACTAAACTATCGTGATGGGGGATAAAGGAGAGAGACTGGTCGGAGCGTACACCTAAGGCACATAGAGACTCATTGCAGAGACCGCCCATCCTACACTGTGCAGGCAGAAAGATGAGAGTACAGGTTTTCTCAGGATGGATGCGCATACCAAGGCCAGCATACCACGTCGACAACTGGTACAGGAGGGAAGCGACATCTGAAGGAACCCTATCGATCTCAGAGGGGAGGGACGATATACCAAAATAGTTGTCGTCCATGAAACACCAGAACGACCACTCCGTGAGAATAGAGGGAAGAGCATGAGTGGCAAAATTGACAAGAAGGGGGCCCAGGACCGACCCCTGGGGGACTCCACAAACCAAGGACCTCATAAGTGGGGAATCCTGCAACTGTACAGTGCAGCCATGCAAATAGGACGAGATCAAGTTAAACAAATAGGGGTTAATTGGGAATCTGGAAAGCACAGACACGAGGTGGAGGTGATTGACCGAGTCGAAGGCCTTTGCAACGTCAATCTTGACTAAAACAAAAGCCTTCCCAATGTCCAAGGAGTCTAAGATAGCAGAAAAGAGAGAGAAAACCAGAAAGCGAACCGAAGACCTCGGGCGGGAACTAAACTGCAAGGGAGGAATCACCTTGCGATGAGGATCACGAGGAAGATCACCTTGCGATGTTGAAACAGTGGGGTAGGCAGGTATCCCCCCCACAGACAAATTAGCCAGTATTTCCTGTGCGCTCCAGACGCCCGGCTGAGGTGACCCCAGTCAGAGCATGTTCATTGGATCCACAGACCCGACCCTGCCACAGGCGGGATGAGGGTATGATGTTTGTTGATGTTTTAGGGCTCTTAAACTTCAGTGGTCGTTAGGGCACGACCTCTGCGTAGTTCTAATGCAGAGTCTCCCCAGACACCACGCTGTTAGGACGATTTTGGGGTATTAACCATTGCCAGTATTCTCAAGCGGTCACCCATAACAGATTCTACTGAAATCGCGTTGCTTAACTTCAGTAATCAGACAACAACTGGTGTGTCCATCCCAATACAGCCGCTGGCCCCGATAATTTTGGAAGGGTTTGGTCTGTGTTTAGCGTGAGTTTGTGACGGCAGGATCGATCCTGGCCGAGATAGATGGCTCACTTTCTATCCGATGGAGGATAGAAAGTGAGGCTGTGGCACCATGAGGTGTTTACCATGTCATTGTGCTCACGAAAGAACCCGTTGTAGTCCGTGAATGTATGTTTGGTCCTAAACGAGGTAGATGGTTTCATCCGTGCTAATTGAGTGTGCTGTCTGACGTAAAATCGTGTTTGTTTGTGGTTTGTACGATGTCATCTTGTATGCAAAGAGCCCCTTCTACACGGAGTAAATAGTCGTGTAGATTGGCAAAATTCTCAGGGGTTCAAGCTCGTCCACGGGTGTCAGGTAGGGAGCGGCGAATTGCGTTGGACACACCAGTTCTCGTCTGATCACTGAAGTTAAGCAACGCAAGCTCAGTTAGTACTGACATGGGTGGTCGCTCGGGAAAGCTGGGTACTGCTAATACCCAATAATCGTCGCATTAGTGTAGTGTCTGTGCAGTATATGCATTAGGACTATACAGTGGGCGGGTCTCTAATGACCTCGTAGTTGACGGGACCTTAAACTCCTACAAACAAACAAACAACTGAAGTTAAGCAACGCAACCCCAGTTAGTACTGACTTGGGTGGCTGCTCGGGAAAACTGGGTACTGCTAATACCCCAAAATCGTCGCATTAGTGTAGTGTCTGTGCAGTCTCTGCATAAGAACTATGCTGTGGACGGGGCCAGTGCAGTCGCTAGGGTTGGCGTCACCCGGTGCGGTGCTCTCCCAAAAAAAGTCGCTTCTTCTGCTTTGGTGTCACCCCATTTCTCATGGTGCGAGTGGTGTCACCCGGTGCGGCCCGCACCGCCCTAGTGACGCCACTGGACGGGGCTCTAATGGCCTTGTAGTTAAAAGGCCCTAAAATACCAACAAACAATAACGTCAATAACATAACGCCCAGCTTGTCGTTCGTGTCTTTCTGGTACCAATGGTAGACATATGTACCCAACCTTGAATTGGGCAGAAGAAGATGGCTTTAAATCAGTGGTTCTCCAACGGTTCCTCTGAAACGGTTTCAAGGGGGCGGTTGAATGTACATTTGATGACTAACATTTACCATTTTCTGAGTTAATAATTGTTTGTCAAAAAATGTTTTAACGACAGTAGCTTATATCCTAATTGGAGTTAATTTAAAACCGGGTCCGCGAGTCGCCTAAAAATTGTAGAGACCGCCACGCAAGAAATTTCTATATAGTGTAAGGACCCGGTGCATCCCTCCTCGGCGGCGCAGTGGGTAGCATGCTCGGTATCTGCTTCCGTGTTTCTCAGTTCTATGCTGGATCAAGGTGGGTTGGCTCCTTTCGGGCGAGATTGCCCCGATTTCGCCTTTCCACGGATGAGAAGTAAAACCGAAGTCCCGTGTGGTGTACGATGGCATTTGCACGTAAAAAAACCCTCTTTACTATGCCACGGATAGATCAGGCTAAATTTCCAGGTGTAGGACCTCGCCCATCCCCCCTTGGCGTCGGTGGAACTCCCCAACGAACAGTAGACCGACGACGAATAAGCATAGGGGTTGCAGTTTTGGCCGGCAACCGGCTGCGGAAAAGCACGGTCCAGTATATCACCCTTGTGTCCATTCAGAGGTTCAAGATGGGTACGCGATGCTGCCATCGGTGGAAAAGGGTTAGGAGTTCCCTACGTAAGAAGCCGATGCGACAGTGAAGAAAGGGTAACTGATAGGAAGATCTATTTGTCCTGGTTTCATGACCTCATTTCCGGGTAACCTGTGGCCGTTCATGCTTGTATGTAGCTTGTGTAAATTTCCAGCTCCCTGAGCTCCTCTCACCGTCGGTAATAGGCTCTGATAATGAGCAAATAAGCGACGTTGTCGCCTCAGGTCTCTGGTGTCCTGAAGACATTCCTGTTAGTCATTTTAAACGGGCTGCATTTGCATTTTGGTTCCGGCACTCCACATTGTAGTGGCTTGTGCCTCAATGATGTGGTTTATATACTGTACTGCTGTTTACTGGAAATACGATATTTCGGTGTTTTGACATCAGCCTTGCCCTCAAAGATCTGGTTTACCGCGAGCAATTTTTTGTGCTTCCTGTTGATATCTTAAACGTCAGTAGTCTTGAGCTGTCCAAATGATAACAAAAGTCTTTTTTCTTCTTATAGAAGCTATAATTTGATTAATAACTCGCAGGTGTCCAATTTGAGGTTGTCTAGTCCTCTCATTTCCTCATTACTTTTGAAATGTGTGTAGTAGGGCCATGCATGTGCTGCACGCACATCTCATTATCTGCTATCAAATATTTAAAAGAAAATTGACAGGGCAAGAATGTTGTTCAATCTTCAGGGCCGGCTCACATCTATTCTTCGGTCGTCCAACCAGGCCTCGCGGTTAGAGAAACCCAGTCTATATATCGACAAAAAGCCCTAAATGCAGAAATGTTCACTGCCGGTGTCGGTAAATAGCATTTAGAGCTGACAGACGCCGATAATCAACCAAATGTGCATCTTGCCGAACGTCTTCTTCGTATTTGCATCTGAGGATCTGGTTGCTAGGCAACAGTTTGCAACGGAGAGCTGAGTGTCTTTATTCGTTATTGGTGTATCTGTGTATAAAGCGCTTCAACTTTTACCCGTTCACCAACGTGCCCTTTCAAATGTGTCTCGCCCCATGTCCAAAGGTTTTTTGTTTTCTTGCCCCTACCGTCTTGATGCTATTGCCGTGAGGGTTAAGAAATCCATGCATCGTGACGAGGTCGTGCAATTCCGACGCATGTCATCAAGAAACTAGCGACTTCGGCAGTACCCGGTGTTCCTAGCGGTCACCAATGTCAGTACTAACTGGGATCGCGTTGCTTAACGACAGTGATTGACGACAACTGGGATGTCCAACGCAATACAATCGCTCGCCCATAATTTGGTGGAGGTTTGTTGTTAGAAATTGTCCCCTGGTTTATCTCTGTTTTGGAAGGCCATTCGCAGCCTCCTGCAGGATCGTGAGTCCTCCTGGTTCCATGGCTGCAGTCTCGATGCTGAATGACACAGGTTGATTATTTGATGCAAGAGGGAAGTCCCAAGGGCATCTTCCATCAGATGGAAACTAAAACCGTGATTCCCGTGGTCAGCAGTCGACTGCACAAAAGTACTATCCAGGACTTTATCCATGTGTTCCTGGTGCCAACGGAATTCATTTGGTACTCTAAAGGGTTCAAAATGCAGTCTACGCTTAAGTAACCAAATGAATGAAAGCCACCCTTGGTTCTCCGTAGAACCCGAATATTTTTGTAGCCTTTTTTGTAACCCGCCTTCATGGCCCAATAGGGTAGCGTCCTCGAGTTACTTCCTCTTTGGTTTCAGGTTCGATACTGAATCGAGGTGGGCTGATTTCTTTCGGGCAAGAAAGAGCAGTGGCGTCGCTAGGGTTGGCGTCACCCGGTGCGCCGACACGATGGTGTCACCCTCCCTCTCCCGAAAAAAGCCGCTTCTTCTGCTTTGGTGTCACCAGGTGCGGCCCGCACCCCCATAGTGACGCCACTGAGAAAGAGATCCCGAATGCACCTTCCGTCGGGTGGGAAGTCAAGTCGTGTCCCTGTGTGGTGCTTGATGTCATTGCACGGAAAAGAACCCCACCTACTATGCAACGGGTAGATGAGGCAGAATTTCCAATATGGGAGATCGGCCCGTGATGCCGGTGGATTTGTTGTTGTTTTAGGACCCTTCAGCTACAAGGTCATTAGAGCCCCGTCCACAGCATAGTTCTTATGCAGAGACTGCACGGACAAAACACTAATGCGACGATTTTTGGATGTTAGCAGTACGCAGTTTTCCCCAGCGGCCACCCATGCCAGTACTAGCTGGGGTTGCGCTGCTTAACTTCAGTGATCAGACGAGAACTGGTGTGTCCAACACAATTCGCCGCTCCCATGCCGGTGGAGTGCCCCTACCAACTTTAGGCCGACGATAAGTAAGGACAGGGGTTTCAACTTAGATTGGCAGCCGGCTGTGCGAAAGTATTATCCAATAGATTGTCCAGAGGGACAGAGATCGGTAGTCGACCCTGCCAATGGCGGAAAAAGCGTTTGGAGTTGCTTTTTTTTCTTCGAACGTCACAACACTTTATTTCCTGTGTTATTTATGAATGCCCCTATCTTTGAAAGATACAGTTGAAGTCATTTGAATGGCACCACAATGTTTAGGTTGACCGACGCCATTGTAAGGGCCATGGTAAAGAAAAGAAGAGGAAGCAGTTGGGGGGGGGGGGGTTTGACAATACGGTGCATGTGTGGTTGAATATGAGATCCTTTTTTAATTTTCTTTATGATACCCCAAACTTTGTTTTCAATTAAGTGCAGTATGTATCCCGATGCCATCATTTTAGTCTTAAGTTATAATAAATGGTTTGGAAGAACAATGAACCACTAACGAGCTGGCCACTGCGCCACAGTTTCATTGACCCTTCATGTTAGCCCTGCGCCCCGTGTTTCTTGAATAGGTTAGATTCAGTTGAAGTCTTTCAATTGGGAGTATCATTTGGCAAAAAGTCTTTTTCTAAATGACATCTTTTTATTAAGACATCACTGACACTGGCCCAACTACTCTCCTCTCTCTTCTTCCCTCCTCGTACTCTAATTAGGCCTTGTTGGTTTAGTTGTAATGTCCCCCTCTGCCGATGATTGTGGGGATGGAATTGCATCCCTTATTCACAGTGGGCCATTTGCCACAGTGACCTCCGTAGATAAAAGAAGGAATGGGGACTTTTACAATGTGATCGCTTTTTTTTTTCTCCTGTTGTTATTCATAAAGAAAACCAATTTAGGGGGGAGAGAAATGTTGCTCGTATAACAAAGTTGTTCGCGGTATTGTAAAGAACATGAAGATACAAATACAATACATATGTATTTAAGGTGGTGTGCACAGTCTGTTTAGTTGCTGTAGGTATTTAGTGAAGGTCCCTTTGTACTCGCTTCTAACTCTCCTTTGCTATGGCCCGACTTCCTTTCCCTCTACTTTCTTTTTTAGTCGAAAGGTCTTTAGAGCAGAATCTCCACATTTCGAAAGTGATTGTTACTTTGAATTCTCCAACATATTTTAACTTAATAGCTTCAATGGGTACAACGATCCGTGCTTATTGGGACCTCCAACAATCTCTAAATTTAGTTCCGTCATGTACCCCCTCCTTTTTTCATCAGAGGAAGTGTCAGAAACTTTGTTACCAATTTCGTCGAGGTGTTTCTGAATGTGGTGTGTTTGGGTGATCGACTGTTAAGGACGTAACCGAACATTATTTCAGTGGTAGAGGTTAATGGTTCCTTACTAGCAAGAAGAAAACCTCAGTGTGCATGTTGACGGGGTATCGACGGCATCAAACAAACATGTTCGTCAACAGGAAAAGAAACATCAGCGATTTTGTTTTTCATAACGTGAGTGCTTTGCAGCCTCATATTGAGAGCTCATCGTGAACAGCCTGTTGGCAGCATATACATTGTCATTTACACGAATGTTTTTCTGAAACGTTCGGAAACGTTGATCAAAATGTTTGTTTACAAATTGCTTTGTGGTGAACATGTTAAGCGCGAACACGTTCTCGACTGATCACTGAAGTTCAGCAACGCAACCCCAGCTAGGACTAGCATTGGTGACCGCTTGGGAACACTGGATACTGCTAATACCCAAAAATCGTTGTAACAGTGTGGTGTCTCTGCAGTGTTTCCCTAAAAATATCAACTGAACCTGTCGTGTGGGAACATCAAACAATGTTTACTGTTTTTCTGGTGTTTCCGAGCAAATTTGATTGCCACGCTGTTTGCGACACAGGATACAGCTACATTCGCAGTAGTCTGAACACTTGAAATGAAGAAGGTGCGCAACGTTTAGAAATGTTTGCAAACGTTTGTACTTATTCGCATCTTGTTTGTAACCATGTGTGTGTTTGTGTATGGTTTGTTTGTAGCACGGCTTGTAGAATTGCACAGATATGCTTCTTGCCGCTGTTGACAAATTTCAGGTGGCAATACTGGTTGTTTGCGACTCACGTATACTTTTAAGTTCGAGAGGGGAGCAAACGGGGCATTACCCCTCCTCCTCCGAGGATAACTTTCGGATATGAATGTTGATCCAGTTCCAGAACGCTTTTTCCCAGCTTTACCCTCCCCTGGAACATTTTCTACTGACTCCTTTAGTGAAGAACAAAGTATGGAAACAGGCGAGCCAGTTTCAAATGGAAGATTGCTCTGGATTCCATTCTGGACCCAGTTTTCCCAAGCGGCCACTCATGTCAGTACTAGCTGGGATTGCGCTGCTTAACTTCAGTGATCAGACGAGAACTGGTGTGTCCAACGCAATTCGCCGCTCCCTTATAACTGCTGTAGACACAAACCTTGAGTGACGTAGTTGACAGGGTATCTGGTTTTGGCTTAGATTAATGATTTGACCGAGGGCAAAAAAGACAGGGTCATTTATGAAAGATTGCAGAACTCTCTTGCGTCTTAAGGTTTCCGGTTTTCATTAGCAGTTACGGTCGGAACCGAGCTAGCTTCATTCCACATTTGGAAATGTACTGCTACTGTGTAGAGGAATGATTTCTTTTACGTGGACGTGATAAAGTACCTTTCACTCTTGACAGCAATAAATTGTCTTCCTCTGCAACTGAAGGCGTGTATGGAATTCCTCAGCGTTCAGAATCGAACCGACGCCCATGAGGTCAGGAGCCAAGCAGTTCAAGTACACTACTAGATAGTCAAGATCTCTGGACTCAACAGGATAGTGACGTAATAACTGTAGACTAATTTTTTTTGCTTTAAAGATATCGCCCTCCACAACCTTTGTAAGTGGAGACGTTCTGAAAGCACTACTGGAACCGCCTGTGTCAATGTTATTTTGAACTTCCCTCAACTCTACACTTTAAAGAGAGGGGATCGGTTTTATTGCGTTGGACACGCCAGTTCTCGTCTGATCATTAAAGTTAAGCAACGCAACCCCAGCTAGTACTAGCATGGGTACTGCATGGGCACTGCATGGGCACACTAGGTACTGCTAATACTCAAAATCATGTTAACTGCGTAGTGTCTGTGCAGACTCTGCATTAGAACTACGCAATGGACGGGGCTCTAATGATCGTTGTAGTTGAAGGGCCCTAACACCAGCGAAATATACAAAATTTATATAATGAAACGTTGACTGTATTTTTGAACTGTATCAGTCTAGTTTTCCTGAGATGTTGATGGTGATCTTGAACTTTATCCCTTATTCCAAATCTTTTTCCTACCCATGACAGTGTGGTACTCATTTGTCCCTTGCTTGTTGTTTGTTGGTGTTTTAGGGTCCTTCAACTACAAGGTCATTAGAGCCCCATCCGCTGTGTAGTTCTGATGCAGAATCTGCACAGACTAATGCGACGATTTTTGGATTATAGCGGTACCCAGTTTTCTAAGCGGCCACCCAAACAGTAGACCGACTATAAATGATCATAGGAGTTGCAGCTTTGGTCGGAAGCCGGCGGCAGAAAGACACTGACCAATATTTCCCTCTTGTGTCCACCCGAAAGGACAACAGGGGTACCCGACCCTGCCGTAGGCGAGGAAGTGGTTAGGAGGTGTTTGTTTTAAGGGTTGTTTTTGGAGTAAATGACGTTGCACACACCACACGGGGCCACCGAGACAAATGGACACAGTTCAAGATAGTAGTTTAGGAATTGGTTTTTACATTACGAAATTCTAGATTATGATGAAGGACTTTCAACTTTATTTTATACCAGATGTATAATTTTAAATGCAGGGCACGTCGTGCACACCTCATGGAACCACGAGGTGACTTGTCCGATGAAAGGCGAAGTTTAAAATATCCGAGAAGTGCCACTGGCCTAGAACTGGAGGCGAACTTTGTGAATACATTATGCTCAATATGTTGCCGTTCTATCGAATGATATCCTGATGACGAGTCCCACGATATTTTCCCTGTTTAGAGCTCTGGCAAAGGTAACGCCTCTATCAGGATTTCCTAGAGTGACGAATGATCAAACCCCGCCCTTCTAATCTGCCCTAGGCGGGAAAAGAAGTAGCAGTCTATCTTTGGCATCTCGACACTGGTATTCATAGTGTTACCTATTGGTAAAATATTCAACTAACGTGGTTGTGATCTTGCGGGGGTCAAACAACGAGCACAAGTCGCACTTCAGGTTTCCTAATTAAGAGAGTGAGCTGCCAACCTCGACTAGCGGCGAACCTCCGTGTCTTAAGTTCGAAAGACAAATGCGCCCTTTCTCTGAACTTATAGAGGTTAGCATAAATTCTGGTAGGGTATTTGTGTGGTGCCTAATAGGTTTTATTTGTGATCTTAAAAGGCAGGACGGCGTCTGTTTATATGACTGTGTAGGCCTACTATAAAATACCGGCCTGTTTTATAGACACGCCAAATTTATTCTGCACACTTAGGCGTCCCACAAATCCAGCAGCTCCAGTATGACAGTTTTATTGTACAGGAAGAAAAAAAACCATGTTGTAAAACGACGCTTTCATTGATGGTGGTTTTAGGCGTTTTCAAGATACATGGGCCTCTGCTATATTCATAAAAGTCAGCTACTTAATTTCAAGTAGTTCGACGAAGAAGGAAAAAAATGTTTTAAAAAGTGTGTTCGCAGTTGGGACCTTTTTGGATTTGAAGAAACGTCTTCAAATTATGAATGCAAGTCTATGCAAGGCCCTTTCCAACGTCCACGTCCTGCAACTCACCCGAAGACAATGTGTGGGGCCTTGTGGAAGGACCAAGAAATAGTGAGCCCGACTTTGGTAGTTAAAAATAACCACATGTTTGCTACGGGGCTTCTACCCCAACCCTAATTTGAAGCCAGGCTTGCCCTTCTATCAAACACTTAAGCAAGGACAGGGGGACATATAATGCGGATCGAACCATAGGTGGAGGCAGTGAAGGCGCAAAACGTTCAAAAATCTTATCTGGGATAAACCGAAGTTTTTGGCGACCCAGTTTCAAATTGAGGCTCCCAATTGGTATTACTCACTGACCCAGAAACTTTCTCTAAACTAGGCCCCGCAGTGGTGGGTCACTGGGAACACGTCCTGCTTCAACCATTCCTTCAGACTAGAACTTCTTCCATTAATCACAAATGGCTGCTCACTGAAACCTAACCGGCGCAAAATGAACACATGAAAGGCGACCCTTTCCTAATTTCAGGCCTCTTGTCTTCCCGCTCTCCTCTCTCGCTCTACCCTCTCCTCCTCTCTTCTCTCCGTTCTGCCCGCCCTCTTCTCTCCTGCCCCCTCTCCTCTCCTGCGCGCTCCTCCTCTCTTTCTCCTGCGCGCTCCTGTCTTTCTCCTGCTCCCTCTCCGCTCTCCTGCGCGCTCCTCTCTCTTTCTCCTGCCCCCTCTCCTCTCTCCTGCGCGCTCCTCTCCTGCCCGCTCCTCCTCTCCTGCGCGCTTCTCCTCTCTCCTGCCCCCTCTCCTCTCCTGCGCGCTCCTCCTCTCTTTCTCCTACCCCCTCTCCTCTTTTGCGCGCTCCTCCTCTCTTTCTCCTGCCCCCTCTCCTCTCTCTCCTGCGCGCTCCTCCTCTCTTTCTCCTGCCCCCTCTCCTCTCTCCTGCGCGCTCCTCTCCTGCCCGCTCCTCCTCCTCCTCCTCTCTCTCTCCTCTCGCTTACTCGCTCTCTTCTTTTCTCATCTGCCCTCTCTTCTTCTTCCTGTCTGCTCTCTCCTATTTCCCTTGCCCGCTCTGAACAGATTTATGGCCCATACAGGCGGGCTGACTGATGATGATATGAAAGTTTTCACATGGGCCGTCCACGGAATTATTTTTACCAAAAAGTGCCGAATGAATAACTTCCCCCCAATTTTTTTCGTTTTATAAATCTCGTCGGTGGTGCGAGTGCAAGTGAAAAGTTCCACAGCTTCCTCATCGTCGGTGCAGCAATTGTCTTCGTTTGGCGTTAGTTGGCCGATGTCAAAAAGTTTCCATATACAAATTTAACTGGTAGTCCGCCCCTGTATATCCAGTTTTGTAGTCTACTCATGCCAAACGCGAAAACACTGCAACAAAATTGTTTGAAACATGGCCTACATACAGTAGGTGTGTTATATTGTTTATAGTAATTCGTTCGTTATCCATCCTCGTTATTGATGTTTGTTAGTTGAGTCTATGTACTGGTAATTCGCAGATAGCGAACAGTCGAAAAACATACAAGAGCGGTTGCATTCAAAGAGTTGATATACTGTAACTTGTACTGCTGCCTGTGGAACTCGGTCCGCAGAATGGCGGACAATCTACTGCACTGAAGTGATGATGAAATTCATGAAAACGCAAGGGGTTTTTTTTTTGGAAATTGGCTTCGTTTGAGGAGTGGTTTGTTGTTGGCACTATCAATGCCCAATGTTCCACCAATAGTAATGAATGTGGACGGAATTGGTAAAGGCAACAAACAACAGCGCTCGGTAAGTCAATCAATCACGTTTGTGAAGCCGCCGACGGCTCACCACGCCTCCTGGTAGACGTAGAGGAGAACGACCATTCGGCTTTGAACTTAGCGACCGAGTAGTGGCAGATGCATAAGGAGAGAGGTATCTTTTTTACCTGAAAAGTAGCGAGTTTAAAAAAACAGGATCCACAAAAAAGAGGGGGTGTTAGAAAATATCCAATTTTGTTTAGCCCAAAATTTTTAAAAATGTGTCTTTTTTGTGTGTGTCGGTGTGCTGATACAAAGAGCCACGTAATGTTTTTCTTACTTTGGAATAACCTTCAATTGAGAACGTAAAAATTTTCGGCTTCTGCCGTTTTTTCTTCCCCGGTTTTAACGACACAGACTTCGGGTGCCTGCCTGCCCTGGTCTTTTTTTCCTTCTCCTGACGTTTAATTAATTTATTTTCAGAAAAAAAGAATTTCGTTTTCAAAAAAAGCAGGGAAATATTAACGATGACATCTTTATATTTGTCTTCGTGAACTCTGGTGTCGTTTATTATTATTACTGTAGTTTTGTGGAAATATTTGTAGTGATGTCGACTGCCATTTACGCAATTCCACATTTTAGAAATTGGTTCCGGTTTTCAGCATGTTGTCGTTCGTCGTTGTCGACATTCAATCGGTAATTTTTGATGGTAACGCAGGAGTTAAAATGACATTACTAATATTTTTTTGACAACTGCTCGTTACTGAAATTTCACACCACCACCACCGACCGCCATTTGCAGAATTGTGAGTTGCTCCAAGTTGTAATCGTTTGTCATAATGACGTCACTAGTGACCAAGCGTAAGTGGTACGTGCGCAATTTTTTGTGTTGGTATCATCAAATTGACGATGTTTTGACTATTGAATTTGCGGAAATAGTAATCGAGTTTTTTTGAAAAAGCCCATTGATAAATGATTTGTAGCAGATTTGCGCCTCTACATAAAAACTTTTAAAAGTGTTAATGCCCTTTTCAGTGCACACTCTAGCCATACTTTGAACATCATTAACGACTAATTCATTGATTTATTTCTAGGGCCAAAAGGCAGAAATAGGATTTGTGAAATCGATCGGCGTTTGTCGTAGCGTCAGAGATATCCACACATGCACAGAACTTATGGTCCTAATCGTACGGTTGAAGGGGATATCGACTCCAAAAGTGCTTGCTCAAGTGTTGTCGACTAGACTTTTCAACTGTGGTGGTGCCCTTATACCTATGCGGTGATGGTCATCACGACGAGGATGTGTGGTCCAACTGACTACGACCTCCTCCATTTCGGTTGGCTACTAAGACGACATGACATGCGTTTACCGAATTTCTGGAATTTTTGAACTACAGCTACTACTGACTTGCTTGAACCAGTTACTGATACACAACTACTGTCCGGAGTCATTTTGGAACCTTAGTGTGGTCACTTTTTGCCCTTAACAAAGAAAAATTTTTCATCGTTTAAGGAATCATTCCTCTTATAACGTCGGTGACCATGAACAAGCGAAAATTCAGTGTTCGGTGGTGTTCAGTGGCAACTGTTTGCATCTTTTTCATGGAACTCGTCCACTTCAGCAGTGCATTTGTTGGGACGTGGATGTAAGTAATTTATTTTTTGTTCTCGCATTGGTTATGTCCATTCCAAGTTCGGAATTGACCACTCGATTAATGATCCAGCAAAGGTGACCCACTTTTGTTGCTGTGATGACTACAAAAATTGGTGCCAATTTTGTTTTCCGAAATTAAAGTGTAAAATACTCCTAATGTTTAGGAAAGTTCTTTTAATTTATCCTAACCTCTTAAAGAACTTAACGGAACTCTGTAAAGTGCCTAAGTGTCGCAGTTCCATTTCCCGTTAATATCTGTCTCATTTTTTGTTACATTGGGTCCTAAATATTGACATTTTGATCAACTAGGTGCTTTTGGTAATACAAGCTTCTGGCAGTATTCCGCTTGCAACGCTAATTAATGGGGAGCATCACCTGTGGCCCTCAGCCCTGAATCTGTCAGTGAAGGCTGGATTATATGTGGTCATTTATGACATTGGGCGGATGATTATTACATATGATAAGGGTTTTGGGGCATAGTTCTGAGTAAGAAATCCACAGGCTTCACTAGGCTGACAAGAGACCCAACCGGAAGTAGAGAACCACTGAGCTGACAAGGTGCCGACTTTGTTAGTCGAGGTATTATTGTTAATATTATGTGATTAGAGTCCAACTACATAACTGGCTGAGGGGCCATTTAGGATGTAGAGGGTGGAAGATGGTTAGGGTGAGGGTGGTTATTACTTATAATGATGGTGATTAGTGTAATGGTAGGACTAGTATGACATTGTTCATAATATTAGGAAGGGCTAAGGGATCGGCGAATTGCGTTGGACACACCAGTTCTCGTCTGATCACTGAAGTTAAGCAGCGCAACCCCAGCTAATACTGACATGGGTGGCCGCTTGGGAAAACTGGGTACTGCTAATACCCAAAATTCGTCGCATTAGTGTAATGTCTGTGCAGTCTCTGCATACGAACTATGCTGTGGACGGGGCTCTAATGACTTTGTAGTTGAAGGGCCCTAAAACACTAATAAGCAACAAGGAAGGGCAGGCCTCGTGAGGGCCTGATACTGGGTCCATCTTGGCCCATATTGACAGCTACTTCCTGGTCCCGACAAGAAGGGCAGTGTTGCCTAACGTTTACCATACATCTGTATGTAAAGGACCCTTAGCATGCTCACAAATATCCTTAAGTTCTGAAATACTAACTTAGGGAACTGTATCACCTGGGCACTCCTGGCAACCATAAGGACCTTGTTTCAGGACATTGTAAACAGTGCGATGATGTTACTGGGTTTGTTTACGAACACAGGTCGAAATTTTCGAGAAAAGAAGTTTTTCCGCAACCGGTTGGCGACCCAAAACTGCAACCCATATAATTATTTATCGTCGGGGCGAGCTCCTACACCTGGAGATTTTTGCTTCTTTCACCCGTTGCATGGCAGAGAGGGTTCTTTTACGGGAGCGGCGAGTTGCGTTGGACACACCAGTTCTCGTCTGATCACTGAAGTTTAGCAACGCAAGCCCAGTTAGTACTGACATGGGTGGTCGCTCGGGAAAGCTGGGTACTGCTAATACCCAATAATCGTCGCATTAGTGTAGTGTCTGTGCAGTCTGCGCATTAGAACTATGCAATGGACGGGTCGCTAATGACCTTGTAGTTGACGGGACCTTAAACACCAACAAACAAACAAAACATGGGTTCTTTTACGTACAAATGACATGGTGCATCACTGTGGGAACGATTTTACTTTCCATCCGACGGAAGGCGCACTCGGGACCTTTCTCTAGCCCGAAAGAAGCCAACCCATTCGATTCAGTATTGAACCTGGAACCACTGACACAATAGTCGAGCAGGTAAAAATGGTGAGGTAAAATTCCTCGGTTCTGGCAACCTGTATCTTCTGCATGTGTGTTGACTTTACATATTAATTCAGTTGTCTGTGGGGTGCCCGGGGAAAATCAAGTGAGACCCACACTTGGTGTTTGAAGAAATTCTAGTTGAAATTAGAGAATCCAGGGCATGAACCTTGGAAGCCAGCCTGATCCTGCAACGAGGGGATAAAAATTAATGAGGCGAGGGAGCGGCTGCATTGCGTTGGGAATACCAGTTCTCGTCTGATCGCTGAATTTAAGCAACACAACTCTAGCTAGTAGTAGCATGGGTGATTGCTTAGGAACACTGGGTACTGCTAATACCCAAAAGTCGTTCTGTCTGTGCAGACTGTGCATTAGTACTATGTAGTGACGGGGCGCTAATGACCGTTGTAGTTGAAGGGCCCTAAACACCAACGAAACAAAAAACACTGACGAGGCGAAAATCTGGAGCTCACGTTTTCGGGAAATCGAAGCTTTCTGTGCCGCGAAAAAGGCTGATTAATAGGACGAATTAGTAACTAGTTGACGGTAGCGGAAACATGCTCATTATTACTTAGCCTGAGGCTAGACATTGGCATTAATGTAGGACAACTTGTTTTCTGCAAGATTTCAGTTGCATTATTCTCTGTCCTACCCGTGCTTTGTATGCTAATGGGCGTTTCTCATAAAAAATCCATTGAATTTAGCTCCCGATTCCAACGTAAAGTCATCCACCTACTGATCGTTCAAATGAGTTATCGAAAACTATTTCCGAGCTTTTTTTTTTCGAAACAATAGGCCCCGGTTTAGACGTAGATTTTTCGGACTTCAGACCGTGGCCCCGCGCTCCAGAAGTACCCTGCACTTCCAAATGTTTAAGGTCCCACTAATATCCTTTTCCCTAAAGCTGCGGGGAGCGTCTTATTGCGTTGGGACACACCAGTCCTCGTCTGATCACTGAAGTTAAGCAACGCAAACCCAGCTAATACTGATATGGATGGCCGCTTGGGAAAACTGGGTACCGCTAGTATCCAAAAATCGTCGCATTATTGTAGTATCTGTGCAGTCCCTGCATCAGAACACAGCGGACGGGGCTCTAATGACCTTGGAATTGAAGGGCCCTAAAACACCAACAAACAAACAATAAACGCGCTCCAGAAGTACCCTGCACTTCCAAATTTTTAAGGTCCCATTAATATCCTTTTTCCCCAAAGCTGCGGGGAGCGTCTTATTGCGTTGGACACACTAGTTCTGGTCTGATCACTGAAGTTAAGCTACGCAACCCCAGTTAGTACTGGCATGGGTGGCCGCTTGGGAAAACTGGGTACCGCAAATATCCAAAAATCGTCGCATCAACGTAGTGTCTGTGCAGTCTTTTCATTAGAACTATGCAGTGGACTGGGCTCTAATGACCTTGCAGTTGAAGGGCCCTAAAACACCAACGAACGAACCAAAGCTGCGGCCCGAAATTCTTACCGGGAACCTTAGCCAGGACTTACCTGCTATGCATAGCATTTGAGAACGTTTATGAATGCTAGTGAACATTCGCGAGTTCGACTGTGTTTTTGGTGTAGATGAGTGAGACTTTGAGACTTTTGGGGGCTTTTGGTTTAGTCTGTGTTCTAATCGTTGTGATAACATCAAAGAATGATTGCTGTTTTTTTGGCTTCTGAGGATATTTGGTGGACACCACTCTTTGCACAGGCCCCAGGCACATTTGCTGGCCGTAATTCAGTTCGAAAGAAGTTGCTCACCTCCTAGAAATGGATCTCAGCGTTTGTCAGATGGAGATAGTGAAGGTGAGCGATGTTTACAAACATTTGCAGTAACAAATGGCTACGTCGTTTTTTGGTCGATACCCTGCTCAATATTGCAGCGAATTTGCATGAAAGCAAACTTGTGTGTGAAGCAAGCTTTACCCTTTTCTTGTCATGGTGCATAACGAGACACACCTGCTGCATACAAGAATATGATCAGAACCCGCTCTAAGAGGGGGGGGGCAACCCGGAAATTTGTCCAGGGCGCCATTTTGGCTGTGTGAGAACAGAGCACCCGATTGTTATTTGTTTGTTGGTGTTTAAGGTCCCGTCAACTACAAGGTCATTAGAGACCCGTCCATTGCGTAGTTCTAATGCATAGACAGCACAGACACTACACTAATGCGACGATTATTGGGTATTAGCAGTACCCAGCTTTCCCGAGCGACCACCCATGTTAGTACTAACTGGGCTTGCGTTGCTTAACTTCAGTGATCAGACGAGAACTGGTGTGTCCAACGCAACTCGCCGCTCCCCAGAGCACCCGAACACAGCGCTGCTTCAAGGGGCGGCAATTTGTCCTTTTGTTTGTCCCGGGCGGCAATTTGTCTTCTTGTCCGGGGCGGCATAAGTGCTGGAGCAGGCGCTGATATGATTGCCGGTTATTTTCTAGTTTCGTCATAGTAACAAACGGTTTTGACATGAAATAAGGGGCAAGAAGAGAATCTGGTGGTAGACAAGGCACAAGAAGTCCAATAAAATATATGGCCAACAGGTACCGGAAAGTACTTCATAAGAGCTTAGGGCTTCTATTTATCGCTGGTAGTTTTTTTATGTCCATCTTTGAGGTTCGACTATACTCCCAGGGCAATTATTGGTCACCATCCCAAATCAAGTGAAATTATACGAATAGTATTAGACGTAGTAATTTGTTTCGAGCTCCATCCACTGCGTAGTTCTAATGTAGAGACTGCACAGACACTACACTAATGCGACGATTTTTGTGTATTAGCGGCACCCAGTTTTCCCAAGCGGCCACCCACGTTAGTACTAGCTGGGTTTTCGTTGCTGAACTTCAGTAATCAGGCGAGAACTGGTGGGTCCAACGCGATACGCTGCTCCCTAGACGTAGTATATATGATATGCATTCATGTTCAAAACTAAGAGAAATAAACACATTTGTTGAAATCTCTCAAAAAACTACTGCAACTCCTAATCCTTTTCCCGCCTATGGCAGGGTCAGGTATCCCTCTTGTCCCTCTGAATGGACTCAAGGGTGATATATTGGACAGTGCCATACACGTTGCACAGTAATGAGGGTTCTTTTAGGTTCAAATGACTTTGTACACCACACTGGACCACGGTTTTACTTCTCATCCGATGGAAGGCGCACTCGAGGCACCTCTATCTCGCCAGATGGAAGTCAACCCACCTCGATCCAGTATCGATAACCTGGAACCACTGACGCAGTAAATCGAGCACGCTACCTATTGCACCACTGAGGCGGATCCTGCCAAAACCTCCGGGACAGATGTTATTAAAATTTGATATGGAAACAGAGTAATATGCAATAGCAATTTGTGACCTGCAAGAGGGAAACTGCTCCCTAATAACCACAGTAGTTGTGGGCTCTAAAAATCCAACAGGGAACATACCATTCCAAAATCATGAGTAATTAACATAAGGACAGGAATGTTCAAAATTGACATGCAAGATGGTGCCGAATATGAGGCAGATGGAGGGTATGTCATCTCTAACATACATCGTGCTATTTATGAGGCATGTGATGAGTCGTTGACAGGCAGTTGCACCCACTCCTGCACCAAAGCAGTTCTGAGCTCCTGGATGGTTTTGGGATGTGGTTGGTCAATAGGAATTGCCCTTCCAGTTGCATTCCAGACGTGTTCAATAGGATTCAGGTCTGACGTTCTTGTTGGCCAATCGATCTTCTGATTGTCCTCTCTTTTACCTGCCGGTTCCCCCCAACCCGACGGAAGGCGAACTGGTGACCTCGCTCTCTCTCTCCCAAAACACGCTAAACTACGCAGTCCGGGACTGAACCTGGAACCACAGACTCATTGAGGCGGGTCTTGAGATGAGAAAGGAATACTGGTTAGATCCCTGGCAGGAATGCACGTCCGAGACGGGGGTCTCGGGCAGAGGTCTGGCAGAGATTCCTCTGACATGATTGTGTATGTTAGATCGGATTCTAGTTTAGAATAAGATGCATTAAAGGTCGACATCTGGCAGAATTGATGTTACCAAAGGCAAGCAGCTCCTAACCCTTTTCCCGTCTATGGCAGGGTTGGGTACTCATTGTCCCTCTGAATGGACACAAGGGTGATATATTGAGCAGTGTTTTCCCCACCCGGTTGCCCACCAAAGCAGTAACCTTTATGGTTATTTATCGTCGTGCAGTCTGCAGTTTGTTGGGCAATTCCACCGACGCCAGAGTTTCTTTCATGTGCAAATGTCATCGTCTACCACGCGGGACCTCGGTTTTACTTCTCATCCGAAAAAAGGCGCACTCGGGGCGTCTCTAGCCCGAAAGAACCCAACCACTAGAACCACTGACGTAGTTACCAAGCCCTCTATCCACTGCATCCCCGAGGGCTGATTGATCTTACCAAAAAGCGATTGGTGTCTTTGGGGCTAAGATATGCGTCTAACACCTTAAACCATCTGGAGGGAGCAATCCATGGCCAGAAAGGCTGTCACACACCTCTTCCCACTGCTATGCCGACCCACCATCTGGTTCGAGAGGTACGTGGCCTCAGTGATTGTCGAGTTCTGCTTTTTATCATCAGCCTCCATTTGTTCTGCACTTAACAATTTGAACCTAGGTCAATAACTGGATACACGTGAATAGGATTGAATGAAGCAGTCATTAGGGCTCTTCCTGGAATTGCAGGCTCTGTCGTAATGGTCTGATGATCAATTTGTGATGGTTGATGAGGGGACCAAAAGTAATTTCTGTCTGCCCTTTGTGAGTTAATATACAATAGATTAGTTTCACATTTGAATGTGGTAGTCATGATGATATGATGGTGGTGGTCGTGGGACCTCTGAGAGTTACTTTCTAGGGTTACCTTTAAGGGAGAGAACCTTAAATATCGGAAGTCTTTGTTTCATAGTTTCTGTTACCCTTCGGCGTTCTCCCCTGTTCTCCCCTATCCGAATGCTCGATGTTACCAGTTTTTGTTCAAATCACTTTACTTACCCCTCTTTGCGTCTAGTATTTTGACTCAATCTTCAACTTGTGGTCCTACCTACCTATACCTCTCCTAATTGAAATTGTGTTTTTGGGGAGGATGATGCTATGAACCGTAGTGTCATTTTTGAGTTAATAAGTAGGGTGTTATTTTTGTTCAGTGTTGGTTTATCAGTCCCGAAAACCGTTAACCGTACGCGTCGTCAGGGGTGGTGAGTGCGTATATCTGCTCATTTCGTCGATATAGGCATTGTATTCCGTTCTGAAAGGGGTCCTTTATTGCATGGAACCAGTGTATCTCACAAGGACCCACCGACTCCACGAATGGCCTGTTTCTCGATCCAGGCAGTTGGATCTTTCGGGCGAGAAATTGGCCCATTCAGTGCGCCTTCCGTCGACTGGAACTTAAAGCCTCGTGTGGCGCGTATGATGTCACCTGCACATAGAAGAACTTACCATATGGAGTAAAATGTATACTGTACATACTTCGGCAAAATTTCCAGGTTGAACAGCTCGCCCCAGGTGTAGTGTCTTAGCCTTTCCCTCCGCTTCCAGAACGGAATTCAGTGTTGAGTAATCCAATAACCACCACCCATCGATTGTAATGAGATCACTAGTTCGCGGTTGAAGTTTCTACCTTCTTTTCTCCTCTTCCGGTGCGTTATTCGACACTCCTTTGATTATCACAACAATGAAAACGTATTGGACCCAGGTCCTTTTGCTATCTAGACGGGTTTAATTCAAATAAAGCAGCTCATAACCCTTTTCCCGCCTATAGCAGGTTCGGGTACCCATCTTGTCCCTCTGAATGGACATAGGGCGATATATTGGTCATAGTTTTTTCTGCAGTCGATTGCCAACCAAAGCTGCACCCCTTATTTATCGTCGGTCTAGTGTTCGTTGGGGAATGCTACCGACACCAGGGGGCGAGCTCCTACACCTGGAAATTTTGCCTCATCTACCCGTTGCGTAGTAGAGAGGGTTCTTTTACGTGCAAGTGCCATCGTACACCAAGACGGGACCTCGGTTTTACTTCTCATCCGAAAGAAGGTACACTCGCGGCCTCTCTCAGACGGATTGTAAGACCCTCCTCTAGTAAGACCCCTTGGGGGTGTAGAGGTAGCGTGCTTGACTCGTGCCTCTGCAGGTTCTGCCCTGGCTTTTGTTTTGTTGGCGTTTTAGGGCCCTTCAACTGCGAGGTCATTAGAGCCCAGTCCACTGCATAGTTTAATGCAGAGATTTGCCAGACACTACGCTAATGCGACAATTTTTGGGTATTAGGTGTACCCATTTTTCCCTGTCCTGGCCGAAGCAGGGGACTTTTTGTCGATTGGGAGGTAAAGCTGTGATCCCGTGTGATGTGTACTATATCACCTGCACGTAAAACAACCCTTTCTACGTGGAATGTGTAGATAGGGCAATATTCCCAGATATCCTCTAACATTGGTGGCGAAAATTACCCCCACGAAGACAATAGGTAGACATTAAAATAAATGACTGTTTGCATTATTGAGACGTAGCCGGCTGTGTAAAATGCTGTCCAGTAATTCGACTGTGCGTTTTCAGTTCTGAACGGGAGCGGCGAGTTGCATTGGACGGACACACCAGTTCTCGTCTGATCACTGAAGTTAAGCAACGCAAGCCCAGTTAGTACTGACATGGGTGGTCGCTCGGGAAAGCTGGGTACTGCTAATACCCAATAATCGTCGCATTAGTGTAGTGTCTGTGCAGTGTATGCGTTAGAACTATACAGTGGACGGGTCTCTAATAACCTTGTAGTTGACGGGACCTTAAACACCAACAAACAACAACAACGACAGTTCTGAACGATCATAACTCCGCCTTAGGTATATCATCATCTCACCCTTCTCCCGCCTGAGGCAGGGTCGGGTCTGCTGCCATAGGTAGAAAGAGGGGTTATAAAATGATGACGATGCTTAACTGCAGTTTAAAGTACTTGTAGCTAGAATGCGTAGTATAATGCAGGTTCTACACAGACGCCACTCTTTTAGGACGATTTTTAGGTATTAGCAGTACCCAGTGTTCCCAAGAGGTCACCCATGCAAGCACGAGGTGGGGTTGCGTTGCTTAACTTCATTGATCAGACGAGAACTGGTGTGTCCAACGCAATACAGCCATTCCCAATTCATTTCATAGCCCATAATTCTGTTTGGCAGAAACGCGTTAGTCTGTACAGAATAGATTAGCCACACCGCCCATATTTTGGTCTAAAAGTAAAGCAATGAAGGGTTCGAATCCCTTGTGGGTTCCGAGGTAGACTCTTCACAGGGCCATTAGGTCGGCGCCGAGTCTTGTGAGACAATTGTCCATCCTGGCTCCATCTTTCTTCAGTTCATATTTCTAATTTTGTGGTGTCCGTTTCTTCTCCTTCTGTCCATTTTTTTCTGTCTTGATTTACCCTACCCTAGCATAGACCGGAAGACGACTAGGCGAAAGCAAACGAAAAAGTTGAATGACCATGACGTTATTGACAATTAAAAGGGTTATTAGAAGTAGCTGAAATGATGAATGCAAGTCACTTAGTTAAAACGACCTAGCAAAGTTTATTTTTTGCCCTTTGCCAAGATATGCATTAATTGTGTCCTAGTTGTCAAGTAGGAATTCAATTCATGGGTCCTGTAAATGTACCCATTTTTAATAATGAAAGCATAATGGGTTTGGTACCGTTTTTTCCTGCTCCTCGTCAAAAGTAATTTATCTTCGTTGAATAATAATTTACTTGATGGCTTTTCCTCCTCTAAGAAATATCTACATAAAGTAATAAAATTACTATCGATAGTTTAGGTCCTGCCGGCTAAGTTAGGGTGAGGAGTGGATGCCATATTCCTAAGGGCCCCGTGGGAAAAGGTGACAGAAAACTCATTAGGGAAGGGTTAAATTCAATGGACCTTTAATGATTTATTAATATCAATTGCCGTATCGGTGGCGATAACTTTACACTTGTAGAATCATTCTCTGACATCATGGGATTATTTCGGCAGTGGGATCTCAAGTTGACGTTGATGACGTCACTGGGTGTTTTCAGTGACATCATGATGGGATGTTAGCGTGTGTCATGTTTGACCTGCCTTGGTGGCGCAATAGATAGCGTGCTCTATTTACTGCTTTTATTGTTGTTTATTGTGTTTTAGGGGCCCTTCAACTACAAGGTCATTAGAGCTCCGTCCACAGTGTAGTTCTTATGCAGAGACTGCACAGACACTACACTAATGCGACGATTTTTGGATACTAGCGGTAGCCAGTTTTCCCAAGTGGCCACCCATGTCAGTACTAGCTGAGATTGAGTTGCTTAAGTCGGTGATCAGACGGGAACTGGTGTGTCCAACGCAATTTGCCGCTCTCCAGGTGTAGGAGTTCGTCCCTTGGCATCGGTGGAGTGACCCAACGAACTTGGGTTGCAGCTTTGGTCGGTTGTGGACTGAGGAATATCACCGTTCACTATATTGTATCACCCTTGTGGTCATTCAGAAGGACAAGATGGATACCCTACCCTGCGATAGGCGGAAAGTGACAAGTTGCTTTGATGTACATGCGTCATGTTGTCGAACTCGAAATGATGCGAATTGTTTGCTCGTCCGAGCATTCTTATCTTTTCACAGCGCTGAAGTGCTTAGGCTTTGTCTTGATTGATGGTAGAACTTTTTCTGATAAGGGCAAACCTCAGATTTCTTACTTCCGGCCGAACCTTAAGAACTTAGTTCAGGGGTGATCTGGTGTTCATTAACTTGCCGACGAACAAAGGCATAAACTACAGTACCAATGCCAACGAAAGCAAAAAGCAACTCCTAACCTTTTTCCCGCCTATGACAAGATCGGGTACCCATCTTGTCCCTCTGAATGGACCCAAGGGCGATATATTGGACAGTGTTTTTCCGCAGCCGGTTTATAGTTGGTGTTCTGTTCGTTGGATAATTCCACCGACACCAGGGTGTATTAGCAGTACTCGGCAATACAGCCTCTCCCAATGTATCCCAAAGGATCCATTCTGCCATAGGCGGCTAACGGATTAGTTATGATCATTAAATGTGACGGGAATAGTGGACCGCAACTCACAGGCTCGAGTCTACCACTCGCGTCCTAAGGCGTCAGAATTTCAATAATATTGTGCCGACGTATTTCATTCCGAGTGCCCCTACGAACGGGTTATTGCTTTGGACACACCAGTTCTCGTCTGATGACTAAAGTTAAGCAACGCAACCACAGCTAGTACTAACTTGGGTGGCCGCTTGGGAAAACTGTGTACCGTTAATACCCAAAAATCGTCGCATTAGTGTAGTGGCTGTGCAGTCTCCGCATGAGAACTACGCAGTGGACGGGTCTCTAATGACCTTGTAGTTGTAGGGCCCTAAAACACCAAAGAAACGAACAAAAAATCCGAGTGCACCTGCAGCTCAGCTTCCAAATGCGTTAGTAAACAACCTTCCGGAAGTTGTTCTTTTAGAGCAAGCCTCTTGAGCTACAGAAATCATTTATGGATCTCTCATTTTGTCTCTCTTCAGTGAATTTTATAGTTTTCACCCTTTTTTTTGTTTGCATTCTTTATATCCGAGATGTTTTTACTACTTAAAGGTCTATTAAGGGTTTTCGGCTTTCCCCACCCCTCAATCCTGCTTTTTACCTCTTCTACCAATATATTCACCCCCTCGTCTCTTTCTCGGATTCCTCTCCCCTTTTTCGTTATTCACTCAAATACAATCCATCAGGCGGGACAGATACTCTGTGGGTGTCCTAATGGGCCTTGTGCGCTCCCAATGACACAATGATTGATGTTAACATGGCGGACAGAGACACGCACGCGTTCACTTCTCGCGTCGTTAACTTTGATCCCCTAGTTTCCTGCTGCCAAATCTCTTAGAAGCTCTGGATCCCGATCCATATAACAGTAGATATTGGTTGACATCATTGCAGAGTGGAAAAAAAGATCACCTCAGCCTGCCAGTTTTTCGAGTTGTACTGTCTGCCTCACTTTCAAGTTTGGTATTGACGTCGGAATTGTTCTAGGAATGTTGGATTAGGAAACTGTTGCCGTACTTCCCAGATTTTTAGTTGCAGGGATTTCTAAAGCGAGTTTTTTTTGGAAACAGCCCTAGAAACCACACTTCATTGTGGCCAAAGGTAGGCTAATCTATGCAGGACCTAGATTGTAGGGCGCTAAAATGTGTGTGTAAAACGTTCTTATGGAAATAAATTAGTGTGAACCCCTCTGAGCGCCGGACCTCGGTCTGAAGCCCTAAACATCGTCGTCAAAGCCGACCTTGAACCTCTGTCAGTTATGCTAAATTAGCGTAGTAAGTCCTTGCGTACATCCATGTGTAGAATTCATGAGGATAGACATGGGTAAAAGCAATTCCTAACCATTATTCCGCCTATGGCAGGGTCGGGTACCCATCTTGTCCCTCTGAATGGACACAAGGGCGATATATTGGACAGTGTGTTTCCACAGCCGGTTGCCGACGATAGGGGGCGAGCTCCTACACCTGAAAATTTTGCCACTTCTACCCGTTGCATAGTAGAGAGGGTACTTTTACGTACAAAGACCATCGTACACCACACGGGACCTCGGTTTCGCTTCTCATCCGAAAGAAGGCGCACTCGGGGTCTCACTAAGGACAGACATGGGTGTCCACAGAAAATTTTTCTGGAAGGACAGTACTTGGTGACAACGTTCCAAGGAGGGCAAGTGTTGTTCCAGGTAACGAATCAACTGAAGTCTTCTTTTTACTTTTTTAATCTCAGAAGAAGGGGGCAATTGACCATGGGGGTCGAGCTACAACATGGCAGATTTGGAAATTTGAACGGTGACCTGTTTTTCTATGGGAGTTTATTTAATAGTAAAATAGCCCTTCTAGAAAAGGAAAGGTGTAGCGGCACGTCATCGGCATACCCTTATCCCCGTCTGTGGCAGGGTCGGATCTGCGCATTCTCGCTGTCTACTCTCGCCTATCTCTTCACCCCGCACACTACCTTATCTTTACGTAAACCTACTCCCTCGTCTGCTGTGGTCTTCCCCTGCCCCGGGTGCTTCCAACCACCTGCGTTCTCGGAAAGGTGTACCTACACCCCAGAGAAAAATATCGTAATTTCGGCGCTTAATCCTTCACCTGTGACACGTGAACCCTGGGAATGAAGGTTCTATCCTAGCTGTGGTGGGAAAGCCCTAAGCATACTTTCCGTGGGATCAGAAGTAAACCAGTGGCTCTGTACAATGTCACTTGCTCGTAAGAGCCCTTTTTTTCCACTGAGTTCAGAAAGTAAATCGGCAAAATTCTAAGGTGTCAGCAGGCCTGGGTGTCACAGCTCGTTCCCTGGCCTGGCGTCAGTCAACTAACTACCTCCAGAAGAAGAAATACCGACGTGAATTAACTAATGAAACCAAATTCAGCCAAACTATTGCGACTTTGCCTTGGATATTTGACTTGTTAACCAACAGGTGACATTTTGTTCTCGTTTCAGGAACTTAGGGATGCAAGGCTATGAAGTGTGGAGAAACCCTCAGTTGTACATAATTGGAGCCCAACCCCTCTGTACGCAGATTCCAGGACTGTCTCCTGGACAAACCAAATTGTGCCAATTGTATCAAGATCACATGTCCAGTGTGGGTCGAGGTGCCAGACTAGGCATTGGAGAATGCCAGTGGCAATTTCGGCATCGGCGATGGAACTGTTCAACAGTAGACGATTCTACAGTATTTGGACCTGTCCTACAAATTGGTCAGTATTTTGGCTATTATTCAATTACATATTTTGACGTACAGCATGATTATTTAGATCACTGATGGAGCAACTCCGAAATGGACTAACCATGAGTTCGTTGTTGTGATGTACGCACAGTTGTGATGTACTACAGTAGTAGGCCTACTGTAGTGGTAATCGTTTGCCCCCACTTAACCTCTCAAGATTTGACAACTTTCTCAAATTTTTAATTGCATACGAAATAAATCATTCAATACTCGTTGCGGGCTGTCAGGTTGACACTCATGCTTTAATTCGTCAATTTTTTGCAAGATTTTCATCTAAGTCGGTTAAAATGGCTCCTTTGTTTTCAAAAATCGAATTCTGTACTCTAAAATCACCAAAATAAAAGCTACCCTGACATACCTACGCATCATTACTATAAAACCAATTTTATTTAAAAAAATGTGGCCACTGATCAGTTTCGCTATTGGAGTGCACCAGAACCGATTCTGGGATCTTCAACGCTCGTCTTATTCTCAAATAAACACCCCTTCTTGCATTTCGAAAGCAGTTTTGAGCAGTTGTGGAATCCCGCTTCGATGGCGCCGTGGGTAGCCTGCGCAGAATCTGCGTCAGTGGTTCTAGGCTCGATACTGGACCGAGATGTGTTGGCTTCTTTTAGGCGAGAGAGATGCTCTGGGTGTGCTTTCCTTCTGGTTGTTTGTTGTTGCTTGTTCGTTGGTGAGGTGGTGGTGGATGTTGTTTTAGGGCCCTTCAACTACAAGGTCATTAGAGCCCCGTCCACTGTGTAGTTCTGATGCAGGGACTGCACAGACACTACACTAATGCGACGATTTTTGGGTATTAGCAGTACCCAGTTTTCCCAAGCGGCCACCCATGTCAGTACTGAATACTTAGCTTCAGTGATCAGACGAGAACTGGTGTGTCCAACGCAATTCGCCGCTCCCTTCCTTCGGGTGAAAAGTAAAATCGAGGTCCCGTGCCGGTAAAATAATCTTCTCTAATATCCAACGGATAGATGAGGCAAAATTTCCAGCTGCAGGAGCTCGACCCCCCCCCTGCCGTCGGTGGAGAACCCCAACGAACAGTAGACCGACGATAAATAAGTATAGGGGGTTGCAGCTTTGGTCGGAACCCGGCTGCGAAAACGACTGTCCAATATAGATTATCATCTATGTTATATTGCCGGGTTGGGGAGCAGGCCAAGCAGCCATAACAGGCCGAACCCTTAGGAGGCTGCTGGCGGGAGAGGAGGAAGTAAGTGTAGGGGATGTAGGAGGGGGCAAGTTTGCAGCACCCAACGTTTTCTACCAACCACGTTGCGTTGCTTAAGTTCAGTGATCTCACGAGAACTGGTGTGTCCAACGCGCCTCCCTCGATGGCGCAGAGATCCTGGATCGAGTTGGGATAGCTTCTTTCGGACGGGAAAGAAGCCTTGAGTGCATATTCCGTCGGAAGGGGAGTGAAGCCGTTGTTCCGTGTGATGTCATTTGCACGTAGAAGAACTCTTTCTCCTATGCAACAGATCGACAAAATTTTCAGGGTGAGTTCACTCCTTGGCGTCGGTGGAGTGTCCCAGCAAACAGTAGGCTGACGATAAATAGTGAGTATTGCAGTTGCAGCATTAGGTCAACAGCGAGGTGCGTGAAAATACCGCCCATATGTCCGATCGGGACAGTAATTGGTATTTGAACGTGTCATAGGTGGGAAAAGGGTTACTAGGTGCTTTGTTTTTGTTGAAAAATTACCGAAACATCAAAGCGGTGCCCCTTTTTCTGTCGGCTCTGGAGCCCACTGTTTTTCCTGAAATCTTTCTGCTTTTCGGCACTAATGGGAATACTATGGCAGAGATCGTAGAGCCCCCATCGAGAAAAAGAGCGGCGAGTTGCGTTGGGCACACCAGTTCTCGTCTGATCACTGAAGTTAAGCAACGTAAGCCCAGTTAGTACTGACATGGGTGGTCGCTCGGGAAAGCTGGGTACTGCTAATACCCAATAATCGTCGCATTAGTGTAGTGTCTGTGCAGTCTATGCACTAGAACTATGCAGTGGACGGGTCTCTAATGACCTTGTAGTTGACGGGACCTTAAACTCCAACAAACAACAACAACAACATCGAGAAAAAGGTAGATTAAGGCCCGGTGCACACTTGGGAATTTTACTCGCGCGGCGCCCGCAATTGCGGCATGAGATACATTAGTTACAATGGTGGAGCCGCGGCGGCGCTGCAGGTATGTGTGCACTCCCTCATTGCAACTAATGTATCTCATGCCGCAATTGCGGGCCCCGCGCGAGTAACAATCGCAAGTGTGCACCGGGCCTTAAAGAGGAGTTCAGCGTGTCACCTCTTTTGATAATGATATGCAGATGCCGCTTATTGTTTTGAAAACGTCACACGTACACACCGCTGGATCTTGACCTTTGTCTTAAGTGTCGAGCACTTAAGTGTAACTCCCCACCCATTTAAATCCTAGATTTGATGCTAAGAGGGGGAAGTCAAGGAAGATGCATTAGGACTACGTTTAAGAAGAGTTTGTAGTCTGATTGATTGCGTGAACATCCCTGTAGAGTAGATGTTACCTCTGACCTCATTTAATCTTTACGGACATTTTCGAGAACAACGCCGCTCGGTTTTTTTTTCGTCTGCATATTATCCTGATGCCCGTCAGTTTCCTCAAAGTTCACAGACAGGGAAGAAATTTGTTGTTAGTATGCAGGGAGGACACCCTCCTTGGTCCCCCTTCGAGGTTAAATTGCACCTATTCCTAGACTCCATTAATGGCTTATTGTATTAATGTGAAGTGCAATGATAACGTTCATTGTACTACTGCAACACTGGTGACTGACCCCCTAGTGATGAAAATGGGTGTTAGGACGGACATGTGCCTTTCAAAAGTCTAACATAAATCACGCTTTTTAATAACAGTAATGGGTTCCGCTTTTTATGAGGCACCTCTTCGCTTTCTTTGAATATAATTTTTTTGGAGGTTATGAAGGAAGACGATGAAGAGGGTGTCCATGACGGGTTAAGGATCAAGCCTCACGGGGTTGGAAAAGGAATTGTGCTATTGACAAACATCCCTCCTATTCCTATTCAAGAAAGCCCCAGTAATTAAGATTTGGAGTTGTCCACAATTTACGATAATCACGTATTCATAGCAATTAGCCGTTGTAAGCAAACTATATTTTGGAGAAATTGTTCACGGGGGTGGATGAAGGGGTTAGAGGAATTGCAATCTCATTATGTTTCGTGCACGTCACTGAGTACTTTGTACGTTTAATTTAATAAACATGATTACACTACAAAAATCTGGGGTAAGAAGAAAACGTTGAACCGTCCTGCACTATAAATATTAACGTATAATTTAGACCCGTCTCGGCAGCTCATTTGGTAGCGTTTTTCAACACTTAAGTTTATGATTGCAGGTTCGATTCTTATTTACATTGAGTGGCTAATTTCGGGAGAGAGGAAGCCTCAAGTCTTCTGTTGAGTGGGTTTTCGTTTCGGTGGTGTTTTAGGGCCCGTCAACTACAACGGTCATTAGAGCCCCGTCCACTGCGTAGTTCTAATGCAGAGACTGGCCAGACACTATACTGTTACGGCAGTCACACATGCCAGCACTGTCTGGGGTTTCGTTGCTTAATTTCAGTGACCAGACGAGAACTGGTTTGTCCAACGCAGTACAACCTCTCCTTCTGTTGTGGAAAGTAAGGCCACAACCTTACTTTCCACATGGAGAACAATGGGCTTGCCGTGCCGATCAGTGAAGTTATCAAGTGCAGTCGCTCACTCGTCTGGCGTTGATATGGGGCCGCGTGGATATGTGGCCCAATTCTCCTTTTACACGATCTACTAGGGCCTCAGTGCCGAGGCGAGTGGATCATTTTCTCTCTACAATGCATGGTGTGTAGGCACTGTTGTCCTTTTCTTTCACATAAGAGAGATAGTGGTGAACGTCGACGATGACGATACAAACGATACGATGTCAAATGAGGCAATTGTGCATGCTCACGAAAAGCAGACCAGCAATTGAGGTTGCGCATTTGCCTCATTTGACCTCGTATCGTCATCGTCGACGTTTACCACTAACTCTTTATTGTCCCCTTGAATGGCAAATCTAAAAGTAAATGAAGCCTCCAACCGGAAACGGAGAAATGGAAGAAAGAAGACCATCACTAATGGGATCGCAGGGCACAAGGGGCGAAAACAAGGCGTCCAGTAGGCTTCCAGTAGTTTCTAAACTGTTCCCTGAATTCGTCCGTAGATAGCAGGCATTTTCGGAGAAGATGAAATGCATCTGTGCGCTGAGTAGTCCAACTCCTGTCGACGCACTAATGCCTAAAACACCTACCACCACCTCCTGGGCTCTAACCCAGAACCTTTGACACATTACTTCAGACAAGACTATGGTCTCAGTAATGTGTATCATGTCGCCTGCCTCTTGCCAACATCATGATTGACCATTCTCCCGCCTTTGATAGGGTCGAGTAGTGACCCTTTTTGTCCCATTAAGACACATGACCAATCTGTTGGACGGTTGTTTTTAAGCCGCGGCTGCAACCCCCTAGGCTTATTTATCGTTGGACCATTTTGACTCATTGGGCAGTTTTCCTCAACTGACGCCAAGGAGCGATCTGTAAGCATACACCTGGGAATCTTGCCGAACTACACGGATATTTTACTCCATGTAGTAAGGGTTCTTTTGCGTGCGGACGATATCGTACACCCCACATGGGTTCATGGCGTGATTTCCCATCCGACGGAAGCTGCACAGGGGATCCTCTTTCACCTGAAAGTAGTAGTCCAAGAAGTGCATCACCACCTCGTGCTTCTCTTGCCAACAGGCCATTTTTGTTCATTTTTCATACAAAATATGTCTTTACATTTATCACTGGAATGCCAATCATGTCATCTCTGAATATCTTCCTCTTTACCTAATTTCTTTTTACCTATGGAGGGTTAGATACCCATGTGTCAACCAACGCTTTAGAGAGGATGCTGTAGTGAAAAGCGAGAATTAAAATGGATAAAACGGAATGACAGGAAGTGAAATGAAGGAAGACACCGGAACTTCCTGGATGAACATTTGGAACTTAATGCCTCAACCCTGTAAGTTGCCGCATTCGATGTGTAACTTAGCAGAGAGTTGGAATAATCCCCCTTGAAAGTGCTTTGGTCCCAAATGTTTAGAACCGCTGTAATGCATTGGACACACCGGTCCTCGTTTGATCACGGAAGTTAAGCAACGCAACCCCAGCTAGTACTAGCATGGGTGATCGTTTGGGAACACTAGGTACCGCTAATATCCAAAATCGTCGTACACAGTGTAGCGCCTGCAGACTGCATTAAAACTACGCAAGGGACTACCCGAACTACCCGTTGAACCCGTTAGAACTACCCGTTGTAGTTGAAGGGCCCTAAAACACCAAGGAAACAAACAACTCTTTCCTGATAGATATTGAAAGTGCTGACTTTGATCGATGCTCGTCAGTGGTATCATCGTCAATTTAAATGTTGCGAAATGCGAGCTGGTTTCTATTTTCAAACTGCTAATTGGCTATTGTCAAAAGGCGCTCTAGTAGAAAGATTAATAAGGTCAAGGTCTGTTGTCTAATATTATTTTTTAATGCTATTTTTGAAGGTCTATGTTATGATGATTGTGATTTGGAGGAAAACAACGCGTTAACTCGTCAGCATTTTCGGATCCTGATGATAGATCAGATACCGTGTCTTGGTGGCTTAATAATTTTTAGTACGCTTGACTTCCCGAGTCGGTAGTACCGGTAGTTGTAGGATTGATCCTGGACCGCAGAAGTTGGCATTTATGGCTTCTGGCGGTAGATGGAGAAGGCCTTGTGTGCCTGTAAGTAAAGCCCTGCCTCCTCCCCTTGAGGGGTGTACAATGGAACCTCTGTATACAAAACCCCTTTCTATATGGAGTAAAATGTTTGAGGTGACGGTAAACAAACGCCTACCCGCGTGTTTGCCATGCTCGGAGACCTGCATCCTGGGAAAAACGGATTGTGGTGGCTGAAGGAGCGCATCCCCTGCGACCTCTCTGGGCTACCCCGCACTCGCGGGGTTGGGTTGCTGTTCTGGAAGCCATTTGTAGCTCTTCTGGGTATGGTGAGCACTCCCCTGAGCCCCGTAAGACAGACTTGCTGTACCAATTGTAGGGGCAACCATCCAGCTTCCTCTCTGGATTGCTCCATTTGGTTGCAGGACCGTGCTACCCAGAAATTGCATGTCCGGAAGGGCGTCAGCTTTCTGGATGCACCGCAGCTGCTAGCCCTGCCAGGAACCCCCAGTTGCGGGGTGTCCTTTGCAAGTGGTGCTCCCCCCTCAATCATTTGTCACCCGTTCGGTCTCGTGGGATCCTGGGGGTACCAGTCGGCACTAACATTGGCTGGCAGATGGACCCCAACCCCATGCTGGCCGCCTATTCCGGCTCCAACGTCGCCACTAGTCCATCGCTGGACCCCCCATTGTGGCGGTGCAAGCCACTTTGGAGGCTATAGATGCCTTCTATCAACGGGATGCATATCCCTTGCAGGCCTCCCCCGACTCAGCTCCACTAACCTCTTCCCTAGAGGAGGTTGTGGGAGAGTCAAGGGGAAAGAAACCAGGGATACCATCTCCTGCAGCAGGGTGCGTGTCCTTCGTTCGACGGTCCAGGATCACTGGCCATCGGCCGAGAGCACTGGGCGGCAGTAAGCCTCAACTAGGACATGATAGGATTCCACCTTCTCGTTGGAGCAGGGTGACCCGGAATTAGGCGTCCTGTTTTTCTGCAGTGTTATGGAGAAAGGGGAGGAACAAGGCAAAGCCTAATTAGGCCACGTGAATTCCTCCAATTGAATTGTAAAGCTTTCTATCATAAGAGGGACAAGACCAAATTGCTGGGGAGCGGCGAGTTGCGTTGGACACACCAGTTCTCGTCTGATCACTGAAGTTAAGCAACGCAAGCCCAGTTAGTACTGGCATGGGTGGTCGCTCGGGAAATCTGGGTACTGCTAATACCCAATAATCGTCGCATTAGTGTAGTGTCTGTGCAGTATATGCATTAGAACTGTACAGTGGACGGGTCTCTAATGACCTCGTAGTTGACGGGACCTTAAACTCCAACAAACAACAACAACAACCACCAAATTGCTGATCTCGCTATAGGAGATGCTGTACCACAATGGTAATCCCCATCACATTGTAGGATTACCCAGTCTATATGGACCCTGGGAGGGGTGGCCTTCTTTCTCTGGAATGGGTGTGAGCATGTGCCAGTGACTTTGCAAACCACGCTGCAGGCAGTGGCTGTTCCATTGCATCTGGACATGCCCATCACTGTGTCTTCCCTCTATCTGCCACATGGGATAGATATCTTGCTGGTAGACCTCGACAACCTCACTGCACAGCTTCCCACACTTCTTAATATGGGGGACTTAATCCCAACAGGGCTCTAATAGTCAGAACCCTTGAGGGCTCCTTTTGGAACAATGGGTGTCCAACAATGGCTCCATTGTTATAAACACAGATGCCTCCTCCCACGTGATGGCTGGCACTGGCATTTTCATGCATAGACCATTTGCTCCCCTAGGTTGGCACCAGGTGTGCAGTAGGAGGTTATGTTGGATTTGTGCGGAAGTGACCACTTCCCCATCAATTTCACTGGTGGCAATGGGGCTCTACCTCGCGTCAATCAGTGGTGTCTGTGCTGGGCAAACTAGGAGGAGTTTGCCAGGCATATCTCATTTCATCCACTGTGTGATTTTGATGGGGTCTTTAACCAACCTAGTGAGTCATTTCACTGAGGTGGTGGTTGGGGTGGCCTTGGCATCCATCCCACAGATCCCCTTACCCCCTCAAAAGTATGTGTGCCATGGTGGGTGGAGAAGGGCTGTCAGAGTGCGATTATGGCTTGTGGGCGACCCTTCACATCTTCCAGTTCCCATCCCACCAAAGCCAGTGATATTAACTATCTTTGAACCTTGGGTAAAAGCCGTAGAACGCATAGTTAACTGGCGCCTGGTATGGTATCTGGAATGGCACCACCTTCTTGCCAATTCTAATGTGCCTCCATGCTGGCAGGTGACCAGTGGATCATTTGATTGCACTGGAGATGGCAGTATGCAAGGCCTTTTCCTCAGACACCATTTGACTGCCATCTTCTTTGATGTGAAGAAGGCATATGATACCACCTGGTGTCATACCTTCGTCACCCACTCCTACTTAACTGCAGGTTGGGAAGGAACCATAGTGTGACTGCTGTTGGGGAGCCTTTGACAGTGGCACATATCTTTAGTCACTGAGATATACCACGAGCTCCTCCATCACTGGAAGTTAGCCCAGAGCTCTCCACCTCTCTTGGGGACGAGTCCCAGGAGGTAAGAGTTGCGTTTGTGAAAGAGGGCGAGGGGATCTCGTCTTTGTGGCTATTGCCTTTTTTATCTCTGTCTGTTTTGGCCTTTTGACTTCAATCTCTATGTCTGTTTTGGATTTTGCCTTTTTATTCGACTATTGGTATTTCTTGGTCTTTTGCCTTTTTTATTAAATGTTACCATGGTGGGATGACACCTTGCTCCACCATAAAATGTCTTTCTGGACCCTAATGACCATAGTACAGAGGTGTGAAAATTATTAGAATAAAACTCATTTTTTGAAGAAAATTCAATATAACTTTTTGACTCAACAGTGTTGCCACTGGAGGCCCAGCTCGTGAGTTTCAGGCACCCTAGGCAGTGGGCTCATCCATGCCCCCCTCATTAAATTTGATGCAGTTCGAAATTGTCCCAGCATTCCTCACGCTCTTGGCATTTGTGCCATTGCCAATGCATTGCTATTAATCTGCAACAAGGCGCCTTGAGAAAGGCAACATTTAGAAACGGCCCAACCATTCAAAGAAGTTTGCGAACCCCAGGAGTATAAACATTTTAAATGACCAATAGACTGCGTGGCAAGGAAATACCTCTTAAATTAGCCACCCCTTTGAATTTTGCCGCCCTAGGCAGCTGCCTAGGTTTGCCTGCCCCACGAGCCGCCACTGGCAGTGTTGCCAAACAGCGATTTTGTTGTGAGACAATGTCATAAAATTAAATCAAAATAACAATGGACTACAATATAAACAGCCAAAAATTAAGATTCATAATCATTTTTACTTAAAAACAAGAAGATTTTTTTAAAAATTTATTTTATTGTTATAATTTTCACACCTCTGTAGTTGTGGGCCCAAAAACAACAACAAACAACAGCGATTTCCTGTCATATCGGATGGTCTTTCGTGAAGATCTACAATGGCAGGGGCAGACGTTGGCCAGGGTGGTCGCCCGTGTAGTTTTTAACCAAATTTCTTTAGTAGTTGTGCATTTTGAAAGTTAGCATTGCCATGAACTGTCGATTTTTGCACCTTATTGCATCTCTTCCGTTTTTTCCATTATGTGTAATAAAACCCAAAATTTTTTAACTGCATTCCTGATTGAAGATGTGAATGAAGCTTACGTAGGGTTAATTTGTTTTCTCTCCCCTCGCTCTCTGGAAATTTAGAACTGAAGAAAAATCGTAAATAGTATTTTATATTGTTTAGTTTGTAATGTGCCCAAAGCAATGACTTTGTTTCCCATCAGGGAAATAAAATAGCGCCAGCCTGCCTCTGTTCGTTGCAGTCTGTTGAAGTTGGACCATATGAGAAAATCATTTAATCATTATTATAGGGGGGAGAGATGGTCCAGCGCTTTTGGTGATGATCATCAAAAGACTCGTTGAGGGCTGCTGATATTTGTCTTTTGGATGGTTGAGAGAACATCTGCCAAATTTTGTCAGCCATTCGATGGGAGTCTTGTGCTGGCAGCGGGAGTTTGTAACGTACTTGACGATATTGTAGCTTCTATGACCGTTAGGCATGGAATGGATACTCAAGTGGATGTTAGTTGTGTATCTTCTCAACTAGGAGTCCATAATCCCCTGTAATGACCCATTCTGCAGAATGGATACCCCGAGTTCTTATTAGGAGTTGTTGGAGCGTGAAACTGGAATGGGTCGTGTAACCGTCATCAACTCTGGAAATGATTATCATATTTTTCGTTGGAATTTCTACCCTGGCGACTGCATGTGACAGCTAAAGAGGGTGTAACGACGAATTCAAAAATGTGATATCTGCAAAGTTAGATATTTGTTAAACCATTTTCTTTTCTTCGCCAGTTTCTGGCACTGAATACCAGGCTCCCTTCCTTCCCCTTATTGCTGTTCTCGTTTTTTTTTCTTTCATGAAATATACGCAGTACTATTACTGAACTTGGGTTTCTTTCACTTTCTAACATTTTCATTATGAATTAAGATTATCTTTACTCTGAGATTGCTGTAGTGGTAATAATAAAATCGGGGTTTTTTTATACTGGGCACTGCAGAATTAGCATCATTTGAAGGTGCCAATAAGAGAAGAACAGAGGCGGCTGCTCCCCCCTCCCCCCGTGATTAAGAATGAAAGTCAGTTCGCCTTCAAAGGGATTCAATTTTTGGTTAGACAATCTTTTCGCCCTGTAGGGGCCACATGAACGTGTGTAACACCTCCAGCAGATCACAGTCGGCAACACTAATGCTCTTCTAGCTTTTGCCAGTCTTATACCATTTATTGCCTCAATCGGTTCGATTGACAGCCGGTTTCATAAAATATCGTCTGACTGATTTCTCATGTGCCATAATGGGACAAACTGGGCACTCGACCCTGCTATAGGCGGGAGTGAACCCGTGAAGGTCATTAGCTCGCCCTTGTAGACCTGGTAAAAGAGTGTCCCCACATAACAAGTGCGGCTGTTAGTCATTAGACTGGCAGTCAGCTGCGTAACAATTGCCTTCAGAGTTCGGCCATTTAGTCCCGTTATCAACAGGATAAAGGAATGGGATCTCCCTTAGCTTTTTGGGCCCCTGGTTTTAAATTTAAAAGACAGTATTTAGCTTCCAGAGTTGGTAGTCTTTTATGCATTCATTAACTGGCAAACTTTGCATTGAAAGAGTTGAGACGGTGGCAGGGCCGGCCTTCTCTATAAAGGGGCCCGGGTGCAAAAATCCTATTGGGGCCCGAAAATATCTTTCCAAAAGTAAAAATAATAGGATTCAGAGTAAATGGACTCCTCTTAGATGTCCTCCTATCCCATTCTGAGATCCTTCCTAATTTTGAAAGGTATTACATTTTTGGATGATGCCATGTGTCCTAATATGTCGCCATTGCATTTATGAGTTGGCCTGAAAGCTTATGTGGACGTCCACACCTTGGAACATTTTCGGTTGGACCTGTGTCATTATATTTTTTATTACACATCTGATTATTAAAGGTATTTTGGTTTTAACAGCCCCAAAATAATAGCATTATCAAATTATTGACTCTTAACCTCGAATTCTGGGTTGTCCAACCTGTGGCCCATTGAGGCTTGTAATGTGGCTCATGGTGCATCATTTCTAATTATGCATTATAGCCTACGTGCTATGTTTTGGTTTTGACAGCCTGTGGCTGGCAATCAGTTCATGGAGCAGCCGAGTGACCCACAACATCAGAAAAGTTGTACAACCCTGGTGTAGTTCAATGGCAGGGTTGTTAGGTTACGTTTAGGTTATATTGCATTGGCAGGGTCGAATGAGGGACGTTGCCCCTACAATGACGTATTAAACTTTTAATATTAGGGATGATCTGGGCCCTGATGGGTACTGATGATGGGGCCCCCCTCAATCATGGGGCCCGGGTGCAATGCACCCTCTGCACCCCCCAGATGGCCGGCCCTGGACAGTGGTTAAAAAAAAGCATTCGGCCTTTCACCATTAACCCTTTCTCGGACTATGGTATGGTCGCGTAGTCATGTTTGTCCCACTGTGACACATGAGTGATTTGTTGGGCTGTATTTTACGATGCTGGCAAGAGCGGCGAATTGCGTTGGACACACCAGTTCTCGCAACCCCAGCTAGGACTGACATGGATGGCCGCTTGGGAAAACTGGGTACTGCTAATACCCAAAAATCGTCGCATTAGTGTAGTGTCTGTGCAGTCTCTGAATAAGAACTATGTTGTGGACGGGGCTCTAATGACTTTTGTAGTTGAAGGGCCCTAAAACAACAGCAAAAACAATGCCGACTGCCATCCACCGACGCAATCGGGACAACGCACGAGATCTTTGTTTTACTTCCTATCCGACGGAAGGACACCTAGCCATAAAGAATTGAAACTAGCTCGGTCCAGGATCCGACCTGGAACCAACTGAAACATTCTTTGTTAAAAAGAAGTGCATCGAAATTGAACTGAACTACTTTGGTAGTTAATAATAAGGTTATGATGATGACTTTGATAGTTAATGAATTTGTATTGGCGTGTTACTAATGAGGCCCTGGAAATGGTGGTAAGTTAACGGGTGGTATCTTACCTCTCCAAGCGGATTTCACGGTAGAGTTTGAGGACCCTTAAAAATAAATCTTTTCCTGCATCTTTTTAAATAGTGTTTTCTGTTAATTAAGATCGTTTAGTCATTTCCGTTATTTTGTTGTTTATTTTACAGCCAGTAGAGAGGCTGCTTTTGCTCATGCCATCGCAGCAGCTGGAGTGGTGCACGCCGTGAGTCGATCTTGTCGGGATGGGATGCTGTCTAGTTGTGGCTGTAGTCGAGCTGAAAGACCCAAGAATCTCCACCGAGATTGGATCTGGGGTGGTTGTGGCGACAATATCGAATACGGATATAAATTTACGGAAGGTTTCGTAGATGTTCGTGAACGAGAAAAGAATCATGCTCGTGGTTCCAAGGATCAAGGCAGAACGTTGATGAATCTTCATAATAATGAGGCTGGAAGAAGGGTAAGTAGCACGTATTTTTGGCGAAAACTGGAAGTTAATTTTTTTAAAAGAAATACTTCTGAAATAGGATGATCTACCCATGCCATTTCAGAGGTGCTATTAGACTGGTTTTTAAAACGTGGGGAGTATTCCTCACTTTAGATTACCGAAATTTTGCGACTCATTTTCCTTATCAGCAGGTTGTCTTATTGAATTTTCAGGTGTGAAAGACACAATTTAGTGAAGACCTTAGGGGGATGCTTAACCAACGGGTTCCTCCTGCTCTTTTTTTTTTTGTTTTCGATAACTTGTTGGATATGAAAACGGTCTCTGTAGGGAAGCGCTAGTATCTCTAGAGATCCTGTTCCGTCATTGGGCCATTTTTATATTCTGCAAGTTGATGAAAGAATTAGAGATAGAATCGCTCACATTTTATCAAATAAGTTGTTTGAAAATGAGGAAAAGCTACTTAGTTTTTTTTTCTTTTGCCAAAAGATTTCCGTCTTGTAGGTTTTTTCTTGTAGTATCCAGCAGCTTGAATTTCAACAAAGAATCGTCGGCAATTTTATGAATCGTTTACAGACTTGAGAAGAAAAAATATCTCAGTGCGGTGGAAGTTGTCGTTAGGATGTGGGTTTTTTTCTTTCTAAATATGAAATAGTCTACCCTATGTTAATATTCTTAGATCGTGGTGAGATAGCCCACTGCTGCTGCTACTGCTTTTGAAGTCCTTTTAAACACAGCTACTGGAGTGTAAAACTTCTCCCCCTTTTTTTAGGACCTGTGAAGCTTTATTCATATGTGATATATCGTTCGTACAAAATTTAATCTCAAATTCTCACTCGATGCAATTTATACAATTTCAGGATTGAAATTCTGATAATAATGGGCAGTATTCAAATTTTTGCAACCTTACCAGTTATTTTTAAAGTCAGGTTTTCCCATTTTTTGGTCCGCGTTGACAGCAATCTTGGGTCTCCAGTAAGGTAGAATGACCCTTGTCTCTAGCCCGGCTCGTGAGTTTCAGGCGTCCTAGGCAAGTGAGTCCATCACCGCCGCCCCCCAATTAAATTTAGTGCAGTTCTAAATTGTCCGAGCGTCCCTCACGCCCTTGGTATTTGTCCCATTGCCAATGCATTGCTATGACTGCAACAAGGCGCCTCCAGAAAATCTACATTTAATTAGATAGCCCATTTGGGAACCCCAGGATTATGAACATTTTAAATGACCGATAGATTGCTTGGCAAGGAATATAGACCTACCTCTGAAATTAGCCGCCTAGGTTTGCCTGCCCCATGAGCCGCCTGAGCGTGTCCCTTTTAACAGTAAGGAGCCAAGTTTGACACTAGTCGAAGTTGGTAAGCCTAGAGCGGCTGTATAACGTTGGACACACCAGTTCTCGTCTGTTCGCTGAAGTTAAGCACCGCAACCCCAGTTAGTACTGATATGGGTAGCCGCTAGATAACACTGGGCACTGCAATTACCCCAAAATCGTCGCCTTACCATAGTATCTGCGCAGTCTCTGCTCTAGAACTATGCAGTGGACGAGGTTCTAATGACTTGTAGTTGAAGGGCCCTATAGCACCAACAAAAAATGGACACACCAGTTCTCGTCTGATCACTGAAGTTAAGCACCGCAACCCCAGTTAGTACTGACATGGGTAGCCGCTAGATAACACTGGGCACTGCTGTTACCCCAAAATCGTCGCCTTAGCATAGTATTTGCGGAGTCTCTGCTCTAGAACTATGCAGTGGACGGGGTTCTAATGACTTGTAGTTGAAGGGCCCTATAGCACCAACAAAAAATGGACACACCAGTTCTCGTCTGATCACTGAAGTTAAGCAACGCAAGCCCAGTTAGTACTGACATGGGTGGTCGCTCGGGAAAGCTGGGTTCTGCTAATACCCAATAAGCGTCACATTAGTGTAGTGTCTGTGCAGTATATGCATTGGAACTATACAGTGGACGGGTCTCTAATGACCTCGTAGTTGACGGGACCTTAAACCCCAACAAACAAACAAACAACAAAAAATGGACACACCAGTTGTCGCCTGATCACTGCAGTTAAGCAACGCCACTCCAGCTAGTACTGACATGGGTGGCCGCTAGATAACACTGGAAATGATCAATCTATTTACTGCGTTAAGTGGCAACAGCGCCACTGCTCTGAATAATGCTGTCTAATTTAACTTTTGGATTTCTATTTGTGCTATTAAATCCCGCCTCATTGGCACAGTGGGAAGCGTGCTCGGTAGTTGCGTCGAGAGCGGCTTATTGCGTTGGACACACCAGTTCTCGTCTGACCACTGAAGTTAAGCAACGCAACCCCAGCTAGTACTAACTTGGGTGGTCGCTTGGGAAAACTGGATACTGCTAATACCCAAAAATCGTCGCATCAGCGTAGTGTCTGTGCAGTCTCTGCATTAGAACTACGCAGTGGACGGAGTTCTAATGACCCTGTAGTTGAAGGGCCCTAAAACACCAACCAAACAAAAATGCGCGTAACAGAACAATTTCTACATGGAATAAAGAATACCTGTAAGTCAGCAAAATTTCCAGGTTTAGGAACCCCTCTAGGGTCGTCCCCACCTAGCATTCAAAACATTTGTCCCCCAGAAAGAGTATAAATCGGCGCCCAGTTACGTAAAAAGGCTGTGCTAGGCACGTGATAACAATTGTCTGTCTACGAACCCTGGGCACCAGAATTGGGTATAACGTGAGCTTAAAAATGGATTTTACTGTTGAAACCCGACGTTTCTTCCTTCTACTGATCGTCTAATTTCACCGTCTGATTTGTCCCTTTAGAGCCGATTAACCAGGATTATCAGTAGAACTCCAAAAGGCAGTAAAACCCTTTCTAATAGGTGCATCACTCGGGCCTTATAAAAGTGTACCCATAACAGAGGTGTACCCATTACAGAGAGGAGTCTAGGGGTACGCACAATGGAGCGGTTGCAACATGTATTGCAGCAGCGAGCAGCCTCGAGCTGCTTGGCTTACTCCCCAACCCGTTATAGCATATGTATGTAGGGCCCATTTTGTGAACCATGGCCTGTCCATGGCGTACCCAGCAGAGAGGTCATGAGGCTAGTTGGGACGTATTTAAAGTGTACCCTATACAGATCAGAGGGGTGTGCCCTTTAGAGAGGGTGGATTATTATTGCTTCTATGGGTAAAAAATCGGTGACAGTGGAAAGCGTGCCCATAACGGAGGTGTACCCAAACAGAGGTTTTACTGTATTTTCAAAAACAATTGTCATAAAAAATATCTTAAACATTTGAAAGTGCGGGGTGTCGGTGACAGTCGGTCTAAGACCCGAGAAATGGACACGTCAGAAGGCCCTAATCACCCCTTACGTCATACATGGATAACGGAGGCTTACATTTCGCTTACCTTAGAGCCGCCCCACAATGAAAGGGCTCTAGATCGTTAGTTGATTGCACATTTTTCTGCGCGGAAAAACATGGCGTTTTAACTAAATATATTTTGATAAATGATATCATTATAAAAGAACTTCAAGCTATGAAATTCTTAGTAAATTTCACAGTGAAACAGAAGAACACACGAAATGTTTGATGAGGTCTAACTTGGCCTCTAGGGCTTTCGCCAGCCCCATCATTATAATATTTGGGTTTGATCGAAAAGTTTTGAAGAACTGACAGGAAAAGTAGGGTCCCTTTCCTGAATGAAATGCCGCAGAGTGCACCTAAGTGGTTATTACAAACCCACAGCATATGCTAATGATTTTTTTGGGGTGAATGGCGATGGTGAACAGCTGTTTTTGCAACTTTGATTCATTTTCCGGTTCATTTAATGCAGAGTGAAATGGAGACCCTAGCAAGGGCGTCGTACTTTGTGTATTCAGATGTTTCATTAATCTGTTTGTCATATCAATACGGTAGGGGTTTTACAATTTCATCTCTTTTCTGGTTCATTCATCAACTATTCTGTCTCTTCCCCTGCCCCAGCTTCTGCCCTGTTCCAGTCTCGTTCATGAAAAATTCTTCATTTCTTAGTTAATTTTCGAGAGTGAGGAAGGGGGGAAATTGGAGACAGAGGTGGAACTAGGGCGTGGATACAAGTGGGAGATGACAATCGATGATTTGATTGTAAATGGTCCTTTATTCGGACTCTTTCAAGTGTGTTGAAATAAATGGGGTGAGAAGTCAAATTATATATTAATTCTTTCTCCCTTTCCCTATCTCCCCCACACCGCAGCCAAAAGTGTATCACTATTGAATAATTTGCCTGAAATGATGGAATCGACGGTTAAAAGAAAGAAGATGGATTCAATGGATCGTAATTGGGGAAAGCTAGCATTAGAAATGAAACATTTGTCAAGACATTGTCCCAATTGGGAAATATTTAATCCCGATAAATGAGCATCAAATGCGTAAGGTTCATTTTCAGACTTGTAATGAGTAATCTTCTTTAGCCCTCTAGTTCTGCAACGCCCTCCTCAGTTCCGAGATAAAATAAACCTACTGCCCCCTCCTCTCTGCAAGTTCGAAAAAGGCCACTAAATTGGGCGGCAATATTTCTGGTCGCCAGCACTCAAATAAAAGCAGTCGTTTCCTCTTTGCCCTTCAAAGAAGTTAAATAACGTCTATTATTTAAACTGGCTCCTAAAGTTCTCTCGGATTCGTTCGTATCTGGCCCAAAATCTCTTCGGGAACCTGTGACACCCGTGGAACACTTGATCCTAACCCGAATAAAGATGGGAGCGGCAACTTGCGTTGGACATACCAGTTCTCGTCTGATCACTGAAGTTAAGCAGCGCAACCCCAGCTAGTACTGACATGGGTGGCCGCTTGGGAAAACTGGGTACTGCTATTAGTGTAGTGTCTGTGCAGTTTCTGCGTAAGAACTATGCTGTGGACAGGGCTCTAATGACCTTTGTAGTTGAAGGGCCTTAAAACACCAACAAGCAAGCAGCCGAATAATGATTGTGAGAATTTTGTCCAAAATTTCCGATTTCCCCCAGATGGAAATTGAAGCCGTTGACCTGTGAGGTATATGGCTGAATCGAGATCCTGAGGTCCTGGACCGAGGTGGTCAGCATCTTTCGGCCGAGAGAGAGAGGCGCCCAATGCGTTGTCGTCTGCACATAAAAGAACCCTTACTACATACACTTGTAATAGGTAGGTGTGCTGGTAGAGTGTAGAACCTCGCCTCCTGGAGTCGGTGGAAGTCAGATTGGCAACCGGGTGCCCGAAAATACCGTCCAACAGACCGCTCATGATCTGTTGGGCATCTGTCCTTACCATAGGAGAAAGCACAAGTAACTCCTAACCATTTCCCCCTATGGCTGGGTCGGGTACCCATCTTGTCCCTCTGAATGGACACAAGGGCGATATATTGGTCATAGTTTTTCTGCAGCCGGTTGTCGGCCAAAGCCCCTATGCTTTATCGTCGGTCTACTGTTCATTTTTTTGGAGAATTCCACCGACGCCAGGGGGCCAGCTCCTACACCAGGAAATTTTGCCTCATCTACCCGTTGCGTGCCCTACCATAGGAGAGAGAGAAAGGTTAATAATGGTTGGTAATAGATTCTCGCGTAACTGGTATATTGCTAGTATATTCCTTCTGGGGAAAAAGGTCGAGGTTTTCATTAGGTCCTTCAACTTTACCATGGTCTAGATGTAACTGCCCTTCCATTTTATACAGTACAACTTTTGTGTAGTTAAGTCTGACCACCACCAAGCTCTGAACATCCACTCACCGCGTGGTGAAAAGGGGGCTGGATTCACCTTCTCAATGATGTATTCATTTCCCATAGGCGGAACACCCTAAATTATGATTTTGATTACTCGTAGGCTTTTCCCCCTGTTTTTTTGCTATTAGTGGCACTCTTCTATGCTCGTAATAACACACTTTTGCACTGCTATGCTGTCAAGCGACTTTTTGAACTTTTCTCCCTACTCATCAAGAAATTTGCAAACCACCCTGCCCTTACCTTTGCTTATTTTTGCTCCAATTTTTCATATTTTACTACCGAAAAAAGCTTAACGAGGATGAACAGTTTTCTTTTAGTCTTTTTAATGATTCCCTGGAGGAGATGTTCAAAGGGATTTTCATCTGTCAGTAATAAATTTGGCATCTTGTTGAACACAACATATATATATTCCTTGTGTGGAAGAGCAGTTTTTTTTCCTCCATCGTCGTTCCCACTCAAAAGTTAGCCAAAATATTTGATGGTATGGCTTGAAGTTTGCTCCACTTAAATTATTCGAGAGTTGTGCTCTTGAAGTTTTTGCTGCTGCTACTTGTGCTGCTGTTGAAGCTTCTTTACAACGTAGTCACTGTAGTGAACTAATTTTAATTTCAGACTCGGTGTCTTGAGCATTTTTATAGTATAATTTGGACAGGTGGTAGCAAAATGTAGCCCACATACATCAATGTGATTGACATTCACGGTTACCCTGAAGACAGTTTGCGAATTGCAGGGCAGTAAATTGTTCTGAGAAGAAGAAATCTTCACGTATCTATCATCTGTCAGCGATGCAGTACTTTTCTCTCTCTCTCTCCTGTTTTTGTTTTCGCATGAAATTTGAAGTTCATTACTTATAATTTAAGATGGTCATAATATTTATATATTCCAAAGTAAATAAGTCTTATCCGGTGGAAAAAAAATATATAGATAATCGAAACATGCTTTAAAAAGATGGAATGTGTATACTTATCCTTTGAAATCTTTTACGTTTTTCTTTTCTGCCAAAAACACGTAAAAGATAATGATGTGTATCACTCTGCTGCAACCTCCCCCACTCCTCTCTGTCACATCCATTATGTTATGTTTGAAATTTTGAAAACTCTATCTGATTTGGAGGATTATTCAGGAATGGCGACGAAGAAGATGATGATGAATGAGCCCCAAATTGCACGATCCTCATAAAACTAACTCCAGAACTGAAAATAACAACATTTAGACCTATTATCGTAGTCGACGTACTGCTGCTCCATGTCATTTGTACACTTCACAAATTCAGACAGCTTTATTTTTGCATCATCACCTGACTAATTTTCTGCCTATGGCAGGGTGCGCTACTCGTGAATTTAAGATTTTCCACCAGAAAACATGATTAAAAAAGATAGAGATGAGAAGTAGACAATGGCAGGGATAAAATAATAGAGGGAGAGAGAGAAATAGGGAGCGGTGAATTGCGTTGGACACACCAGTTCTCGTCTAATCACTGAAGTTAAGCAGCGCAAGTCCAGCTAGTACTGACATTGGTGGCCGTTTAGGAAAACTGGGTACTGGTAATACCCAAAAATCATCACATTAGTGTAGTGTCTGTGCAGTCTCTGCGTAAGAACTATGCTGTGGTCGGGGCTCTAATGACCTTGTAGTTGAAGGGCCCTAAAACACCAACAAACAATCAACAACAGAGAGAAGGAAAGAAGGGGGTATGAGAGGCCTCATGTCGCCACTGAAAACGTGGACAGGTACAAGGTCGGGCTGGCCCTTACCCTACTGTTAAAAAGGCATCAACCAGCAAGAGACAAATACGGGATCATTTCTATAGTAATTATTTCTTCTGCTTTATACCTGTGTTAATATTTAAGGACGTCCCGCCAGGAAAAGCTCGGCAACTCTTTCGGACCGCTTTATCCTTTAAAGGGATGCAGTGGATCTAAATATCCTCCCAAGGCCTGCGCAGGACAATTATTTCTCGAAGTCTTGCAACTTGTTAAGTGGGGTACCTCCACTCCCCCAGCATACATGCATTTCTTCTGAGTTGAGCTGGGTTTGAACCCCGTCTCACCGCGCAGGAAACAACCATGCTCATGGCTTTGAGAGAGGCGACGCTTAGGGAATAGCGTCAATTTCACTTTCAGGTCGCACTCTGGAAAGATACAGTCCACGTGTCCATTTAGAGAGACAGAGATGGGTACCAGAACCTGCCAGAAGTGGGGAAAGGGTAGTAGTAGTAGAAGCACACGGTATTACTAAGGAACGTATCCACCTGGATAAAAACATTGAGTTGGGGCAAAGTTCGTAACGATCATGGTTTGATGGCTTTTTATGCACAGAAACTCCGTAGGAAAACTACAATTCTGTAGTGTATGACAAAATGGCTTTGCAAAATCCTGGAATGTTCGAATTTTGTGTTCTTGCGTCAGCGTAAGAGTTAGCTTCTGAATATGCCATAGCCCACTTTTTGTGGAGGTGGACGGGGGAGCGGCTTATTGCGTTGGACACACCAGTTCTCATCTGATCACAGAAGTCAAGCAACGCAACCCCAGGTACCCTTGAAGGGATCCAAAGAAGGGAAGCAAGAATTGTACTCCACAGGTTTTCTCGCAGGGTGAGTGTATCTGACAGGATTAGGGATTTAGGGTGGGACACACTAAGCCAGCGGCATGTACCTCACAGCATTAGTCTTTTTATAAGACTGCTGCTGATGGGGTGCAAATGGACCTCTGGTTGGAAGTGTGTCCCTGGCAGAGTATAAGGGGAGAAAGGATCATTCATATAAATTGAAGGAGATAAGTGCGTAGACAGACTCTTACTACTGGTCTGTTTTGTTTTTTTTTTACCAAGGACCATTCGGCAATAGAATATCATTGGAGAGGATAAAGTGGAGGGCTTCCAAAAGGGAAACGCTACCATTACAAGTATTGTAAAGGACACCAAGAAATACAGCTTAGGGTTTTAGGAGATTTAGGTTATCATATGTAGGAATGAGAGTTAGTCTCTCCACTGCCAAATTGGTCAAATAAGGCAGCGTATAGTGTAATAAAATTAGAATTAGGTAGTACTAATATGGGTGATTGCTTGGGAAAACTGGGTACCGCAAGTTCCCAAAAAATGGTTACATTAGCGTAATGTCAGTGCAGTCTCTGCATTAGAACTACGCAGTGGACGGGGCTCGAATGAACTTGTAGTTGATGGGCCCTAAAACCCCAACGACAAGGTAGCGGCGAATTGCGTTGGACACACCAGTTCTCGTCTGATCACTGAAGTTAAGCAGCGCAACCCCAGCTAGTACTGACATGGGTGGCCGCTTGGGAAAACTGGGTACTGCTAATACCAAAAGTCGTTGCATAAGTGTAGTGTCAGTGCAGTCTCTGCCTAAGAACTATGCTGTGGACGGGGTTCTAATGACCTTGTAGTTGAAGGGGCCTAAAACACAAACGACAACAACTCGGGAGCTGGATACTTGCCTTAGTAATACCGAAGCTCACCTCTCTGGCGATGACAAATTACCTTTAGCAGTAGAGAATCCGACGTTAAATAACCCAGCAAACGAAACAAAAGAAACGATACAAATCTACATTCTTAATTTTTGAGTACTCTGATGTAGGTAGAGCAAATTGAGGTCTCAACTTGCTTTTTTGTTTCCAGGTTGATAGTCATATATCATGTGCTCGCTTCATTATTGTTATAGCGATTAATTTCTGGAACTAGGCTGGGTTATTCAGTGGCGAGCGCAATTGATTTACTGCAGTCGGAGAGTAGAAAGCTTATTTCTTATTTGGTCTTGGAAAAACTATTGTCAGCCTTTAAAAACATGTTATATTTCATGTTCAACAAGCACTAATTATTCAGTTCTTGCAGTCAAACGATGCCCAAGATCATCATTGACCTACGGAGAATAGGAAGCAATTACAAACAAGCTGAATTTTTATGAGTTGTTGCGGTGCTATTAATGGGTCCCAAAGAGATGGTTTGCAGAAATGCTGTCCTAGATGTCGGCTTGTCGAAATATTCCCCTAGTGTAGAGTGGTTTGGCAGCTTGTAGATTTGTCACTGGTTAAGTATGACTGACTTCAAACTGCCTTTTTTTTCTTGTTCTTGTGATGTCGATTGGTGACATTTTGGCTGGTAGTGGTGCTGTCGCAGAACTGGCAGTAGTGATGCCCTTCTGCACTCACTCAGCCACAATCCTTTGAAATGTTCCTACTGTGTACAATAGCAAAATTTGACAAAAGTTTCGAAATAGTTGCAAACTTCAGCAATTATGTGCGAAGTGAGAGTGATTAGGTACATATAATCGCTCTCACACTCGCATTCTGCCTGTGACAAGGTTCGCGTCTGCGAAGTCTGACTGGCTCCCCATTCCCTCCTGTTTTCTATCCTTATTGCCATGTCCCGCTGTTCAACCGACTTCCAGTGTTGTTTTGGGCTGTCTACCAAGCCTGCTGGAGCGGCGAGTTGAGTTGGACACACCAGTTCTCGTCTGATCACTGAAGTTAAGTAACGCAAGCCCAGTTAGTACTGACATGGGTGGTCACTCAGGAAAGCTGGATACTGCTAATACCCAATAATCGCCGCATTAGTGTAGTGTCCGTGCCATCTATGCATTAGAACTATGCAATAGACGGGTCTCTAATGACCTTGTAGTTGAAGGGACCTTAAACACCAACAAATAAACAACAACAAACAACCAAGCCTGCTCTCAATAACCTGCACCCCTATGATCTCCTAACCAGTTTCTCCTTTCCTCTCCTTATAAATTGCCCATACCCCCTTTCCTCACTCCGAAATTCTCCCTAATAACTTCTTTTCTACTTCTCTTTGCCCTTGAAATCCCCACACATACCGTAACACCCACTTCTTCCACTCTCATTGTATTTTCTTGGTCCTTTGGCGATGCCAAATATTGTAATCCAAACTATGTACCTGACCCTTCCTAATATAATGAGCCATGCACACGAAAAAAATGCACCTTTGTTAAAACAGCGAAGACAACTGATAGAGCCACCTGGCCCGTGCGTTGTTCCGGAATGCAGGGGCGAAGTAAACACCAGTGAGATTAATTATTATGTATGTATGCTCTTTCTTATTCAGGCTGTCATCCGGAAGAGTCGCATAACCTGCAAGTGCCATGGCGTTTCTGGTTCTTGTAGTCTAATAACGTGTTGGCAACAGTTGGCATCATTTCGAGAAGTGGGTGACGTGCTGAAGGACAAATATGACGGCGCAACAGAGGTAAAAGTGAATCGCCGGGGAAAGCTGCAACTAGCCAATCCTAGATTTAACGTTCCCACAGCTGAAGATATGGTCTATGTGGACGAATCTCCGGATTACTGCACTTGGAATCGTACTACTGGTTCCATGGGCACCAAAGGACGAGTTTGTAACAGGACTTCACCAGGAATGGATGGTTGTAATTTGATGTGTTGTGGACGGGGGTATAATACCTTTAAGAGCACCCTGAAAGAAAGGTGCGAATGTAAATTTCATTGGTGTTGCTATGTCGAATGTAAGACATGCATCAAGGTGATTGATGTTCACACGTGTAAATAGTCCACGCGAGTCGTTTTTTTTTTCATTTTGTGACCCAGTGGTTGTTTATTATTTTTTTTTGTTGCTGTTTTTCTTCCTGAAATTTGTAGTCATTCTATCACATTATGGACCAATCATCAGCTGGTACCTCACAGAAGATTTGAAAATGTAAAAACTATTGTACAAAGTCAATTTTTTTAAAACTGGAAAAGAAACTAAAGAATGGAGTCACAACTGTCAAGATAACATATTCACATCTGAAAGTTCAAAGTTCGTGATTTGATAAACTTGCTTCTTCTTCTTCTTCTTCGTAATTATGTGACTTTCTTCTGCAAGAATTTGATATTTTATGTAATGTGCTTAGTCTTATGCCCAGTGTTGCAATTGTTGTCGTCCATTGAAATCATGTCTCTTGAGTTTTGCGAACTGCTACCCAATTAGCTGGTTGAAAATTATGACATCATCAGTACCGCCGAGATACGATTTAGGTTTATAAGTGTCCGATTTAGTCTCGACAGTGGTATGTTGCTCCTTCAAGATTCTTGCTGGTTTTCTCCACCATTCCAGTGTTGTTCACAACTTTCATCCAGGATAGTAATAGGGAGCGGCGAATTGCGTTGGACACACCAGTTCTCGTCTGATCACTGATGTTAAGCAACGCAACCCCAGCTAGTACTGACATGGGTGGCCGCTTGG
>JAAFCE010009109.1:12513756-12619006 GCA_013389805.1 Trigoniulus corallinus
GTTAAGCAACGCAACCCCAGCTAGTACTGACATGGGTGGCCGCTTGGGAAAACTGAATACTGCTAATACCGAAAACTCGTCGCATTGGTGTAGTGTCTATGCAGTCTCTGCATTAGAACTATGCAGTATAGGGGGGGGTCTAATGACCTTGTAATTTAAGGGCCCTATAGCGCCACAAAGCAAGACGTTTTTAATTATCCAGCATTTTGCTGTGTGTCTTGAAGGCTGACCATTCTAAAGATGTGAAATGTTGCAAAGTTAAAACCCTGCAATTTCGTCAAATGCTTTCCTTAAATCTTCGAGAACTCTCCATATTATCGTATTTTTAAGAACGAAAGGAAGTCAGATGACTGTGGGATGTCGGTTTGGATTCGGAAAAATATGGGAACGAAATTAAAGCATCAAAAAGCGAGCAGGGGTTCATTTACCTAATCAAAACCCTGAGTGGAATGGGGCACTGAGCTCCTATGTCTTAGCATAACCAAAAATATTAATGATCGCTGTGTATTCGTACGTGGTTCTCCATGTGTTTAAATCTTCAAAAAATTCGGGTTGCTGTATGTGCTATGGTCATAAAATGTGGACTCCATGACGTGCTCACTCTTGGGAACACTAGATACTACTACTGCCCAAATCGTCGTAGCAACGTAATGTGTCTGCAGACTGCATTAGAACTGTGCTGAGGACGGGACGCTTATGACAAGGGCCCTGTAACACCAACAAAACAAAAACGAACTAATCATCTCTTTCCCTTAATTTAAATTCTGGGTAGCCTATACAACTTTCTGAAGACACTTTGAATTTGGGAGCAACATTCCAATGAGAAAGGTATGGATGTTATACCAGTATACGTAGTAGCTCTTTGGGATCCTGCTTAATATTTTTCCCCGTTCTGCAGGCCCAAATAATAAATGTTTTGAACTATTTCAGAATATTTTTAACGAATTGCGCCAAGTATTTTCAAAGTAGTTTTGAGAAGAATGTGAAATATAGACACGATTTAAGGAAAGAAGGGGTTTTTGTGCATTGTTGAAGTCGAGTTTGTTTATTTCAAGGTCTCTGCCCATTTTAGAAGTTCCTTTGGCAAAGTAGGAATTTCAAAGTTAGACAAAACAAAACTCTTTTGTAGTGTGATGGTCATAATTTACTTAAATTTAGCTTCTTGCCCCATGCAAGAGTTCGAGCCTTATTCTTTCTCGAATTGTTTTTCTTTTAAGAACACCAAAACAACAGTTTAACTACGACGTAACATTTTTTTTCGACAATCCCACGGTCTATTTTTAGTTGCAATGGTGTGGATTAGATTTTTTGACGAGATCTTATTTTCATTTGAAGTTTGGACACATGATTGTCAACAGTATCCGAACCAAAGAAGTTTTGATCGAGTGCAGAGACGTGATCCAAAAACATTTGTGATATTAAATTTGTTAAAATACCTAAAGCCCTGAATCCCATCGTTACGCAAAATGATGCATCGCTACCTGCTTTCCACCCCATTTTTGACCCACTCTGGAGGCCATTGATTTGTCACAGCTGATCAACATTTGTTTGTGCACGACAATTACCGACTCATTACCGACTACCGACGAAAACACACCTGTATCATCATTTCTGGATACTAATCCGGAACAGGTTAGCAAATTGCTACAGGCCATGTCCTCAGGGCCTCTTCGCTTATTAGCAGTTGCCTACCGAGGGGGTGCGGGTCACACCGGTAGACACTCTTTAATGAGCGGCTGTTCTCGTCAGATCACGGAAGTTAAGCAACGCAACCAAAGTTAGTTGGGGAGCAGCGAATTGCGTTGGACACACCAGTTCTCCTCTTATCACTGAATTTAAGCAGCGCAACCCCAGTTAGTACTGACATGAGTGGCCGCTTGGGAAAACTGGGTACTGCTAATACCCAAAAATCGTCGCATTAGTGTAGTGTCTGTGCAGTCTCTGCTTAAGAACTATGCTGTGGGCGGGGCTCTAATGACCTTGAAGTTGAAGGGCCCTAAAACACCAACAAACCAACCAACTTAGTGCCGACATGGGTGGCTGGAAACATTGGGTGCTGCTAATTTCCCCTCTCCTACATCCCCCACTCCTACCTCCCTCTCACCCGCGAGCAGCCTCCACAAGGTCCGGCCCGTTATGGCTTCTTGGCCGACTCCCCAATCCGTTGGCGTAACATACTGTACTAACATACGCCACTGCTTCTTTTGGTTAACCTGGATTGCTCATCGATCTAACGGCAAGGAGTGGGCACACACGGCCCGTGGATTCCATGCGCCCCGCTTATAGATTTCATGCGGCCCACGACATTATTTAGAAATGTGCAAGGGCGGCCATAAATGGGATAATTTGAAATTATTTTTAGGGAGACTTGACACTTTGTATTAAAATGTTAGAAAATGTTTCATTAAAATCATAATTCTACGGGGCAATTTTACATTTTGTACGTGCTACCCGCCTTAGTATCGGCGTTCATGCGGCCCTTTAATAAAAAAAAGTTTGACCCCCCTATCTAACCCGTTCTTCTTGTCGTGCATTATGCCACCTACATTGGATGACACCACGTTCCAACAATCCTGGCTCCTCAGCATGATGTCCACGATGTTTCCGAGAGTGCCAGTCGACCCAGCTCCACTTCGAGGTTTCCTCGTTGGGCGGTCCATCTGTAGCAGTCGAGGAAAGTGCGATCGGCGTCGTCAATCGTCCCCTACCAGAACAGGCACTCTGCCGAGTCCTCTCCTCCCACCCTATGCACGTAGGCGTGTAATTACACTTGGTCGCCCAGGAACTGGGTGACGTACAATCCGACCTCCGAGCGGGTGAATTGCGTTGGACACCAGTTCTCGTCTGATCACTGAAGTTAAGCAACGCAATCTCAGTTAGTACTGGCGTGGGTGGCCGCTTGGCAACACTGGGGACTGATAATACCCAAAAATCGTCGTAACAGCGTAGTGTCTGTGCAGACTCTGCATTAGAACTACGCAGTGGATGGGGCTCTAATAACCATTGTAGTTGAAGGGCCCTAAACCATCTCAGATGAGCCTTGCGGTCCATCTCCCTCTATTACCCTGCACCCAGGTCGCCATAGTTCAACATACGGCTAAATGGTATGCTTCCAAGCATTACATCATACGTAAGGAATATTATGGGTCCCGTTATTTAGCTCCCTATAGCTTCTCTTGTACCTTAAGTCGTATCCGATGATTTGAAATGAACTTTACCTAAATAATAATTGATAATGATGGGGCAGAGGTCCCGTATTTTGGACCTAACCTTTAAGAACTTAAGGAAGCTATGAATGGCGCTGCTGAGCATCGAGTTATTGTCATCCTGTTGAGATGAAAATTTATTTTCATAGTCGCAAACGTTTGTATGTCGAGCAACAGGGGCGGATCAGGAGGGGAGCACTTCTAAAAGTGCACCCCAAATATTTTTAAATATTCAGAATTCCGTAGTATAAATCTTGTTAGCAATTACAATAGGTCCTTTATGCCCCTTAGACAATGTCCTATCTTCAGTGGTTTAGCCAACTGCATGTTGGATTGGCAGTAGAGAAATGGGAATTGAATAGTCCATCAGTTGAAATATGCGCCCCATTGAGGCACTGATGGGGAGCAAATGCTGCATTGCTCCCCCCCTGGATCCGCCCCTGTCGAGCAAAGGTTCTTTTTCACATTTGTGTGGCCACTTTATTATTATTGTAGTTTGTATATAGGCCTATAGTAAGTGTCGCTTATTAATATCTCAATTCAACACTTGTGAATAATTTATCAAATTATGTAAAGGATCTGTACTATTTATATTGGTAATACTGAATATTTGATACGAATTAGTTGTAGTATCCGAACATCTGACAGATTTTCTGAAATCCCTATTTGTTGTTTGGTCTATTGCATGCAAACAAATGTGATTTTTCTTTTGTAAAGCCGGATCTCCACGTTCCCCTACACAGTCATTAATACTTTCAGTATAAAAAGTACTGAGAGTATTTTTTTGATGATACAAAGGAGTCTGTCGAATATTTTAATATGGTTCAAAACATTGTGAAAACATTCGCAAGATGCAATACGGATCGAAAAACAAACTACTGAACGTTTGTTAAGTGTGGTGATTTGAAGAAGAACAATGTTACAAACTGTTGGAAACATTTGCCATAATTTTTTATTTGGATTTTTGGTGGATGCCCGGCTTAATCATCAAACCTAACAATACACACGATGTATAAGCAAATGTTGCTATTGTTGATGACGATATTTGAAGCACCTGTTGCTAACATTTTGTGTAATTTGATGACGGTACCAAGAAGTTTGGAATTTGTCTCGCACACATAGAAACATTGAAATACATAGCTAATTGTGTATCTGTTTTATTTCAGAAATCCCAACAAGCAACATCACAGAGAAGAAAAGAAGAAAAAACAAAAAAGTAAAGAAAACATCGGGCATAGAAGCAATTTGATTTTATTATTAGTCTGCATTGAAATAAATAAATGTTTATAGTCAACCGCAGATAGTGGATTATGATTGGAGATTTGTGAATGATTTTGGCGTTTTTCATTTAGAAGTAATATTTTACTGTTTAGAGCGTAAATGTCGTGAGTATTACAAACAGGATTTGAAATAAATAATATATTTAATTGGTTCTTAGATTAAAATCAGATTTAAAAACACTTTTTTTTGCTTTTGCAGCCAATCATCTTCAGAGCCTGATGATATTTCATTTGAGGTTTTTGGGTTCTCATGGAAGCACAGGTAACTGTTAAATACAGGACTGAAGTTTTACTAGGGCCCTTAGACGTTCTGGTGAACTATTTTACATATTCAAACCAAATTTGGTAGCCCAGAATATTTTTCGCAAATGTGTCCTTATGTAGGGGATCTTATGAAAGAGAAAGTTGCCACTTTCAAGCAGAGGTGAACTTATGCACATTGAACTCGGAGAAACAAGCATTTTACAGGTTTGTGCCCACCGCTAACTAAATCATGTTTTCTAAAAGAAACGCTAATAATATTTACATGTTTATGATAAGGCCCCTTTTGTTGTTGCTGTTTGTGTTTTAGGGCCCTTCAACTACAAAGGTCATTAGAGCCCCGTCCACAGCATAGTTCTTATGCAGAAAATGCACAGGCACTACACTAATGCGACGATTTTTGGGTATTAGCAGTACCCAGCTTTCCCAAGCGGTCATCCATGTCAGTACTAACTGGGGTTGCGCTGCTTAACTTCAGTGATCAGACGAGAACTGGTGTGTCCAACGCAACTCGCAGCTCCCGTTAAGGCCCCGGAAAGGGCTTGGTATTATTTAAATTTAAAGGATTTTAAGTTTCAGATCTGAAAATTTCTTAAATTTCTATATTTATCAGTCCATAGATGAGTTATCATTCATCGTACTTTCAGCGTTTTGGGTCCATTTTATTCTTTCGGCTTATGACCCGTAAAGACTTTAATCCGGGCCAGATAGCTTCCGTGGGAGGAGAAATAGGCAGGAAGACGAACCTGGGGGAGGGGTAATTACTACTAACTATTATTTAAAAGTGAATTCTCCATGCATATTTTAGGTTCAGTATCACTTGTTGCAAAGGCTAACCCTTTTATCTCTAATGGCAGGGTGTGGTGCCCATCTTCCTCCCTCTGGATCGACACATGGACGATCTTTGGCTGGTATTTTTACGCAGCCGGCTGCCAACCTAAGCTGCTTCCCCTATGCTTATTTATCGTCGGCCTACTGTTCGCTGGGGCGCTGTATCGACTCCACGATGCGAACTCCTCCACCTGAGGACCGGCTTATTGCGTTGGACACACCAGTTCTCGTCTGATCACTGAAGCTAAGCAATGCACCCCGAGTTAATACTGACGTTGGTGGCTATTTGGGAAAACTGGGTACTGCTAATACCCAAAAATAGTCGCATTCGTGTAGTGTCTGTGCAGTCTCTGCATTAGAACTACGCATTGGACGGGGCTCTAATGACCTTGTTGTTGAAGGGCCCTAAAATACCAACAAGCCAAATCGCCCACCTGCGAATTTTGCCTCATCTGACCGGTACATAGTTGAGAGGGTTCTTTTACCTCCCTCTCGGTAGTGTCGAACTTGGGCATCACTGACGCAGTAATCGAGCACGGTACCTCCTATGCCACTGAGGCGCGTTCAGCAACACTGTTGGAATGATAGAATTCTGAAGCATATTTTTATCCTCTTCAAGCAGCTAATATCATATTGGTTTTTTTCTGATAGAAAGTAGTTGAGCATAAGCATTTGACCTGTAATATCAGATGATGTTAATATTTAAATAGTGCAAGAGGAGAAGAGCGGTCAAGTTAACATGATCCTTGTGTTGCTTGCTGCGTTTCTAGAAGATCGTGATCTCTGTCGTTGTTGAATGTTTGTTTCTCTGTTAATATTAAGACCACTTTTGCTAATAGACGACTTTAGAATTGTATTGATATATTAGTGCGTGTGCATATGAGAAGGGGGCTAGAGAGAGAGAGAGAGAGAGAGAGAAGAAAGGAGAGGGGACTTTAATCCATTGATACTGTACATCCAGATTGCATAAATATCCCATCTCTCTATGTGTGTCTCACTCCATCCTCTCTCTTCTCCCAATCTCCTTTGAAATGCGTTGCTCTCCAAGTGTATTCATTATGCATGATTGGATTACAACAATCTGTTTGAATTGCATCTTGATAACACCGGTGAACAACCTACTTAGAGTTAAGGATTCTGTATTAGCATCAAATATCGTATCGTGTTACAAAGTAGACAAGAGAAGACACCACCACCACCAGCAACAGGATTTTGGGTGTCAAATGTTGATGTCCTCATTATCGACCAAATTGAAACTCTGGGGTTTTTTTTTTGCTAGTTCCCTTCATTTGTTCGGCGTTGACATAAAAGGAATAGGAAAACGTGTTGGCGGCAGTGTGAAGTTAACAAATGCGAAGTGGAGTACTTCTCCCTACATAAGGTGAAAAAGAGGGTCCTTAGTGAAGAGGTCGGTGTTGCTCTCAACTGAAAACAAATTCCCCCCTCTCCTTTCTACTCTCCCTCATCTGTATGTTATCGGATTGTAACTTTATAAGCAATCGGCTTAAATATTCTCCAGGATCAATTGAGTTGGGTAACAAATTTATGGCGAGATTTTTATTCAAGAGATAATGGTGAAAGGAGGAGAATATTTAATAGGAGAAACATGACCAAAAAATATATATGGGGAGTTATGGATGACAGCCTGCAGAAGATTTAACCCCCCCCCCCCTTACTAAAATTTTGAAAGGTACATGTATCAAATTATGTCACATGTTTCCAAAGTGTACTAAGCAGAAAAGCAAAATTGAATCACAGGTTGAAGGTGGAGAAGAAATGTGAACACGAGACACTTTACAGTGCCGGCCACGAAGGAAAGGTGACTTTGGGATGCATCTCATTTATATGTGGAGTTAGATGGCACCTTTTTACAGGGCCTAGATATTAATGTAGGTGCAAGGACTTTATAATTTTTATAAGAAGAAATTGTCAAGTTACAACAGCTGCATTTTGCAAAAGAAATTGTTGAAAGTTAAAGATGTCTGTTCACGTTCACCGGTATACCGATGAAAAAATTTCAGAATTCGGACACACCACCTCGGTGTATCATGAAGAAGCAGCCTGCTGGACTACTGATGCACTTTCCGTCGGATGGGGAACAAAGTTGCGGCCCCGTGCAGAGGATATACTGTCATGTGTACTTAACTGAACCCTTTCTATATGGAGCAAAATATGCGTGCAGTCCAGCAACATTTACAGATGTAGGAGCTCCCCTGGCGTCGGTTCCTCAACAAATACACTTGGGGGTTGAAGCATTAACTTGGCAGCTGGTTACTTAAAAATATCATCCAACAAATTGCTCATGTCTTACACTGGGACGAATGCAACATCCAACCTGCAGATAAACGAGTTAGGGTGGATTTTTTAATTATAATTCTTAATGATGGTACAAGTAGTATCTCCTTTACTATTTGAGTTACAACTACATAAGGTGAATGTGGTTGTAATCGGCCTCCAAAGAAGTCAAAACCATCTCGAATCAGGATCGAGCCGGGAACCACTGACGTCGTAGTCCAGCAGGCCTGGAAGCGGTTCTCGCCACCAGTTCTCATCTGATCACTGAAGTTAAGCAGCGCAACCCCAGCTAGTAATGACATGGGTGGCCGCTTGGGAAAACTGGGTACTGCTAATACCCAAAAATCGTCGCATTAGTGTAGTGTCTGTGCAGTCTCTGCATAAGAACTATGCTGTGCACGGGGCTCTAATGACCTTTGTAGTTGAAGGGCCCTAAACACCAACAACAATCCAGCAGGCCTACTTCTGCCCCACCGAGGCAGGTTTAGAATGGAGAACGATTGTTTTTAATAATTATGGATTCTTGTTATTATTTTTTTGGAAATTTACAATAGGACGATGATTATAAGGCATCTCTACATCCTGTCTTTAAATCACCTCCATATGTCTGATGGATGGCGTATATGTTACCCATCCCTTCTGTCGCTCTCCCAATTTTTCTCACCCATTCTCTTTCTCTCCACTCTGCACCTTTCAACCGTGAAAACTGCAAATCGCAACTAACTACTGTTGGAAAAGGTACGTGTCAGAGGATGTGTATGCTGTTGTTATCGTGCTTTAGCATTTGTTTGAGGTATATTTTTATAAGAAAAGTCTTGCAACGTCATGTTGAGCTGCATGAAGTACTGTAATCTTGACAATATTCAATGGCCGAAATTCGATGCAATAACTTCCCTTCCCCCTCCTCATCTTTGTCCCATCTCCCTTCTGCTGATTGCATTTGAGAGGGATTTAACAAACCAACCGTTCTCCAACACCCTCCATTTTATTCCCACTCGCCGTGGTTTTTTTTATTATTATCTTAAAGGCTTTCACGTACTCAGAGAATTGATGAGGGAAACCGATAGGAAAGATTTAAAAGAGGGGGGATCAAATCAACCTAACTCCTATAACTCCAGGTCTCGAATTTTCATAATACGAATTTCAGACCCCTGTAAGTAAGGCTCCAGTTGGTGAAGCCATGATGTGTTGTAAAAATGATTAGCTGAAATGGCGAGTTCAATCAAACTAGATATTTATTAAGAATTTTCAGACTTTTGTTATACTGCATTAATGCACTTCCGACTCACCGTTACTTTGCGAAATGTAAATTTCATATTTTGGCAATATACTGTACTTCATTTCTGATACCAGTGGGAGTTAGGATTTTCTTCTTCATTCCACATTAATTAACATAACTATGGCTTCTTATTATACCGAATGACGTTGTATTAAAATACCGGTAACATTAAAAGGAAATGAGTATTTGCGGCGGAAGTATTATATACCTTAAAAGCAGGATTTGGGCTCTCAGGGAAACCTCAAGTTTGCTTTTGTGGAATGGAAAGTGAAGCTGTGATTTTCCTTCCCTTTGTGATTAAAGCGATGATATCATACCCTTACTCCTACGGCTGGGTCGGGTCTGAGGGTTTTTGCACTGCCCTCCCGCCTGCCTCCAACTAGGACCCCATCTGCTACCTTGAGCGGCTGAGTTGCGTTGGACACACCAGTTCTCGTCAGATACCGTATTTATTCCAATAAACGCCGCGCTGTTTATTTATTTCGTGGCGTTTTTGGTGCGGCGCTTATTAGAGGGCGGCGTTTATATAATTTGTGAGCTTTTTGTCGACGATATTGGCAGTCATCATCATACCCTTATCCCGCTTGTGGCAGGGTCGGGTCTGCTGGTCCACTGAACGTCCTCTGACTGGGGTCACCCAGCCAGGCGTCTGGAAACCCGCAGGAAAATTGGCTAAGGCTGTCTGATGCGATCCCTAGAATCAATGGGGGATGGGTGAAGTGGAGACAGGCAAGCAGAGTCATGTGTGATAGGAGGGTCTCCATCAAGTTAAAAGGGAAGTTCTACAGGGCAGTGGTTAGGACAACTATGCTATATATGAATCAGAGGGTAGGGCAGTGAAGAAGAGCCATGTCAATAGAATGCAAGTAGCCAAGATGCCAATGCTGCGGTAATGCGGTACATGAGTGACGTGTCGAGAGCTGATAGAATTAGGAATGAGTATATTCGAGGTAGCCTTGGGGTGGTGGTCATCGCCGAAAAAATGAGGGTGAATAGGTTGAGGTGGTATGGACACAATGAGAAGAGGAGAGGAGCTCGTTAGGTCCATTTCAGGAATGCAGGTGGTCGGAAGCACCCGGGGTAGGGGGAGACCAAAGGAGACGTGGGAGCCGGTTGTCTGTAGAGATATTGGCAGTGTGTGGGGTGGACAAGGACCTGATGGAAGATAGACGGGAGTGGAGGGTTAAAATTCGCAGACCCGAACCTGCCACAGGCGGGATAAGGGTATGATGGTGATGTATGTGAGGGTATGCCGGCCTACCCCCACTGTTTCTTCCAAAAATATTTTATCACTAGCGAAAAAACGCTGCGGCGATTATTGGAGGCGGCGTTTATTACTTTTTTGGCCCTGATTGTGCGGCGCTTAATAGAGGGCGGCTGTTATTGGAATAAATACGGTAACTGAAATTAAGCAACGCAACCCACGTTAGTACCATCATGAGTGGTTGGGAGTAAGCCAAAGTAAGCCGTTGGATGCTGCTAATTTCCCCTCTACACCTACCTCCTCCTTACCCGTGAGCAGCCTCCTTAGGGTTCAGCCTGTTATGTCTGTTTGGCTTACTCCCAACCCATTAGCGTAACATAACATACATCTGCCTTTCCTGCATCCCTGTGATGGACCAAATCCGCTCCTCCTCTCTTCTCATAACCAGCCCATGCCACCTCAATCTATTCTCATCTTTTCCGCAATGTACCTCATCCCCAAACTATCCCTAATATACTCATTCCTAATTGTTGGTGTTTTAGGGCCCTTCAACTACAAGGTCATTAGAACCCCGTCCACTGTGTAGTTCTGATGCGAAGACTGCACAGACACTATACTAATGCGACGATTTTTGGGTATTAGCAGTATCCAGTTTTCCCCAAGCGGCCACCCATGCCAGTACTAGCTGGGGTTGCGCTGTTTAACTTCAGTGATCAGCAGAGAATTAGTGTGTCCAACGCAATTCGCCTCTCCCACACATGCTATAGGGATTAATGTTCCGCACTGCCCAGCACTCTGATCCCTATAGCATGCATTTCTGCGATGTTTTATCCCTAACATGTTATCTTCCCACCGGGGATTTTTCAATACCCCTTTGTGCCATACACTTCAGGCTTTCGAAAGTTAGCCGTTTCATATCTGGGACTGCAATAGTTCAAGCCACAGGTACAATGGAATTGTTGCAAATCCCTGGGAAATTTAAGTATCAACAGCCCCTCGCGCAGAATCTAACATGGAATCACTGGTGCACATTTCCGGGACGCTCCTGGTACGCGAACGAAGAACTGGGAAAGATGAGAGAGAATAGGCTGAGATGGTATGGGCATGTGCTGCGAAGCTGGATAGGTTCATTACGGGGATGCAGGAGATTAGAAGCACCCAGGGCTGGACACACCAGTTCTCGTCTAATCACTGAAGTTCAGTACTAGCATGGGCGACCGTTTGGGAACACTGGGTACTCCTAATACCCAACCATCGTCTTAACAGCGTAGTGTCTGTGCAGACCCTGCATTAGAACTACGCAGTGGACGGGGCTCTAATGACCTTCGTAGTTGAAGGCAGAGGTGTCGGTGGGTTGGCGTCACCCTCTCTCCAGAAAAAAAGCTGCTTTGTTCCTTCTTCTGTTGTGGTGTACCCCCATTTGTCATAGTGCGAGTGGTGTCCCCCGGTGCGGCCCGCAACCCCCGCCCTAGTGACGCCACGGGTTGAAGGGCCGTAACACACCAACGAAAAGGACCCTTCAACTACGAAGAACATTACAGCCCCGTCCAGTGCATAGTTCCAATGCAGAAAATGCACAGGCACCACACTAATGCGACGATTTTTGGGCATTGGCGGTACAAAGTTTTGGGAGCGGCGAGTTGCGTTGGACACACCAGTTCTCGTCTGATCACTGAAGTTCAGCAACGCAAGCCCAGTTAGTACTGACATGGGTGGTCGCTCGGGAAAGCTGGGTACTGCTAATACCCAATAATCGTCGCATTAGTGTAGTGTCTGTGCAGTATATGCATTAGAACTATACAGTGGACGGGTCTCTAATGACCTCGTAGTTGACGGGACCTTAAACTCCCACAAACAACAACAAAAGGTACAAAGTTTTCTCAAACTGGACACACCAGTTCCCGTGTTGGACACACCAGTTCCCGTGAGATCACTGAAGTTAAGCAGTGCAAGCCCACGTCAATACCAACATGGGTGGTTGGTAAAGAAAGTTGGGTGTTGCAAATTACCCCTCTCCTCCGTCCTTTCATCTACCTCCTCATATCTCGCGGGCAGCCTCATAAGGGTTCGTCCTGTTACGGCTGCCTGGCTTACTCCCCAACCCTTTAAACTAACCCAGGAATCCAAGCGGCCACCCATGTTAATACGAGTTTTGTTTGTTATTTGTTTGTTGGTGTTTAAGGTCCCGTCAACTACAAGGTCATTAGAGACCCGTCCATTGCATAGTTCTAATGCATAGACTGCATAGACACTACACTAATGCGACGATTATTGGGTATTAGCAGTACCCAGCTTTCCCAAGCGACCACCCATGTCAGTACTAACTGGGCTTGCGTTGCTTAACTTCAGTGATTAGACGAGAAATGGTGTGTCCAACGCAATAAGGGGCTCCCGACCTGGTTGGAGAGAGGCTGTAGTGGAGGGACAGAACCGACCCTGCCACAGACGGGATAAGAGTATAATGACTTACCGGTTGTTTCCATCAGAAACAAGTTGTGACGAGTTTCCGCAGCGACACTTCAGGCAAGCACTCTAACTTCGTATCCTCGCGGACTGCATCGCATTCTGCTGTTAAATTTCGAGCGCCACTTACGAGAATTCCTTCGGCGGTAGCAGCATTGAACCCAACCGCGCTTTGGCTTTTCGCTTCCGCTAAAGCTCTACAATTCGATATTTCAACGTGCAATGTTGCGAAATGGAAGTGCGGGCCAACCATTGCAATTTAATTAAAAGTAGTTTTGGAGATACCCGTTAATTTTTCGAGGCATATAAAGTTTGTTTTGGTGTTAAGTCGTGAAGTCATCGCAGCAGGAATTGAATGTGGTTTATTGAACTGTAATTACAAAGCGATTCCATTTGTTTTAGAGTCCCAGGTAATGTACACAGTCGTGCTGTAGGTCATAAGTTAGTCTGCAACTTTAAAACCGTGTAGAACATACAGTATTTATATCTACATATATTATAGAGACGCGTTTATATTCTGGGAAGAAGATAAAGGCTGAAACTGTAGCTTTACACTTCGTAAGAGTGACTGAAATGCTGTTGTTTCACAATTTGATCCGGCAATCAGCCATGTAGTTGCCATCGTCCAACTGTTGCTCAAGAGTGTCTTTTCCTGTTGCGTAAGGCTTTATTTTCAAATTTCCAGGATCTATCCGCGTTTTACCCTTCAGTTTTGAACCCTCATACTCGTGAGAACACCACCCTGTAGTATGTGGAAAATGGGTTCACTAACAAAGAGTCATAGGTTATATGGATTCCTACGTTTAGTTTCCCTGGCGTCACTGCCAGACTTGAGTAGTCAGTCCACTGTGTGCTGCTGTGGATTTGTAGGCTACCTGTCACCTGTTGGAAAAGAAGTTCTTGGTAACTTACTCCCATTATGACTTTGGAGTTGTAACCCTAACTTACTGAGCTGTTTTGGTCATGGAGTCATCGGCACATATGACTGAAATAGTTTCTTACCTGAGCACCAGACTTGAATGTTAGAAGGTATGTTCCTGTGAAGATGGGAGCGGCGAGTTGCGTTGGACACACCAGTTCTCGTCCAAAAATCGTCGCATTAGTGTAGTGTCTGTGCAGTCCCTGCATCAGAACTACACCGTGGACGGGATTCTAATGACCTTGTAGTTGAAGGGCCCTAAAACGCCAACAAACAATCCTGTGAAGGTATGGTGCGGTGTTTGGGCACACTTGGTGACCTGATTGGCTGTCCACATGATGAACTTCGAAGTGGGTATACACTTCGGTCAGTTAACCTTTGTAGCTCGCAGATATAAAACATGCAGTTATAATAGTACTTACTGCATCTTTCAGATCGTAATCGTACTCTTTTGGGGTATCAGGGCTGGTCAACGGTTAGGTGTCCGTTAACACCTACACACAGCGAAAGTTTTGGCTTCCTATATTTACAGTATATAACATTAGATCACAGATCTCGTTCAGTTACGAACCTGCGTACTTTGATCTCAAGCAGCAAGCCAGTTTTTGTAATGTATGTATTAGTCATGTATAATTCATGTTTAAATGTTTGAATATATTGAGATGTTTGTTCTCATATTTAAGTTCATGAGTAGTTGTGAACGTAAATTGGAAATCATACCACATTTATTTACCCATGATTCCAGTGTGACTATAAAATTCATGTGCTCCCTAGCAAGAATCCCTTGTTCATTTTCAGCAGGTAGGTTTTACACAGGTTTAAACTGCCTTTCAATTATTATTATTGGTTACTCCGAATAATTTTTCGGTTGTTGATTCTTTGCATCAACTGTCGATTAGATTGCTCACAGTATAATGAAATGAAGGGCAATCGATGCCTTAATGAAAGGTTTAAATAACACAAGAAGTTCGTGTTGTTACAGGGCAACTTCCTCTACAGCAGTTCAGCATTGGCCAAAGCTTGGTAACCTAATATTTTGAAGCAGTTTTCGAGCCTACCACCCTTCCAATGGGGTCTGCAATTGCGCCTTCCGTCGGATGGGAAGTAAAGCCGTGGCCCTAGTGGCCCATGCGCGTCACTTGCGCGTAAAAACCCTTCTACTTGGAATAAAGTGCACCTGTAATTCCCGGGTGAAGATTCTCTCTCCTGGCGTCGGTAAATTGTCTTCGTTAAATCAACAACAGATGGAGAACTCTAAATACGCCTTCCACAAGTTGGGAAAGAGCGGTGAATTGCGTTGGACACACTAGTTCTCGTCTGATCACTGAAGTTAAACAGCGCAGCCCCAGCTAGTACTGACGTGGGTGGCCGCTTGGGAAAACTGGGTACTGCTAATACCAAAAAATCGTCGCATTAGCGTAGTGTCTGCGTAAGAACTATGCTGTGGACGGGGCTGTAATGACCTTGTAGTTGAAGGGCCCTAAAACACCAACAAACAAACACAAGATGGGAAGTAGAAGAACCTTCTCACGTGGAAGCCTGAAAGTCGCCTTCTGGCAAATTTGTGCCCAGTATGAAAACGTCGATATTAAATAAACTGGTTCATTCGATCGGGAGCCAGCTAAATACAGTCTTAAAATTCGTCCTTGGGTTCCCTGTTCGCTGAGAGTAAGTTTGGCTATGCTTATGTATCCGACCCTGTTGTAGGCAGGAAAAGGGTTAGGTATGATTATGAAATTAGTAAAAAAGATGCTTGAAAAGGTGCTAGTTATGGCACGTTTGTGAAGAATGTTGTGGAAGGCTGCTTTATCATTCTAATGGATCAGGTGATTATAATATGGTATTGAAATGCGACATTTAAGGACGACGTGTGGGCACAGACTATTATAGCAGATGAGTGACCTTTACTCTGGTACTAATCTTTAACGGAATTGTGACTCAGAGGATCGACCAGGTAACTACGTAATAAAAATGTGTTGAATGTAAGAAAAAAATTACATCGTTTGAAGGTTGCATTGATCTTTGGTGACAAGTATTTTTTTTTTTGTACCTGAAATTAATAATTAGAAGTTCTTTGTCTGTTTTTTAGTGTTTATATTGCTTAAAATAATTGTAAAATTTTGCAATCGGAATGCTCATGTAGAATTTATGTTTAAACATCAATGAAATAATTTCTCTTTGATTTTCAGAATTGCTTTTTTGGTACGGAGGTGTAGAGTTCAAATGTTCATATGACTACTACAGTATTACTATCACCACCAGACTGGAAATAATTGTGGTTAGTGTCCTTCCAAGTGCACTAAAAGGACGAAAATTAACCTCTTCAACAAGGTAAGTGGTGTGGGATGCGAACCTACGTCATCTACATTAGTTCTCCTCATCGCTATCGTTGTTTAATCAATAAAACGATTGAAGTGGAATGACATTTTGCAATAGTGGAGTACTTACCTTTCTTTTATGAAATGTTCTGTATATCTGTAGACGATCGGAGGAATTTTTATTTTTTGCACTTTCAGTGTTTCTCTGCCCATTTGTGTCCAATTTTCTAAATGATTCTGTGCTAATTTGAAGACATGATTCAGAATTGTGTAGGAGATCGATCCCACAAAAAACTGAAAGAAAAAAGAAATAGAATTGAGGACAGACATATGTTGATACTTGTAGTATTAATTTTTCTCCCCCGTTTAACACGTCATTAGAAAATCAAGCATATCTTCTTGATTTTGTCAAATTTGAAATGACAAGAAAATGCTTTTTAAAAAAGTCGCTAATTTGAAAATGAAGAAATATCTTTTTTTTTACAACTCGCACACATACCGGTGATCACTTACTCTTTACAATTATGAAATTCATATATCCTCATATCTTGAATTTACATCACTTTGTGGGTTTCATTTATATATACCTATGAATGTAACAAAGAGAGTGAGAGAGAGAAAGAAGGTAGTAGACAATCATAACTCGTTTCATTCTTTACTTTTTGAATGTAGAATTTAAATTTCTTTTAGATGTTTATCCTAAAGTGATAATCATATTTGTGAATTGCATAATGTCGTCGAGATTAATCTTTGAAGGATATGGACTACATGTAATATAAGCATTATGTTACTGCAAGACTAAGGCGGAGAGGCAGACACACAAAGAGAGAGGGAGCAAAGGGGAAAGAAAGTAAGAAGCAGGAGGTAAATATAAGGGTGAAAGGTGATGTAGAAATCATTTGCATTTAAACACATTTTGAAAGCCAATTCAAACATATATGACGAATTTTGAAACATGAAATGAACAAAAAAAAAGATACTTGTCAAGGCAAAAGTTGATGGAGTACAACCAGGTGTGTGTATGTGTGTGTGTTTGTATGTGCTGGTCCTACAAAACGTGATTACATCACTACAGAAAGGGAATGGCAACATTTAAATGTGTGTGTCCTAAAATCTTTTGAACCGAATTTCTAGATGTACATATCAAAATAAATATCAAAATACCCTCCAACAACTTCAGTTGATTGAAAAAAAAGGAAAGAAATTAGATACACTTATCTATATGTATATAGGCATACAATCAAGATTTCAACTATATTACCTTTTTTTCCCCAGTATATGACTTCTGGGGCTGCCTTCGAATTTCAAATTTCGTTTTAATATGACAGCCACATTAGTATCCCGAAGAGAGGGAGAGAGAAAAAAAGAAATGGAGGAGATCATAAACAAGTGTAAGAAATAGTTTGTGGAGAGCTAGAATATGTAATCAGAAATATGTAGGCAAGGGTAAAACGTGCAAGTGGTGTGCCTACAGTGCGCTTTTTACTGGACTAGATGATTGAACCTCCACCGAAATAAAATTATGGAAATTTATTAAAACTACATTTAATTCATACTCCTAGAGCTAAAAATGTACAATAAGTTTAATTCAACAATAGGTCATATTTAGCATCGCCATTTAAATAATGTTTCTCCCTCCCATCTGCCGCCCTTGCTTTGTTTTCTTGTTCATTTCACATCATATGTTGACAATGCTCGTTTCGGGAGAGTTCAGAAAGTGGGAACGACTTCCGCTCCTACTAGAGGACTTTTTGAAGGTTTTCGGCAGTTCAGAAAGCAGCCTCGGTCAGATACGAACTAGAATACTGTGAGCTACTTAAAATTATAAACGTCATGCTCTTCAGAACTTAATGGTTTCGGAGTGCATCACTGTAATTAGGTTGTCGGGAGTCGATAGGGTAAAGATCGGCCAAAGAAAAAATGGCACTGTGTGGGATGGGCGAAGATCCAGTGAGGAATACCCAGGGAATGGAGGACGTGAACTCTCAGGCCAGACCCTGCGTTAGACATGGGAAAGGTACGAGAATGATGAAGTCTGTTTTCAGGATTTAGAGAAAGTGTCGTTTATCAAACTGATGATAGCAGCTGTATTGCGTTGGACACGCCATCAATGATGTTAAGCAACGCAATCCCAGGTAGTACTGGCATGGGTGACCGCTTGGGAAAAATGAGTATTGGCAATACCCGAGTCGTCTTAACAGCGTAGTGTCTGTGCAGACTCTGTACTAGAACTACGCAGTGGACGGGGCTCAAATGACCATTGTAGTTGAAGGGCCCTAAAACAGGAACAAGAGAAAAATCAACCTGATGGCATACCTGCCCTGGTAGGTAGGAAAGCCACAAGTTAACCTTTTTCGGATGGAAGGCTACATCGCGGTTGCATGCGGTGTATACTCTACCCCATCACTTCAGTAACTTCATGAAAAAAATTTGTAAGGAAGATTGGAGAAAGTTTCAAAATTTTGTAGCTTAATCCCAGCGACAAGTGACTTTCAGAGAAGACGGGTTTGGAATATTTTTCTGAATGAATCGTCCTGCCAATGATGTTCAGGTATTAATGCTCAGTGTGGATGCGTCGTTTTCCTAGAAAAAGGCGGCCTCGAACCCAGGTTCCCTGATTGTCTGTGGCGGCAGGACATTAGCAACGAGGAAGTCACAGAACTTTGATCAGCAGTAGGTTAGTGTGATTCATGGCCATAGAATATTAAGATGTGTATTGAGAGTTCTCACAAGAAGTTCAGTAATCATTCTACTTAAGGGGCTAATTCTTTACACGAAATCAATGAGCATATAGTGTTATTTTACATCTTTACATTGAGCACAACAGGCAGAAGTCCCCAATTATTCAATGAGGAAGCGAAGAGACTGGAATTGAACTTAGTCTGCCTGCACACCAGTTGGATTCCTAGTTAATTCCTCTCAGAAAAATCCACGGAATTTCTGAAATGCATTTGACACTTCATGTCTGAAAACAGATTGAGCAATAAGGATAATTGAAATGACAGGTGAAATGAGTTCCTTATACTAGTAGAGAATATAATTAATGCTGTATAATAATTTATGACCCCCCCCCTCTGAAAAAAATTTATTTTTAACAAAATCTACAACCCTGATCACCTTTATTTGTACTATTTCCGGAGACAAAAAAATTCTTCTTGTAGGTAGTTGTATTAATAATTGTTCTTCTGTTTTGTATGTCACACGGGGAACCACCAAAACGTTCGACATTGACAAGATCCAAGCTCAAAACAGGTTATTAAAGACATTTATAGTCTTCAGATGATAGTTTATATTTATTAGGTGAGAGTGACCCAAAATATGGAACGTGACCTTTTCATGAATTTTCAAATATTAATCCGAGGTCATCTATCTCACAAAAAAAAAGCCCACTATGCATTTATTTATGGCGAAATAGTTGTGTTGATTCTTATTTTTGCAAATGTCTTTGCAATTCAATGAATATGACACGTGCTTTCAGAAAAAAAAGACTTGTCGTATGATAAATGAGTTGGCTGCATGAAATACTATAGATTGCTTTCTTTACAAATTCTTGTCAAACAGCCTATAAAAATGGCAACAAGTGAGCTGGTGTGGCTTCGCTAATTCATTATGAAGCAAGAATTTGTTGTTAATAATAGAAATGTATAGGACTATCATGTTTTCTCATGCTTTCTTGGCCTTAGTGGCCCACTAGCACCTCAGCAACTTCCTTTGTCTGCCAGCTTTAGTAGTTAAACGACAATGTGCCTGATCAATGAGCAAGTTATCTGTAACTCTACAATCTCAGATACACTAATGCAGTGATAGCCTATGTAAAAGAATCGTAGGTCCTGCGTCACACCACACTGTGTTTATCACTTAATACTAATTCCAAGTTCTCTAATGTTCTCTTTCAGGTTTGCTTGCTATGACACAGTCCTTTAATCCTAAAGGTTTGTTTCACGATTTCCGGTTTTATTTTCTGTATTCTCTGCCATCTACTGCATTGATCTGCCTTAGTGGCACATTGATTGCATACTCCAATCATGAGTCCATGGTTGTAGCTTCATACTCAGGGCCGGCGTGTTGGGTGTGCGAACTGTGCGACGACACAGGGCCCAGCGCATTCAGAGAGAGCGCGCGGCTCCCTCTCTGAGGTGCACTTTTTTTAAGTACCTTTCATATAAGAGAAGGCCCCGCATCATTATTTTGCACAGGACTCCGCATCAGTATTTGGCACAGGGCCTCGCAAAATATAGCACCGGCCCTGTTCATACTGACCTAGGCAGACGTCTTCTTTCCGGTGGAGGAAGGAAAGTCACAAGTGTGATTTCCTTTTAATATGGTTTTTGTGTGTCGAATATGTTCTCCGGGTTTGCTATTTATCATTGTGCACAACGTTTGCTCGTGGGTTCCTGTACTAGCAGGAATAAGGGCTCTCGACCCTGACATTGATAAGGCGAAAACCGATGTCTAAGCTAGCCTTGGATAGGCTCAAGTATGTTCCCCAACCCCAGACAATGAGGAACTTATTTAAAAGTTATAGGGGGACTTATGGAATCCGTCGTAACCTTTGGGGGAGCAGCGAATTGCGTTGGACACACCAGTTCTCGTCTGATCACTGAAGTTAAGTAGGGCAAACCCAGCTAGTACTGACATGGGTAGCTGCTTGGGAAAACTGGGTAGTGCTAATACCCAAAAATCGTCGCATTAGTGTAGTGTCTGTGCAGTCTCTGCATAAGAACTACACGGTAGACGGGGTTCTAACACCAACAAACAAACGTAACCTTTGGCAAATAATTGGGGCTGATACTAGTAGACTACCTGTCTGATGAAATATACTGCGGAAATGTTTCGTGTTGTTGACGATGATTAAATTGGTGAATATTTTTGCTCGAATTTGCTGTAGTAAAATGTGATATTTGCGTATGTTTCTTAGCTCGGTGATGGGCGTGGGGCTTCAGTTCTTCCAGAGAGGTCATTGGGTTCACCGGTAAACTTGAAAAATACCATTATTACGCCAACACTTTAGCATATAAATACGCATAAAAGCTTGTTTTTTTTAATGTGCATCACCATTTGAATGCTGTCTAGTTCAACTTTGGTTATAAATTATGTAGTTCATGGCAGTCAAGGTTAAAAACAAGATTGGTTAAATTTTTACCGAAATTAATTATTGAGTTTTAAAATATTTTCAGGCTGTATAGCTCGAATTAAATGTCCATATCACAGGTGTCCATTTAATATTTTTTTATGGGCTATGATTTATTGTTTATGATTCATTCTTTGTAATTGTGTTCTACATGAAGAACCTAGGGCTTTTTTCCTCTCTCTAATTTACGTTGTTTGAAAGTTGAATTGTAACTTTAAATTCCTTTAGAATAACATTGAATTGCTTTTCTGTGCACCTGTGCGCCTTACACTATGAATTATACAAGTTTTGCAAATTGCATTTTGATTAATTACATTTTCAAGGTTGAATTTGTGGTTAAACAATGTTTCTGCCAACTTGTTACTTCCCTGCTTTTATCGTGGCGATGTTTTTTTTAGTGGCAGTGTTTAAGGGACGGACGGGAGAGGGTTGACACACCTGTTTCTAAATGCCGAATTCATTGTCTCACCAGAAGTTCCTTGTACCATACTGCCATGTTAAGGGTAAGTTGGGATCAGTCGTTGTTTACCAGGATACACGTAAAGCTTTTTTAAAAATGATTTAGAGATATTTTATCAGAAGACTACTTCTGTAACTCTGGTCACCTACTATGTCACTGAAATGTTAATAATAGTTCTCTTATCAGGTCTAAACCTCCTCGTTTTCTCAAAAATGGCAGACTAATCTTTTGGTATCTTGACTTAGGTGTGGGCATTTTGCAACCTGATCTACCAGAATTAATTGAAATATATGTAGGAAATATAATTAAAATGTAACACCGTCAGTTTAGTAATCTAGGAACGTCATCCAAAAACTTGTTTGCTAAGGACTTGTTCCAGACCACGGAGTTTTTGACAACCCACATTACGATAGAGGTCATTCCTATCCACACATTTTCTCGTCACATCCCCAATTAGTACATCAAATAGAGTTTCACCCCCTTCTTGACAGCGGTTAGGCAATTATCCACTTTGCCACAGGTAAGAATTCATATTGTTTCACTTCATTACATCAAAGAGACGTGCCATCGAAATTTTATTGTCCAATGCAGACGCAGTGGGTTGAGATGGCATTCCTTGAGATGGTAAGAGTAACAGGCCAAGTTAGCTCATTAAGACCCTGTTATTTACATAGTACAGTTTACCACTTTGATTACTGCTTTTTTTCGTTTTTAAAATACCTTTAAAGTTTTGTTGTTGCAATGTCTAAATGCTTCTGTTCAAATAATTAGTTTGTTGGGGTCTGATTCAGCGAATTGTCCAGTAATTTGTAGCATGTTCAGAAACATGTTTTAGAGGTTGTTTATGAGTAATGTCTCATACCGTGATCAAAGACCTACATTTTGTTGTTGTCATGTCATTACCTTCGTGAATTCCTGTTACAAGATGCACCTGTGCACGTTGAAATAACTCTAGTCGAAGAATATTCTTTTATAGAAACAAAAAAGTAGCAATCCTAATTACTGTGATATATTGAGTAACCATTTTTTGGACAGACATCCGGTTTAAGCATAGCACAATCTATGGTCTTTCCCGCTATTAGGAGGGTCGTGCATCTGTGAAATGTAAAAAAAAAATCCACCAGAGATAAAGGGTTTATGAGTATTAAAGTTGCAAGTTGCAGGAAGTTGAGCTTTCATTTTTCTTCTGATCTCCAAGGTAATATCATCAAGGGTTCTCATCTGTCATCAACAATTCAATTTGCTTATTTCCACTTCATCAAGCCTATGGGTTGTTTTAGACTTTCTCTGCATTTCTGATGTTTTTGGTTTCAAATTGTTCCAATCGCTCATCCCCTTCTTGATGGCAAGAATCTACTGGTTCTAATGTATTTGATTTTATGAATATAAAGTTCATTTACACGATAATTACAATATTTATGACATGACTCCCTGCGGAAAATGTCTGGATTCACCACTGCGTCTGTAGTATCCTCCCACTCAGACAACGTCGTCGTGGTCTTCCACTTTTTTTTTGATGAGACACATCCGTGTTGGTGGACATAGTGAACCACTTATTCTGTAAGTCGCACCCATTGTTGAGCATGAGAAGAAGTCGAGACTTGTAGTTGTAACTAATGGGTTTTACAAATCTCTGCTCATCCCAGCAACGTAGAAGTCGTTAAGGTCATCAAATAATTTGGCTCCCACATCAGTTGAAATTGACGTTTATATTACCCGAATAACACGTTAAACATAATTACTTTATTTCGGGTTTTTCTTTTCTTAAAGGTTTTGTGACCACGGTACAGAAATTTCGACCATGCCATTGTGGTCAACATTTAATGACGAGACCTTATGCTGAGATAACTATTCTTCTGGACAGTGAAATGTACTGCTAACATGTCAACTGAAGATCCCTCTAGTCTTCGGGCTGGTCTGCCTCGGTACGTTCATTAGTAGCTATGTCTGCAGGTTCCATCTTGACTGAGGTGTGTTGCTTCTTTTGGGTGAGTGAAAAGCCCCAAGTGCACTTTCTGTCGGATTCGAAGTAAAGTGGGAGCGGCAAATTGCGTTGGACACACCATCACTGAAATTAATCAACGCAACCCCAGTTAGTACTGACATGGGTTGCCGCTTGGGAAGACTGGGCACTGCCAATACTAAAAAATCGTCGCATTAGTGTAGTGTCTGTGCAGTCTCTGCATTAGAACTACACAGTGGACGGGGCTCTAATGACCTTGTAGTTGAAGGGTCCTAAAACAAGAGAGTCAACATGATCCCTGTGAAACGACCCTCTTTAAATGGAGTACAATTTCCAGACAAAATCCCTAGGTTAGATATTTTGTGATGCCTAAAGCATATGCATAGATAATTTTTAACTGGCTATTTTTGGATCAAACGTCATTCTCCATATTTGTCGTCACTGCGTCCTAATTTGTATGTCGTACGTCGTCTCTGTCGTACTATTATGTAATCACCCTATATGACCTCCGGATTGGAATAGGATCACTTTTTCTGCACTGTAAGTTGTAGATACTGTTAATTGGGCTGTGACGTCCGAGCGATAGTCAGCTAGTCACACCAAAACCATTGTCCAACGTTTCCCTCAATCTCCAATGTCCTCCTCATTGTTGTACTTTCCTGGTTGTGATGTACCTTCCTGACTAGGGATTGACTGAAGAACAAATGATACACCATAAAGGAATTTCTCAAAATATGATAGCACTTGACATGCACCTAGAGATGTCCTGAGGAACTGATTTTAAGTTGAAAACTTAGAACCCTTGCTAATCATCATTTCTGAGACAGAAGTGAGATTCGTCAATAAATACTACATTGAGTCCTTCATTTAACCAGGTACCTCTATTTTGGTTCCGCCGCTGCATCGTTCACGTTAGTGGTCCGCTAAGGGAGGCAGGGCGGTGTGAAAGGAAACCTGCCTTAATGAGTCTTTGAGAAATTATCTGCGTTGAACCATCCAAATCTCCATATGTAAAATATCTCCAGCTGTGGAATTTTGGGCCACCGCCACTTGATAAGTCAATCTAGGCATTCTAGCGTTTGTGTGGGTGCTCCATTCCCTCTACCACGATTCACACTTCCTTCTTCTACCCACTGTCTCCGAATTCTACCCACAGTTGTCACAATAAATTTAGTTCCTGCCATGACTACTGGCATGGGTGACTGCTTGGAAACACTGGGTACTACTAATACCCAAATACGTCGTAACAGTGTAGAGTCTGTGCACTCTGCATTAGAATGTGCAGTGGGCGGGGATGTAATGACCATTGTAGTTGAAGGGTCCTAAAAATCACCAACAAAACAAATTCTGCCATCACAATGTAACAACCAACCTGTTCATAAACGTTTGATAAAACCCCTTGTAAGCACATCAGTTTACTGAAAAAGTTAATGATGACGTCTTCTAGGCATCTTCAGTGCTCAATACAAGTGAATTTCTTGGGTTCTGAGCCCAAAAGGTGTTATCTTTCCTCTTTTTTGTCGAATTTACTCCTTACGTGATCAACTGGAAACTGCAGTCCTTGATAGAACGCATTGAAATAAATACGATGAGGCATTTTCTCATTGAAGCAGTTTGTATCTTAGAATGAAATTCATTTTGTTAATGTAGCCTTAATTTTGGCAGCAAGCTGATATTGGTATCATACGAATATTTAATATGTAAAACATGTTCTATTCGATTTCGTTGACATGTAACATGGGAATTACCTAAAGGGTTTTTAGATGCTTGTAGGTACAGGATAATGTTTTTCTTCTCGGGTGGCTTTGGTTGATGAGAAAGTTGTTGTTTCAGTTTCATTTCTGTTGTATCTTTCAAAAGGATCACACTCCCCTACTGAGTGGCTAAAAAAGGTTTAAACATAAATGGGTGGGAAGAAGTTGATGGGACTGGTTTAAATTTATTTAATCTCTTTTTTTATTTAAGATATGGAAGTTTAGTTAGGTTTGTATACCTCAAATCCCTAAATGACAGTCCTGAAATATTTTTTTTTAAAAAAATAAATGTTTTTAATGTGGTTTATGATTGCTCACACCCAGATGTAGTGTGAACCACCATAAGATGAGTTTTCAACGAATTATAGCTTGTGCAGTGGTTTTAAATTTTCACAAAAAAATGGTAATTTGGGAAGTATGAAATAATAAACTTAATGTTTGGGTTTGAACATAGTATTATCCGCACCAAAAAAAATAATAAAATGGTAACCGTTAAACATTCTAACTCCTACGTTTGGGAAATAGCATTGCCGCTGGGCGACTTTCAGTCCGTATGTCTCAGGTCAAAGACAGTTATTAAATTCAAAAAAAAATTTTTTAATATGGTGGTTGTATATTTTAAAAGCCAGTTGCAAATCTTAAAGGTGTTTTCGCCTAGATATATCACTGAGTACTAAAAAAAATCACGTATTTCACAATTTCTTTTCCTTCAAGACTTATAAATATTAAAATGAATATCATGAACTTTGTTCTAGGCAATTAATGTCGTGGTGGGTCGCTCCGACAAAAAATTATTTATCTTGCTACCCACTGAAGACTTTCATGGAAGATGATGCCTGGTGTCTGCTTAGCACTTTACCGGCCTCGACCCCCCTCCTTTCAACCTTGTGAAATACTGTACGTGATCATGTTGGATGTCCCATGCTGTAGTACCTTGTGGTACACTAGTGCTACTGACACATGGTTTTTAGTTCATATTGTGCTTACCGCTTGACAGAATGTCCATTTCAGAGTTGTCTGCCGTCTTGCGGAGTCGCAGGCTGTGGTGAGGTCGAGCTTGTACCTGTGGCATCACTGTGCAGATGCCGTATCATAGAACTACTAAAAGTTGGTAATATCTTTGCAGGAATGTCCTTCAATTGACATCTTTGGATACCAAGATTTAAGCACCTCTGGCCTTTGTCAGAGGTTGAGTTTATACTGGAGTTTGTACCTGAGCAGAAGCTCAAGAGTGTGTAAGGATGCCTGAAGGTGAATCGGTGGGCCTTGATCTTGAGTCATGGTCCACCACTTTTGTGTTTCTAATGTAAGTCATGTGGCTTCTAGTTTGGTCAGTAAGACAACTCACGAATCAATTCGATTAAACTTTGAAGATCTAGAAACTTTTCTAAAGTGATGAGGTCCTTAAGAAGTTCAAATAGTTTTTAGTTCTACCCCTCCTCTTTATCTACTCCTGGTGTAACGAAGGATCAGGGATTATTGATAAAAGTGTTTGGGATCCTCAGATTCACTGCCAGATTCTACCCCAAAACTGGAAGTTGACCACCATCTCTTGGTTTGTCAGACGTTTCTAGAAGTGTCTGGACTACTCAACAATCATAGCCAGGTGACTCAGTGGTGGCATATTTGGCTTCTGATTTGGTGGTTTCAGGTTCGATACTTGCCGAAAGCAAACCACAAGTGCGCCTTCCATTGAATGGGAAGTAAAACCACGACCTTGCGTATTGCATACGATGTCACCTGCTTGTAAGAAAGCCCTTTGTACCCCTAGTGTGAAATATACGAGTAAATCAGCAAGATTCCTCGAGTTTAGGAGCGTGTCCTTTGATTGGCTAGTTGTGGATAACCGTCACTAGCTAGAACATTTTTTGGACTAGGCCCTGTGGAAGAAAACGTTTATTAGTTAAATTGGTTAGTTTTCACGTGGACACACTGTGGCAATTTAATGTCGGCATCTGTCAGTTAATTTACCATTCTGGTTTTCAAGGTGCCTTGCAAAGTGAACAAGGTGCATTCAAGAAAACTGCTTTACCTTGAAGCGTAACGTGCTAGGTGACTCATCTGCTAGTAGGAACATAATAACCACTACGCAGAATCTAGAATTATTAGCCATTTTTACTATTGCTTGTGACGTAGGATTAAATAACATTCAATGTTTGGGTTAGGTTAATCATCACCCTCAATCCTTGCCCCAGTTAAATTTCATACAATTGTAATAATAAATGCATACATGAATGAAACGGAGTTGACTCGACTGTCATGTAAATGGACGTAGATCATGTCATATCACGATTTTAACTGTCCACGTTGTAGTAAAATTGTAGTTACATTTAGTTTAATGTAGGTTAATCTATGTCTGTATACATAAGAGTATTTTCAACTCGATTGTTCAATAGCCAGATGTCCACTATCTGATTTCTTTAGACCAGGTTAAATAGCGTGATTGTATTAGTTAAGAATTAGATCAAGTCCTCGTTGCGTAACAAAATAACAGAGGAAAAAAAACCGAAATCTCGTATTTTAATAAGGTTGTCAATGGGTCATTCATAAAAAGCAGTTACTTCTTTAGTCACCTTTTAAATGAAGTACATCTTAGTGAAGACTGGGGGGGGGGGACAAGGATGTGGTGTTGTATGGCAATGTCAACCACACGCAGAATCAGGTTGAATGGATCAGGGGCTGATTAAGGGGGAACAGTTCAAAAAAGGGCTCCCTAAATATTTTTAAACATTCAGAATCCCTTAGTATAATTCTAGCTAGCAATTGCAATAGGTCATCTACTGCCCATTAGACAATGACCCATGTTAAGTGGTTTAGCAAACTGCAGATTGGACTGCAACTGTTGGACTGGCTGTATAGAAATGGGGGTAACAATGCAAAAATGCCTCATTAGTTGCAAAGTTAAATCATGCATCAGTTGAACTATGCGCCCATTGAGGCACTGAGGGGGAACAATTGCTGTTTTGGTCCACCCCTCTGGATCCGCCCCTGGAATGGATACACCATATCTTCTGGCCGAGATCTGCGCTGGCTTTTACTCTTTCAAAGAAGGAATCTAAGGTTCGCATTCCGTCAGTTAGGAAGAAAAAAAAACCTGGTTTCTTGTCGTGCCCATCCATAAATTTAAAATACTGCAATCTAGTTTTGTCAGCATATGAAGTTGAATGAGTGAATAAAAGTTTTTTTCTGACAGGATTGCTCTGACAAGATGTCCTACAGTAAAACGAAACCCCTCATGTCCAACGAGTGGCTGACAAACCACAATGTTAATGGAAGTTGTGTCAAAATATGAGATGGTGACATTAGATGACCACTGCTTACTTTCGAGTGCTTACTTGATATTGATGTGCCTCTGGTGACATTGGTTGCACTGTTGTCATTGCCATTGCTACTTTGGGCAGTGGAACTGTGTTGTTGTTTGTTAGTGTTTTAGGGCCCTTCAACTACAAGGTCATTAGAGCCCCGTCCACAGCATAGTTCTTATGCAGAGATTGCACAGACACTACACTAATGCGACGATTTGTTGGGTATTAGCAGTATCCAGTTTTCCCAATCGGCCACCCATGTCAGTACTAGTTGGGGTTGCACTGCTTAACTTCAGTGATCAGACGAGAAGTGGTGTGTCCAACGCAATTCGCCGCTCCCCAGTGGAACTATGGACATTCACCATCTCCAGAAGACTGGCCTTTCGCACCACATCCACCTGCTATTGATATTCCTAAATACCACGATTGTTCAGTCTGTCTTTAATGTCTTAAGTCTTTAGCAACATGGAACATGGTAGCATTTATATCACGTTATATCTAAGGGCTTTTTAAGTAATAGTCGGTGTGGGACACACCAAGACCAATAGTAATTAGTTGCTTCTCTCAGTGCTGGTGCTGTCCGCTGTTCTGCTTCATTTGAAACTCTTATTAGGTAGAGAGTGTCTCTGGATGTGTCTATCCAATGTCTTAGGTGTTAGTCCAGTGTCAAGCACACTTGCTATGGACAAGGCACAGGACCTTTCTTTCCGTTCTCTAAATATCTTTGTTGCTTCCTTATTTGTGTCGTTACCCCGTCCCTTTCTCTCTTTACCTTAGTTATACACGTCCTTCAGCCCTTCCCTTGTCACTGGCATGTCATGTATTTCCTCATACTTTTTGAGTTACTTTGGTGACCTTACAGAGGACAAACATCTGGAAACGTTGTCAAGTCACACCTAATATGGCCATATTTCTGGTACCTGTTTTGACTCTAAGAGCAAATTTGAACTTCAGGATATCTTAGATTTTCCTATCCAGAAATTGCCACCTGATTTAGCCTGCAGGATCGAATCCGGGGTCATTTTTAATATAAATGCTTGCAAGGAGGCGGTGGTTTGCGCTTCATTTTTAAATAGAAACTGGTCCTAACACCAAGGTATGTGTGCAACCAGATGTTGTTTACACGTCAACATGCCAGTTATTTAAGCGGGGGCGTATGCTGATAATGAGACAGAGAAAAGGACCTGCATTTTGATTATTTTTTAAAAGGCATATTATGTAAAATGTCATCCGGAAAAATTGAAGTGGGTGACTATTTAGATTTTCGAAGTCATTTGTTTTTTTCTTGTCGTACCGTAAATGTCACCTGAAGCTCAGAAATAATATTTACAAGCCCCAAACTTATTCAAACCACGTTTTACTCCACCCAATATTTGTAGTTGTCACAGTCAACTTAGAGCTACTTGTTTCTTCTCTAAAGGAATAAAACAAGCACCTGTATTAAGTCAAATACAGGATCTACCTTTGACTTCCTTAATGTCAGAAGAGAAAAAAAACAACAAATAGACATCTCCAAATTCTGCACCTCCAATTATTATGGTGCTATCACACCGACCAATTGCTCCACATCATTATCAAAATATCCTTCGAATGACAACCTCACCCAATTATGACGTCATTTGCGAAAATTTTTGCATTCCTCGTATTCATAAGTTGAAATGAGAAATTGAGATAGAGAAAAATGTGCCCGTTAACCATTTTTCGGCAGATTCTTGACCATTTTAGGAATCTGGCAGAAGACTGACTTAAATTATGTTCTCTTTCTTCTTTTAACAGTGAGGAAACTTAGCACGGAATTCTGACACAGATACTGCTTTGTAATTTCATTATGCAAAGGCTCTTAGTCTAATATAAATCCCAATAAAACCTTGCGCATGCCTATCACACGAGAGGCCCATCCTCCACCAAGCCTTTACCGCAAAGTTCCACTCCACAGAGTCACCACCGTCAAACAGATACTTCCACAACTGGGGATTGGTTTTGTTTGATCTCCTCACATCTGACTTTCTGTACGTTTTGTGGGTGCTTTAGGGCCCTTCATGGTCATTAGACCCCCGTCCACTGTGCAGTTCTAATGTAGTCTGCACAAACATTAGACGGTTACGACGATTTGGGTATTAATAGTACCCAGTATTCTCAAAAGCGGTCACCCATGCCAGTATTAACAAGGGTTGCGTTGCTTAGCTTCCCTGATCAATCGAGAACTGGTGGGTCCAACGCAATACAGTCGCACCCCCAACTTCCTGACACTCGACCTTTTGGCAGGTAGGAATTGAATTTGTTGAGATGCTTGTTAAGATCATCATTTTTGCCCCATTGGGACTCAGCTGGCTACCAACCAACTGCTGCAACCCATATGCTTACTTAATATCGGTCTGTTTTTCTTCGTTAGGTCATTTTTTTTCCTCACTGACACCCGGGGACGAGCTTTTGGAAGGCGAACATGGTTTCATTTCAAATCTGACGGAAGGCACATTGGGAGCCTCTCTGTCTCTCCCCAAAGAAGCTCAAACCATTTCGGTTCAGTATTCTAGCACGCTACCTCTGCACCACCGAGGTGGGTCATACTAGGTCATAATGGTAACAGGTGGTTAAAGTTTTTTCTACATGGGACACATGAGCGTAAGGGCCATTTGAACGCTTGCACGGGACCACATTGGCCGAAGGCCTAGAATTCCTGATAATAAAAGTTACTTTCAAGCAAGGATTTTAATCTAGTTGCAAATTTAGTTCCAGATCAATGAGTTTGGTGCCACGGACAGCAATAATATACCTATTGGGCCGTGATTTCTGCCAGGTCCATTCATGAAGTCTTTGTTTTTGATAAATGGGCATGTCGCAAGATTTCTCTTTAGTTTTGCATTTCTGAACCAGAAGGAGCTCTTGAAATTATGGAGCGGCTGTATTGCGTTGGACACACCTGTTCTCGTCTGATACTGAATTTAAGCAACCCAATCCCAGATAGTACTACTGTAGCATGAGTGACTGCGTGGGGACACTGGGTACTGCTAATACCCAAAGCGTCGTAACAGCGTAGTGTCTGTGTAGACTCTGCACTAGAACTACTGTTTACTTGTTGGTGTTTAGGGCCCTTCAACTACTAGGTCATTAGAGCCCCGTCCACAGCATAGTTCTTATGCAGAGACTGCACAGACACTACACTAATGCAACGACTTTTGGGTATCAGCAGTACCCAGTTTTCTCAAGCGGCCACCCATGTCAGTACTAGCTGGGGTTGCGCTTCTGTGATCAGACGAGAACTGGTGTGTCCAACGCAATTCGCCGCTTCCCACTAGAACTACGCAGTGGACGGGGCTGTAATGACCATTGTAGTTGAAAGGCTCTAAAACACCAACGAAACTTGAAATGATGATCGGATCTCCGAAGTCGTCACTTTTTTTTGGGATTGTGCTCCAACTCACCTCGGCACTGCCTGCCAATTTTTCAAATCATTGCTAAAATCTTAGTGACTGTTACGGAACCCTGATGTAAATCGTTACGCCTCTGTTGTTTAGAATTGTCTCCTTCAGCATGAGACCCTAACTATTAGGCGAAGTGAGAAATTTTGCCATTTTTTTTTGTGAGCCACCTTTTTTTTCTACTTTCATCATGAGCACGTCGTTTAACTAAAACTGAAGGGAAAACCTGCAACTGATGTTTGCGTGGTTGATGAATACACCTCGATGAAATGGTTCCGAATACCGGATGTACATATCTTGGTGGGCCGAATATCCATAAGGAGGCACCTTTCTGAACTAATTAATGCAGTTGATGTGGTAGTTTATTATTCTACCTGAAAAGTGTGTTGGATGATTTCCATTTATGGTAATTATAAGAGCAATCTTAAGGTTATTTTTAGGTGTAATTCAATATTTATTATAAATGTTCCCACGAAAGTATATTTGAAAAAAAGGTTTTGGTCTGAATTATCTACGTCTGCTTCTAGATGGCGGAAACAGAGAATGGTTCCAAAATCGAAATGTAACTATGGAGTTAAAGTAGATCAAGGGTATAACATTTCAACTTAGCTCCCATTAAAATACACACACACTCACTCAAACATACAACGAAGTAGAAATAAAAATGTCAACCTGATTTCCTAAATTCTTCATGTTCGAGCAAGTAATGGTGCTAGTGTTCACCTCCCCCGCAATTGTCATACGCAACCGTACCCCTTCACCTCACTTTTCTTCTCTCCTCCCCGTTTCGGTTTTCACAATATCTTATCTGGAATTTGAGATTGTTACCCACCCACTAGTAGAGATGGTGACACCTTTAGCCTCGTCAAAGTTATTTATAATTTAAGACATTCGACTGTTGGAGTTCCTGACTCCAATATTAGCAGTGTTCTCAGGTGACTTGTTAAGTTACCTGGTGAAATATAATCTCACTACTGCTACAACAATTCAGAAATTTTTTAGAACCACTTACCATAATTCAGTAATTTGCGTTTGAAACATGTGAAATGTCTCTGTGTGTCTCTCTGACTCTGCAGGGGTTCAAACCCCACCGAAACTGATGCATTGTTTCAGCCGCATTCTGTAACTGGTAGTGTTCCCATTTAACAATCCTTTGGATTTGGTATTGGCGTAATGCGTCCTACTTGTGACCTAGAGGCAGTGCCGGATTTAGATATTGAGAGGCTGTAGGCTATTTCAATTTTGAGGCCCTTTTCAAGCTCTTTTGAACCCCTTTTCTTAAGTTTTGAAGCCCGCTAAATGTTGAGGCCCTACACTTCAGCCTAATTAGCCTATTGGTAAATCCGGCACTGCCTAGAGGACAGTAGATACTGATTTAGGACCTCGATTAGTATTATCAGGATCCTCACCTCCCCCAATCCATTAGGCATTAACTCTTGTCTCGCCTGTAGAAGGGTCGGGTGGCGATTTTTGTCCCATTGGGACACGAGAGAATCCTACGCCAATGTGCTGATTTTTTTGCTGGGGCACTTCCGTCCACCTGAAAATTTTGCCGCTCTACACGAATATTTGACGTGTAGGTGACATAGTATATGTCACACGGGGCAACGGTTTTACTTCTCATCCAACAGAAAATGCATTGGAGACCTCCCCCAAAAAAAAGCCAACTACCTTAAGTCAGTAAAAAAAAATCCGGAATAATGGTACTGGCTTTGATTGATCCTCAAATATTATGGATAGAATTTTGAACAGGATATCACTTCCTTTTTAGCAGCCTCTTACTGGCAGCTGAGGACACCTAGATTCTGATTGCACTCTTTTCAGGTGCTCAGGTGTCATGGACAAATAGGTGACATCGCACACCCACACATAGTGTTAACCGTCTTTTACTTTCTGCGTGACAGAAGGAGAATTTGAAATTTCCCACTTATCGATGAGGAAACCACTGCCTCGCCCAAGAGCAAACTTTCTCTACTAATTCAATTACTCGAGGTCGTTAGGAGAAATGTGTGGGATGGACTTTTATAGAAAGTGTGACCTTTGGGGGCTTCCACATGGCATGACAGATCATTATTGAGATGTAGTGATTTTTGACTATCTTTGCAAACAAAATACCCTTTTCGTATTCGTTAGTGGGTACGTTTCCATATCAATGTGCTAAATGAGTGATTGTTGATGTCACTAATTAAGATCTCACTAAAGTCATCTCAGGAATGTCAAACTCTCCATTTAAAACCGAAGAAAACATGTTTTGCCTTCGCTAACCTTTGCCTTTATTATGGGATCCCAATGGAGGTGCCATAAATTCATTTCTCCACCTGTACTTTAATGGGACAAGTGCAAATTTTTTTTAGTTCACTTTGAAAGACATCATTTCCCACGAATAAAACTGTTTGAGGCACCCCATCACTTCCAGAAGGCTCTTTGTTTCTTTTGATTGAATGCTGTAAATCCAGAAAAAAAGACATCTCAAAAGGCTATTTCTTTTTCTGAGGTCCAAAATCGAAGTAAGTACTTTCTGTTTTGCTGTTTAAGGCTAGGAGGACCGAATTACTCATGCCAACCCTCTTGTGCTGATCACTGACTAAACACGTGTGTCTTCCTGGAAATCTTTGTAAATTTGATCACCAGGTAGTAGCACATTTTATAATGTTTATCCCACTCCTGTGTTCAGTCTTCAAGAGTTGGATAGTAGGTTAAGGTTGTATGGGCATGTCATAAGATGAGGAGGAACTGGTTAGGTCCATCGCAGGTAAGAGGCAGGCCGAAATAAACGTTGGGGCAAGCTGTACCTGCCACTGCATGAGATGAACAGGAATCTGGCTAGAAATAGAAGGAAGTTGAAAACCGATTCTCCCATGCACAGTCATGCCATAAGCGGGTTACAAGTGGGGATGATGACGTTGACGCGCACTGCAGTGCACTTGGCCCGTTTTTTAATTTCTTTACATCTGTATCTCAGCATGGAGAAGTAAAACCGTGGCCTCATGTGGTTTGTGCGATGTAAAAACCCTGCGCAAAATGAAACTCAGTCTCCGAAGGTGACGCAGGGTGATTCACTATAAATTTCTGTGGCTCACATAATAGTATGTAGTTGCGCATGTTAAGTCGCAGGGTGACATGACTCAGTGCTTGCGCTACGTGACCCTGCGGGGCGCAGTGCCAATGCCGCAGTTTCCTGCCTGAAGTTGGCGTGACAATAACAAAAAACGGTGCGAAGCAGAGAAGTTCTCTTATTATTTGATGCAAGTTTGGTGAAAAACTGCGCATCAATGTGCGGTGATTGCCTGCTAGCAGAATTTCGTAGGGCTGCTACACCCTGCGTTACACTCAGTGGCGTCACCCGGTGCAGTGTCACCCCCCTGCTTTGGTGTCACCCCATTTCTCATGGTGCGAGTGGTGTCACTCGTTGCGGCCCGCACCCCCCTAGTGACGCCACCGGTCACCCTGCGTCTCATTTTGCTCCTTGCCTAAAGAACCTCCTACTGCATGGAATTTTCTCGGTTCGTTGGTGTTTTAGGGCCTTTCAACTACAAAGGTCATTACAGCCCCGTCCAAGTTGCGTTGGGCGCACCAGTTCTCGTGAGATCACTGAAGTTAAGCAACGCAAGTTCACGTTAGTACCGACATGGGTGGTTGCTAAAGAACGTTGGGTGTTGCAAATTTCTCCTCTCATACATCCTCTACACCTACTTCCTCATCTCCTGCAAGCAGCCTCCTAAGGGTTCGGCCTGTTATGGCTGCTTGGCTTACTCCCCAACCCGTTAGTGTAACATAACATAACACTGCGTAGTTCTAATGCAGTGTCGCCACAGACACGACGATTTTTGGCTATTAGCAGAACGCAGTATTCCTAGGCGGTCACCCATACTAGTATTAGCTAGGGGTTCTTCGGGGATCAAACGAGAACTGGTGTGTCCAACGCATTACAGCCGCTCTTATTGCATGGAGCAAAATACACTTGAAGTTAGGCCGTGGTCCCGGGTTAAATGTCCATGAAGTAAAGGTAGCTCAGAGGTCCACAGAATTTTGCAGGCCAAAATTTTCTCAGTGGGGCACAATTTCGCTTGTCTAAGAAGAGAAATAAAGCAGCTCTTTTGTGTGGGTGGACGATATCACAATGGTCGTATTAGTGAACTTATAAAATTTGGTGAATTCTGCTTCTTTTCAATATTTTTTTTGGACTGGAGGAGGTGTTGCAGTATCGCAATGACTAATTGTCGAGGTCGTACTGTAATTGTAATGACCTCAATTTAGTTTTGATGTGTAGAAAGGGTTCATTACCCTACATGTAACCCCTGACTCATAGCACATGTGTTGAAACTCTGAGAGTGGTAAGACAGATGGGCGGAAGTACTGCTGTGAGCTACCCTGTCAAATTCCTGTTCAGAAAAGTAAGAGATTTTCATTTGTACCTGCTCTTTAGAGTGATATCGTATTTTTTAATCTGCACTGATCTTCTGACTTCAAGGGTCAAGAATGGTTGGGAGTAATATGTGACCAGGTACCTCTCCCTACGGACAAGATTTCATTTTCCCCTCCAACTTCCTTATCCCCTTTTACGACATCTGTATTATTTTGGCATAGTTAGGGTGACATAAATTTCAGAAAAAAAAAGAAGAAAAAAATACGTTGAATTTAAGGACAACGTGGGTTTTCCTTGTTTTACAGGTGGCTGCTTGCAACTCCCGTGGCTAATTGCTGGTAACTTGGATAGTTGACAGTAACTCACTTTGAAGGTGACGTGGGGAGGTGAGACGATGGTTAGCCAAATTCATGTAGAATTATTCATGAAAGGTATGGTCGAAAGCTTTGCTTTTTTCCTCTTCTACTGATTTTTCAGCCTCCATTCTACAATTTATTTGTCAGAATGCGATTTTTTTGTGTGTGTGTTTTCACAAACCAGAATGCTCAGGTTTTTTTTCTTGATTTGTGAGACTAAAATAAAAAAAGAGGGTCTGATGATGGTGCTTGAATTGTGAAACCTCTCATACTTGTCGTCCAGCTGAGACTTTTCCTTTAGTTCCTATTTATTTTCAGTGTTGTTTTTCTGTTAAAAGTAAATACCGGTATTGTTCTGAAGTTAATTTCAAGAGTGATTATTATTGACACTGGTCAACGTCTTTGATATTGACCAGCATTTCATAAGAATAAAATATACCCCAGACAAACCAAGTGCTACTCTGTGTAGGAAGCACTGGACAGTTTCCTCTTGGCCACAAGGTACTCTGTACACAAGCCCAAGGCAAACTTAAGTCCATAGTAGCCTTTATGGCGTAAGGAGTAAGCTTTAATTTACTTTAAAATTGGTTGGTTTATTGTTTCGTTGGTGCTTTAGTGGCCTTCAACTACAATTGTCATTTGACCCACGTACACTGCATAGTTCTACTGCAAAGACTGCACAGACACTACACTAATGCGACGATTATTGGGTATTAACAGTACCCAGTTTTCCCAAGCGGCCACCCATGTCAGTACTAGCTGGGGCTGCTTTGCTTAACTTCAGTGATCAGATGAGAACTGGTGTGCCCAATGTAATGAGGCGTTCCCTATATTTGTTAGTGTTTTAGGGCCCTTCAACTACAGTGGTCACTAGACCCCCGTCCACTGCATAGTTCTATTTAGAATCGGCGCAGACACTACGCTGTTACGATGATTTGGAAATTAGCAGTACCCAGTGTTCCCAAGCGGTCACCCATGCCAGTACTAGCTGGGGTTACGTTGCTTAACTTCGGTGATCAGACGAGAACTGGTGTGTCCAACGCAATACAGCTGCTCCCAGGAAGCTTCAAAGTGCGACTTCTGTCAACTGGAAAATAAAACCGTGGTCCCGCGTGGGGTGCACAGTGTTTTCTACTCTTGAAAGAGCCCTTATCTGTACAGTGCCAAATTCTCAGGTATATAGTTTGCTTCTTGTAGGCCGCCTTTAAATAACCAAATAAACCATTCCCTCTTTCACTGACTTTTGCAGTCTTGTTTCTTATGGTTAAACCAGGCCGTGGACACTAGTCCAACACCGTTTAGCACATTACTTCAGACTGCCTCACACCATTATTGTTTTGCTCTTAGGATTTCACCGGCTACGTGGGCAAATCAGGATCGCTGTTAGTTTCGTGCAGTATGCCTTCTACGTAGTGTGATACCATTTTCCAAGAATCACGGGGATGCCCGGCGACCCAGCTTCACTTCCAGGACTCTTTATCGAGCAGACCATCTGTCACAAGTGAAGAACGTATGATGGGTATCTTCATCCGTCCAAGCAGGTCGTTAAGACACAAAGTGAGCATAACCAAATTGTACATAATCCTCCTCCAAATAATAATATCAGTCCTTACCCCCGTCTCATTTCCCCGGTACCAGCGAATTGGTCAAAAACTCTCCATTCATAAGTGCTGCTGTGTAACTGTCCTCTGGGAGCGGCGAATTGGGTTGGACACACCAGTTCTCGTCTGATCACTGAAGTTAAGCAGCGCAAACCCCAGCTAGTACGGACATGGGTGGCGGCTTGGGAAAACTGGGTACTGCTAATACCCAAAAATCGTCGCATTAGTGTAGTGTCTGTGCAGTCTCTGCATAAGAACTATGCTGTGGACGTGGCTCTAATGACCTTTGGAGTTGAAAGGCCGTAAAACACCAACAAAGCAAAAAAGTAACTGGCCTAATTTTTAATAGCCTACATTTGGGGAGTTTTAATGATGTTCACATGTTCTCGTAAAAGTAATTGTTTAATATTGCAAGTACGTTAGGATAGGAACTCGAAAAGGAGTAGGTTCGAGTCCCGCCTCGGTGAACTCCACTGAGCTCGTTTACAGTTAGTGACATACCTTTGGCATGGCAGGAATTTCACTTATTACATCCATAAGAAGGAACACTGCTTAGTGAAGGAGGGTAATTTACAGAGGACAGAGGGGTTGCTTCAATAATGAGCCATTTTGCCTACCTGCAGGGGTAGTGCCTCAACCCTCCCCACGCTCCTTCTTGGTTCCCCTTTTGTTTTCAAACAGTCGACAGCTAGAAGGCAAGCAGAGTATGTGAAGTAAATGTTCATTGAAGTTTATGTATTGTTCACTTTGGTAATTATTCTGGAAATAGCTTTCATGTTAATTTACTCGATAGTTAAGCGGTTAGGTTGATGATGAGTCGTGATGTCACTCCTTGGATCATTTGGCCCCCTTCCCCTTTTTCTTCTCTGGACCGTATCTTATTAGTGGCCCCTCACGTCCTATGTACTCCTTGACTGCACACTGAAGTCTAGTCTCGTTTTCTGCCGTTTCCCTCTACTGTAAAGAAATATTTTGCTCATATAAGTTTGATTGTATCTGAAAATTGATTTTTTTTTTCGACATTATGGTGTGATTGGTGAGGAGGGGAAGGATGATGGGAGCGGGGCAATAAGTTAAGAGATTTACTGATTTTTTGTTTTTATCCAAGGTGTTTCAAAATGGTACTTGATTTATATCCAAGATTATAATTATGGTCTTGCATTCTGGGAGGAAACATTCAAATATGATGTATTATTTTTATCGGCTTGAAAAATCTTTTCATGTCATATTCTTCCTCTATAAAGTGTAGTTTTTCAGAAACGTCATTAAAGATAAGAAATAATAATATTATTTTTTTACCAAGTAAAGAAGATGAATAGATGAGATGCAAAATAAGAAAACAAAACAGGATTGGTTACAACATGTCTAATCAGGCTGGTGCTTTTTAATTAGATACCAACAAATTGGTTTTTCTCCCTCCCTCTTCTCTCGGAGGTTCTCTTTGGCCACCTTCATGGCATGTTGTGGTTTAGGGCCCTTCAACTGCAGTGGGCATTAGAGCCCTTCAACTGCTGTAGTCATTAGAGCCCTTCAACTGCAGTAGTTATTAGAGCCCTTCAACTGCAGTGGTCATTAGAGCCCTTCAACTGCAGTGGTCATTAGAGCCCTTCAACTGCAGTCGTCATTAGAGCCCCGTCCACTGCGTAATTCTAATACAGAGTCTGCACAGCCACTACACTGTTACGACGAGTTCGATATTAGCAGTACCTAGTGTTCCCAAGCGGTCACCCCCTTTTGGGAGAGGGGGGGTGACACCATGGTATCACCGCACCGGGTGACGCCAACCCTAGCGACTCCACGATGCGACGATTTTTGGGTATTAGCAGTACCCAGTTTTCCCGAGCAGCCACCCAAGCCAGTACTAACTGGGGTTGCGTTGCTTAATTGCAGTGGCCAGACGAGAACTGGTGTGTCCAACGCAATACAGCCTCTCTAACCGGTTGTGTCCGTGTGCTCATAGTACAGGTTCGGCCCTAGTGGACATCACAGGTGTGTTTTTAATCTGAAAGAAGTTATAGCTCTAGTGTCTTTCAGAGGTGGATCCAGGGGGAGCAATGCAGCAGTTGCTTCCCCCTCAGTGCCTCAATGGGGCGCGTATTTCATCTGATGCATAATTCAACTTTGCAACTGATGAGGTATTTTTGAATTACTGTTCCCATTTCTATACTGCCGGTCCAACAGTTGCAGTCCAAGGGACATTGTTTAAGGGGCAGTAGAAGACCTATTGTAATTGCTAGCTAGAATTATACTAATGGATTTTGAATATGTAAAAATATTTGGGATGCTCTTCTTTTGAAATGCGCCTCCTCCCCCTCCCCCTCGATCTACCTCCGGATCTGCCCCTTGTGTCTTTTAAGAAAAACTACAACATAGAATGTCGTGTTTTCAACCACCGAGACTTAGGTTCCCCTTAGTCTCGGTGGTTTAGGTGGGAGCGGGCTGTATTGCGTTTGAGTCACCAGTTCTCGTCTGATCACTGAAGTTAAGCAACGCAACCCCAACTAGTACTAACTTGGGTGGTTGCTTGGGAATACTAGGTACCGCTATTCCCAAAAATTGTCCCATCAACTTAGTGTCTGTTAGAACTACAAAGTGGACGGGGCTCTAATGGCCGTGGTAGTTGAAGGGCCGTAAAACGCCCATGAAACAGACAAAACAAATGTGGGTTGGGTTAGTTACCGACCGGGATATATTATCACACTCTTACGTGGCCAATAAGCGAGGAGGCTTCATCTGATGAGCACAAGTGAGCAGTTGCTTCTCACCACTTTTTTTGATGGTAGCCATCAGATTCCGCCAGTTCCCGATCTCCTACACCTATTTTCACTGACCTAAACGTTTTTTCTTCCACCAGGTAAAATAGATTGACGTTATGTACACAACACCATCACCCACGATTTTTTTTCCTGTCATCGGAAAGAAGTCACTCATTTCATCCAAGATTTTAAATGCAACCATGAACTCACGTTTCAAATTCACTACCCCTGATGGTCAGTGCGCCAGAGGATGGAGTTGATCCTGACCAGGGCCCAGGATTCTAATTTTACCCAGGAATATTAACGGCCTGCTGCGGGTGGATGACTTTAAATGCAGTTAATGAAAAGGTGAGCGTAAAAAGAAAACGGTCATTGAGTCCATTGCGTTCATTGGTACTTTCATTCTGTCTCGGAGCTTAGGGAAATGACCTGTTGGTGTTGAAATATACTTTTAAAATATCATAATTTTTGTGCAGTTGAAATAAATTCTGTTACCCAACCGCAGAATATAAATCAGAAAGAGAATGGCTGTTGCAGGACAAAAGAATTAACGACGCCTTTTTGGTCTCCATCCCGCAGATTGTCAGCGCTTATGGTCTGTTACGTCATCCATCAGCTTTCAGGGTGTGATTCATACTGGAGTCAAGTGTTGAGTTCAAGTCAGTAAGAGGTGCACATTACTCAGGTTTTCATTTTCTGAAACGTGCTCACCGCAATTTATGACATGCAGTTAGACACTCCAGGGCTTGACCAGCCTCGCTGGCTCGCTGGTATTTAGCTTTTAATCCGTAGATTAGGGTTCGATCCTGGGTCGAGAGGCGTAACTTCTTTCAGGGCGAGAGAGGTGTCATGTGCACCTGGATTTTTTTTTCGTTTCGTTGGTGTTTTAGTGCCCCTCAACTACAAAAGTTTGCACAGACACTATGCTGTTACCACGATTTTGGGGTATTAGCAGTACCCAGTGTTCTCAAACGGTCCCCCTTGCCAGTACTACCTGGGGTTGCGTTGGTTAATTTCAGTGATGAGATGAGAACTGGTGTGTCCAACGCAATCTAGCCGCTCCCCCATGCACCTTGAGGACTAAAGTCACAGCCCCGTGTCACCTGCACTTAAAAGTATATGAATAAATCAGCAAAATTTCCAAGTGTAATAGCTCGCGACTCTCCCTGGCATCCTCCTGGCGTGGAGGAAAAGTGCCCCAACGATGAAAAGTAGGCCGACGATAAATAAGCTTAGGGGTTGTAGCATTAGGTTGGCGGCCGGCTGTAAGTAATCGTTTTGTCCTTAATTGAAACTCATCTGAATTTACAGTATATACTGTAAGTCAGGCATGTCAAACTGGGGGTACCCAAAGAGCCACATCGGTAACATGTGCGTTGTCATGAGGGCCATGTAGTGCTGACATTTTTGTTAGTGATAGGTCTTTAAAATTACCAAGATACCCGGCCTGAAGGTGTCGATTTAATTTGACACGACAATTGTCAAAATGGTATTTAATAATAGTTTTAATCAAATTATGGCACGTAACGCCCCAACTGGGCTGGGTGCAACTGTCCGCCTCTCCCTACGCCTCTAAGTAGTAGAGGGCCGCACCTCTAGGCATCAAGGGCCACATGCGGCCCGCGGTCCACCAGTTTGACACCCATGCTGTAAGGGATGAGGCTGAGATTTTCGGTGGGACTTGGTGCTGCATTCTACCCACCGGTATGTAAGGTTTAGAGGCAAGTGTCTCCCAATCGAGCTATCAGAGTCGGTATTTCAGAGCTGCTCTGGGACCAGTTCTGCACCTCAAGTCCACACGTAAAACGTCATTCTCTTGTAAATATTGTATGAATATGATGAATGCCTTTTTCGGAAAGGTTGAGGGTCAAATTATTTTAAGAATCTTGTGGTCATCTTTGAAGGCGTAAATTGGCCTTGACTTAGTTATGTTAAATATGCTGACAGAGAAAGAGAGGACCTTGTGTTATAATAAGGTTATCTTTTTAAGTTTCTTGTACAACAATATGACAGTCATGAATGTTCTCCTAGACCATTGATCACCACCACATTTATTGTTTGCAAGACGAAGGCGAAAAAAGAAAAAGTTGTAGGAAGTGACATAGAGGGGGGAATTTCCGTTCTGGTTTTATGGACATTAGCGCCAACGACTGAAGAAAACTAATGGCACATTGGTGGATGTGACATTATTTTTTTGCAGTCGTTGGCGCTAATGTCTCGTGACCGATTACTGAATTGTAGATTTCTTTTTATCCTTGTAAGATTTTTTAATATTAAAAGGATGCCAAATATACAGAGCGATCACAAAGTTGTGGAACGGTCAATTATATTGTTTTTTTCGTTGGTGTTTAAGGGCCCTTCAACGACAAGGTCATTAGAGTCCCGTCCATTGAGTAGTTCTAATCCAGGAACTGCACAAATGCTATGTTAATGCGACGATTTTGGGGTATTAGCGGTACCCAGTGTTCCCAAGCGGCCACACATGTTAGTATTAGCTGGGGTTGCGTTGCTTAATTTCAGTGATCAGACGAGAACTGGTGTGTCCTAAGCAATACAGCCTCTCCTCAATTATTTTGGAATCTATTGGTTTAAACGATTCATAAGGCGAAATATCAACCGATTTTAGTGGTCTATGTATAAAACGCAATAAAAATTAACCCTTTCGTTTGAGAATCTTTTGACTATTTCCTATTGATGACAGTTAGAACAGAAGAGCCCTACGTGCATTTTATTTGCTGGTGTTTTGGGGAACTCATTAGAGCCCAGTCCACTGCATAGTTCTAATGCAGAGTCTGCACAGACACTATGATGTTAAGACCGATTTTGGGGTATTGGCAGTACCCTGTGTTCCCAAAGAGCCACCTACTGTATGTGAGTACTACCTGGGGGGGGGGGGGGTTGTATTGGTTAACTTCACCGATCCAACGAGAACTGGTGTGTCCAACGCAAGACAGCTAACCCCCACATGCAAGTGCCGCGATACCAAGTACCTTTAGATGGACTGATGGAGTTTCAACTACTGTATCTTAGTTGTAAATGCTCGTTAATCCACTTATTTGAAAAGGTGTGATTTCAGATAACAGGAACAACAGAACAAAGCAACTGCTAACCCTTTTCCCGCCTATGGCAGAGCCGGGTACCCATCGTTTTCCTCAGAATGGACATGGGTATTTTCCCCTCATCCGGCTGCCTTTCCTCATCGTCAGTCTACTGATCGTTGTGGTACTCGACCGACTCCAGGAGACGAACTGCTACACCTGGCAATTTTGCCTCGTCTCCCCGTTGCATCATAGAGGGGGTTCTGTCGGGTGCAAATGACATTGTATACCACACTGTACCAGGGTTTTACTTCTCATCAGACAGAAGGTGCACTCGAGGCCTCTCCGTCTCGAAAGAAATATCGATTGTTGTTGTTTTAAGGCCCTTCAACTACAAGGGCATTAGAGCCCCATCCACAGCGTAGTTCTTATGCACCCCCTATCCAGTTTTTCATTTAAACCCGCAGTTACTGAAATACAGTGAAACCTCTCTAATTGCTACACCCGGGGGACCCAGCCAAAGTGTACCCATAAGAGGGGTAGTAATAGCCTATGGATGAAAAATCGGTGCCTGAAGAATTTGTACCGATATACAGTAAGGGGTGTACCCATAGAAAGGTTTTACTGTAATTGCTTGTTCAGAAACTTTGTGATCGCACTGTATAATGTGGCAGGCTGCAACATTTGAAAATGTTGACCTCCGTGAACTATGTGTGACGCAGACAACTACTGCCATACAAAGCTGTTAAATAGAAAAAAAATTTTCGTCATGTTTCTAAAATTAATTATGACGTTTAGCTGGTCATTCCTGTATATGGACATTTATCATATTTTTAACACCTGATTTGCATGCATGTCCGCCTTCGCTGGCATACTGCTGGTCAGACAAGGTGCAAGGTCGTTGAAGTTATCCAAATTATAATCAACGTATATGACATATTAGTGATCAAAAACTACATTCCACCTTATGGTAGTTACAGTTTTATTTAGTGATATTACTGGTATTTGGGCGAGAGTTTGACCTCGAGTTTGAATATGTATATCATCGTCACCTCTGAAATATTAATTCTGGTACTGGTCAACATACAGTACGTGACCTTTGAGGTCGTGGGACGAACTCTTAACTTATTTCGGGAACTATTCTGTTAAGAGATTCTAAAGTACAAATTCAAGAATGTTGTGTATGTTTTTTCACCACTGACCTACTTTTTTTGGCACTTCTTTAAAGTACTGACTGAGTACTGTAGGTAACGATGAGACCATTTTGAGGAACAGGATTAACAGGTTAATATTAGTTCGGAGACAGGCCGTTTGTCAAATTCTTAGGGCAGGTATCCCTACCATAATTCTGCAACCAACCATTATTTTTGAACTTCGCCAGGCAACAGTATCGCGTATTGCTATATAGGGAATCCATCAAATGGAAGCGTTCCAGCAAGCAGGCGCCGTAAATTACCCATTGCTTCAGTGTAAGACGGGCCGAAAGGCAGGTGAACTGAGTCCAATTCCAAGCTTTGGAGACATGAGTGTGCTGCCATCTCTGTCCTTTACTTTCTTCTCTTCCTCATTGGAACCTTGAAGGACTTTAGTCTGGTGTATCCAATTTCAAAAATCCTTTTCTTGCCCTGACGCAGAGAAACCGTTCCAAATTCTATCCTGCACCGAGGAGTTCTGGCTTCTTTCTGGCGGCTGAGGACCCTTGCGTACCTTCTGTCGGTTGGGGAATACAGTAAAAACTATGGTCCCGTGTGGTTTATGCGATGTTATCCCTGAATGGAGAAGAACCCTTTCTACATGGAATGTGAGGATGGACAGAATTCCCAGTTGTAGGACCTCGCCCTCTGGCGTCGATGGAGGAAAAGTGCTCCAACGAAGAGAAGCAACAGAATAAATAAGGAAAGGGACGCGGCATTTAGTTGGTAGCCGGCTATTTAATAAATACCGCCAGCAGAACGTTCATGTGTCCCAGTTGTAGAGACCCAGTTGATTCCCACCTATGGAAGATCGGATATTCCGTTGCCACTTTTGTACCAGGAGCACGTAGGCGAGCTCTTGGACGTTATGTTACGTATCGACTGCCGACATAATGTCACGACCTCTGCTAAGTGAACGTTGCCATATCTTAATTTTGGCGGCAAATTCCTTTACCGACAGCTGAGATTGAGTTCCTACCCCAGGACATTTTAACTATCTTTTGGTACAGTATATTGTACTCAGCGTTGTAATTTAATTAATACTGTGTATTATCAGACAATGTCAGCAACTAGTTTGAAATTAGACACCAAATAACCTGCGCGGGCGGCCTGAGGAGGTCAAATCCGAGTGCATGTAAGTTATGTTTACATACACTAAGGCAACAACCTCTCTAAACAAGTAGCAATGCTTTATGAAAGTTTTTCACTTAACGGCGTCTTCATAAAGAAACCTCTGTAATCTGTTATGATACCAATTTCATCCAGAAATGGCAAAAATTGGGACCACTTTTCTTGACTCGATAAATGTTCAATCTATTTACTGCATTGAGTAGCATCAGCACCTCTGCTCTGAATAATGCTGTCTAATTTAACTTCCGGATTTCTATTTGTGCTAATCCCGCCACATTGGTCAGTGAGAAGCGTGTTCGGTAACTGCATCAGTGGTTCTAGGTTTGATACGGGACCGAGGTGGGTTGACTTCTTTCGGGCGACAGAGATACCCGGAGTGTGCCTTCTTTCTGATGAGAAGTGAAACTGAGGTCCCGTGTGGTGCACATAAGTGAACCCTCTCTACTATGCAACGGGTACATGAGGCAAAATTTCCAGGTATAGAAGCAGGCCCCCTGGCGTCGGTGGACTTTCCCAACGAATAGCAGACCGAAGATAAATAAGCTTGCGGGTTGCAGCTTTTGTCGGCAACCGGCTGTGGATAAACACTGTCCAATATATCGCCCTTGTGTCCATTCAGAAGGACAAGACGGGTACCCGACCCTGCCATAAGCAGAAAGAGTGTTAGGAGTTTCGGAACATAACTACTTGTCAGTGGTCTTTTGATTGAAAGAGGCGCAAGAAGCCCCCAGTGCGCTTTCCGTCGGATGGGAATTAAAGTATTGACCTCGTGTGGTGTGTACGATTCCATTGCTGCACGTAAAAACGCCCTTACTAACTGGAATAAAATATGCGTGCAGTTTGGCAAAATATCCAGGTGTAGGAGCCCAACGGATCAAAATAGGCCGCCGATAAATCGGCACAGGGGTTCCAGCATTAGGCTGACAGCCATCTCCGTAAACCTACTGTCCAACATCTGTCCCAATTAGACAAAAATGGGGATCCAACTCTGCCATAGGTGGGATGGGACTAGGGGTGATAATTGTTGTGATTTGACTTGAATTTTGTTCGAGCTGCGTAGGAAGGCGGTAACTTCAAAAACCTCTCGGTAACTTTTGAGCTGGTTCCAAACCAGTCTTAGTCCGGTATTCGATTAAGTTCGCTACTTCGTGCCAATTTATAAAAAAAGGCCGCTGGCACAACTCAAATCATTACGTTTTATTTTATTTGATTGCAGCCTGAATTAGAAGGACAAACGTTTAAGCCCGAGTAGTGAGCCGGTACAGAACTCTTGATGCCAATTGTGGTGAAATTGTGATGAGTAGTACTTGAATTTGTAAACGTAGTTCAGAAGTTCACAGTCAGCTCAGAGCTGGTTCTAACGTTGCTCTGAACTGGCTTCTGCATTAGGAACTTGTGCTACGCATCCGGCCTGAAATTGGGTATCGCTGTCTAAGGATAGGTGGAGGGATGTTTGTGAGCTCATGCTCTGCATAGTTAAATATTTAATTTTTTTTCCTTTACCTGCGCAGGAATAATAAACCAGTTAACCCTGCTCGTCGTATGGAACGACTAAATGGGTTCCCACTGTTCAGTAGTCTTCCTTCCACTTTTCATCCTCTGGCTTTCTTGCTATCCTGTTTCGGTATCCCTCCTACTCCACCTTGTGGGTAGCAGAAAACGGGATAGAGTAAAAAAGGCAGATCTAGGAACAAACGGTTTTTATAGTTCTCGAGAGTAGGCCTGGATCAAATACTTCCACCACCCGTCTCCCCTCGGTTACTAAGCTGTGGCAAGTGCGCCTTCTGTCGCATGAGAAGTTCAATGAAGTGGCTGTAGTGCGTTGGACACACCAGTTGTTGTTTGATCACTGAAGTTAAACAATGCAACCTCAGCTAGTACTGACATGGGTGGTCGCTTGGGAAAACTGTGTACCGCTAGTATCCAAAAATCGTCGCATTAGAGGAGTGTCTGTGCAGTCTCTGCATCAGAACTACACAATGGACGGGGCTCTAATGACCTTGTAGTTGAAGGACCCTAAAACACCAACAAACAAACAATCAATCAGGTAGTACGGGCACGAGTGACCTCTTAGGAACATTGGGTACTGCTAATGCCCAAAAATCGTCGTAACAGCGTAGTGTCTATGCAGACTCTGCATTAGAACTAGGCAGTGTACGGGGCTCTAATGACTATTGTAGCTGAAGAACCCTAAAACGCTAACCAAACAAAACATGCGACCATTAAATTGCCGCCAATTAAGAAAATAATCTCATCTGGAACCTAAAAGAATATGCCTTCAGATATGTATACACAAACTGATCACTATTCCTAGAACATTTCCGCCTTGTTGGAACATTGCCTTCTAGGTTCGCTAGGGAGCGTGTTACTGCGTTGGACACACCAGTTCGCGTCTGATCAGTGAAGTTAAGCAACGCAACGCCAGCTAGTACTAACATGGGTAGCCGCTTAGGAAAACTGGGTACCTCTAATACCCAGTCACCTGTGCAGTCTCTGCATTAGAACTGCGCAGTGGACGAGGCTGTCATGACCTTTGTAGTTGAAGGCCCTAAAACACCAAGGAATGAATAAAAAACCTAACTGTGCTCTACCGGGAAAATTTTCTACGAACGCTAGGATAGCCGCTCTATGATCGTTCATAATTATGTATTATGATTAAAATAGTCGGTTTTAGCACCAATTACTTATTTTTTTATGTTTTTTTTTTCAACAGGTGGGTGCTTTGTACAGGATCTAAGTAAACGCGAAATTTCACTCTCCCCCACCTTGTCATGATGGATGTGGATGCCTGATTGGGCTAAACCGACATTGGCCACTAAGGCATCTTTGCAGAGTGGGAAGAGAAAAAGCAACATGGTTGTTAATTCGGCTGGTTGGCATTCATTTGGAAGTGTAATTAGGAGGAAGATAGATGCTCAGTGCTCATGAGGTCAGAGATCTTGTTTCAATTTTTAATTAACTTGTTTACTTTTGTAATTATATCTCGGTTGGCAATGCAGATGTCTATTGTATAGGCTTGTGTATGTTTTTTTATCAATCGAACCGAGATGTTGTCAGATAATTCAATCTGAAATCACCTACCCCCCTCTCTTTCTATCACCCTAATAAAGTTAACGTCATAGACAAGGGTGACGATGGCGACGTTGGATTGTGATGACTAGAGAACGACTTGTGGGGACACATTTTTGGAGGGGTTTTTGCTATTTCAAAATAGTAACGTAACCTGTTTTATTCAACACACATGGGTACAAAAAAAGGGACACAGTGTCTATGTACTGCTAGAGAATTCACCAAAATAACTATATAGAAAAATGTTAAGTTTGATTGCAGTTTTTTTTTCTTCAAATCTCCTCTTACCTGTCGTCTCTCTTGTCCCCTTTGATTGTCTTCTGGCAAAAATTTTTTTGGTGGTTTTTCCCCCTTGGCCGCTTCTTGATAACGCATAAGACCTTGATATGTGCTGAGTGGCTTGTAAACATGGATCGCGGTGGTTTTGTGACAAGTTCATCATTAAGATATCTATCCAGGACAGAAATAATGAAAGGCTGATACTGCAGCTTTCTTTCTGTCCAGTTTAAGTATAGCCAAAAATTCACTGGCTGAATATTCTTTATGGTTCATTGAAGTGGTCAATTTACAAATTTCTTATAGCTCATTAGCATAAAGTAATGCAAGGTCGGGGATTTGGACTGGGCAGAAAATTACGTCCCGAGGAGAAACTACAAAACACAGCCTACAGGCCATTAGAAAGTATGAAAACTTTCAAAAACCGTTTTGTTTTATTCTTATTAAGATGCATTAACTTTCGCCATATTGGGGCTTGGGAGATAACGATGCACCCGAGAAGCACCGGTGCATCCCCAACGCCGCGTGAAATGTAGCCCTTTCCCTCCGATAGAGGGTCTGGGGCCCATTTTGTCCCATTGGAATAACTGAAAGATCTGTTAGACGATATTTTTAAGCTGCTAATTGCCAGCTTACTACGGAAACCCCTTTACTTATTTATCGTTGGTCGATTTTGAGTCGTTGGGCACCTCGATCTTGATGGGGAGGTATGGCTTCATTTCGGTCAAAGACCAATTTGAAAGGGTAGCTATGTGATGTCGTGCACACAGCACGGGATCACAAATTTTACTTACCCTTTGGCAAACAACTTCTCTCTCTTTACAGAAGGAAGCTATATATCTGCGTCCACTTGGATCTCAACTACGCAGCAATAGACTCACGGGCCCAGAGGATAGTGAAACCTCACAGATCAGGGCCCTGTTTGTTTTTCATTTGGCTATTTTGTTTGTCACTTCTTACCTTTGTAGGCTTTGACATCATGACTGGCAACTTGCTTTGTAGTTTGTTTTGCATTAATTGTGCGCAGGTTCGAGGCTGGCTGCTGTCATTACTTATCCGTTTCTTATTTGTTTCGTTGGTGTTGTAGGGCCCTTCAACTACAAAAATCATTAGAGCCCCGTCCACTGCGTAGTTCTAATGCAGAGTCTGCACAGATAATTTATGGACATTAGCAGTACCCAGTATTTCCAGGCGGCCACCCATGCCAGTATACCTACTAGCTGGGGTTGCGTTGCTTAACCGGTGATCAGGCGAGAACTGGTGTATCCAGCGCAATAACTTACTATCCAGGGTAGTTTATAAGTATGTGTACCTTCGGATGAAGGGCTCGTTCCCTCCCCCAGTTCTAAAGATAGCCATGATAACTGACAGACTGACGTGTTTTTTACGTAATAAGAAAATGGACGTAGTTGGTGCCTCGCGAAAAGTGTTACATATTTTGGAAAAAATTATGTGGATTTTCAATATTTTTTTATTTAATTGGGTTTTAGTTAGTTTATTGTTTTAGTTTTTTTTCTCTAGTGGCCCGAATTTATTTAAAATGTGTTAAAAATTGAAACAGTTTCACTCGCAGGTGTGCAACGACGATTTGTAGGATTAAGTCTATTACACAACTTGATTTGTATACAGTACAGAAGCACGAATATTTTACAAGTGAATGACAGCGATTGTGGAAGATAAGCGCTTTTTTCTTTAAGTTTTCTTATCGTTTTAATTTAAACGTTTGGGTAATTTGACCCGTTCTAGACGATGATTAACAGATCGCTTTCCTTCTGCGCAATCTGAGTGACGTCATAAACAGTTGTTTTAAATTAATGAACTCTCTACTTTACTTAAAAAACACCTAACGTGAATTAGGCCAAGTTTCATATTACATCAGGTAGTTATAATCTCTATATTGCATGTACCTGGAACAACTGCATCTTGCCTGTTTCCCATCTGTGGCAGGGTGGAATACCAAAATGTCCTTCATACTCTAGTTCCAAAAGTAGTTTTATCGTATGTCCCATCTTCAGTTTTTGTTGAAGCGCATGCTTTAGGCCCCAGTTCTGATCTGTTCTGATACAGATTTAACAGTTTGTGGTGTGCATTGTGCCATAGTCATAATGCTTTTGAATGGTCCTTACAAGGATTGAGCCTACTGCACTGTAACATTTCTTTGGCATTTGACGTCTCCAAATGCAATCCTGTCAGCATTTGCCATATATGGAGCCAGACATTTTGACTCATGACATGGACCCAGTGATTTTGGCGCATGATATGGACCCAGAAAATTTGACGCTTGATATGGGTTCAGCGATTTTAATACATGGTGTGGGCTCAGACCAAACTTCCAGGACGTTTTATTGAACAACCACGCAGGTAATTGAAGGGCTAAATCCGTATTATACGATTCTGTCAAACGTCTAAGAGCTCTTTCTACATGGCAAAATATGTAGGAGTCATAATTTTCAATGTATTGTACAATTTTATCCAGGTGTTGGTAAATCAGTAGGTAGGGTTTTTTACGAAGCAACCTTTTCAGACTGATTCTAATTTCCATTTTGACCCTGTAACTACTTTGGTTCGTTGGTGTTTTAAGGCCCTTCAACTACAAGGTCATTAGAGCCCCTTCCACTGCGTAGTTCTAATGTAAAGACTGCACAGACACTACACTAATGCGACGATTGCCCAGTTTCCCCAAGCGGCCACCGATGTCAGTACTAGCTGGGATTGCGTTGGTTAACTATGTGCCCAACGCAATAAGCCTCTCGCATCACTTATCATTGTGCATAAGTTCATGCTACTGTAATGGGTATGAGGGAAAGGGTGGGTTGGGCAATACTCTTGGGGTATAAGGTGTGTCACGGTTCTGGAAACGAGGACCCTCCTCATACAAAAAACTGCTGAATAGGTACAAACTCCAACATGCTATAGTGATGGGTGATTAAATCTGGAGCAGTTGCCCTATAATATTATTTTAATTCATGGTAACTTTTATGGCCTTTACATTGGCAGGGTAGAGAAGTGCTCTAATGTATCTATTGCGTGTGATAATGCAGCTGCTCAATATAGAGTTCAATATTTAAAATTATATTATGTTTTACACGCAATTTCTTCTTTAAGATCTACTCTATAATCAGTTAAAGGTTATTTGAAAATCCAGTGTACGCCTGATTGTTGTTTTGGAAGGGGTTAGGATTGTCATCTCCATTGGGTTCTTGACATCATATCGTGAACAATGACTTCACATCTGACAGATCCCCCGCTTCTACTTTGACTGCAGCCAGGATCGTACTTGCTCGCCATGGACACATTTCTCAAACGTTATCAACTCCAACAAATTAGAGCTGACATCCGCGAGCCTTTTACACTGGGATTAGTTCGTGAAGACATCATTTTGAAATTTAGGTTGTTTGTTTGTTGGTGTTTTAGGGCCCTTCAACTACAAGGTCATTAGAGCCCCGGCCACTGTGTAGTTCTGATGCAGAGGCTGCACAGACACTACACTAATGCGACGATTTTTGGATACTATCGGTACCCAGTTTTCCCAAGGAGCCACCCATGTAAGTACTAACTGGGGTTGCGTTGCTTAACTTCAGTGATCAGACAAGAACTGGTGTGTCCAACGCAATTTGCCGCTCCCTTCTTCAAATTTAGAACCCTCTTCTAGTGTTGTGAGATGGGATTAGGGTGAGTGCTGATGAGACAATACCCTGAACAGGCGAAGGCGAAATGAATTCGAAATCGACAACGTTGAAAAGGCAGTGGACAGAAGGGAGGATGATGGAAAGAGGGAAGGTGAGAAAAAAACCTTATGGGTGACATATTGGACTGTTTCTGACCTAATTCACCTACTCTTGAAACGACCCATATAGTTGTCTCGCAGACTCAGGGGCCTATATTGTTCAACTTCAGAACCACATATACAGTCGTGTGGGCACGTGGTGGTTCAGTTCCTGGTTATAGGTTTGATCCTGGCCTTCCTACGCACGATAGGTGGCTGAGTCGAGAACCCGGTGTTGTTTACGATATTACCACTTCCCAGAGGACTGCTTGCGGCACGAAGCTGCACTGGCATCGCTAAGTTGACCACAGCGCCGGTAAATCTCTAACTAAATCAAAACTAGCTCGATAAGAAATGCTGAGGCTGCCATGCACTCCATTTATCATCGATGATAATACCAACCTTATTAACAAATAATCATAAACAGGTGTTTACTGACACATAGGCGGCCAACCACTTTATTTTTCGCTTTTGTTGTCGTTGTCGGGTTGTGGTAGTAGTGGTGGCGGCGAACGGCGAGGTTTTGTGAATGATATTTACTGCTTTTCAAGTTTCTCTGATGACCTTCAAATGAAGTACAGAAAGTAATTTTTTTCACCTTGCTGCAACCTATCTAAGGTGATGTTGTGGTGGTAAAGTATTCACAAATTATTGCTACGCTGAAATGAAATTGTGTCTTTTTTTTATAAATAATTTACGTCGCCATATCTTTATTTTGAAACTGACAATTTTTCTTATTATTTTTCTGTTTCTTCGAAGAGTTTTTGAATTTCTAAGGGAAAAACTAAATAGAAAGTTAAGATAGCCATCTTAGTTGCCATTCTCCAATGACAGGCATTTACAGCACTGAGGTTGAGAGCGCGTCAACTGATTGGGACGTTGTCATTGGCCAACTCGGAGTGCACGTGCAATGACGTAGGTGCTTGTAATGGTGGTGGAGAGATAGGATGAGAGATAGGGTTGGTAGCTGTTGGTTGAACTCGTGGTCGGGGGAGATGCTAGTAGTATGACTATGTGAAACGTGTCAGCCAACGATAATAACGGCAGAATTGGCATCCATTCATTGAATTGCGGTGGCGGCATCGTCAGTGACGACATCATCTCGTCATTAGTTTTGTTAGCGTTTAAGAGCACGTTGACAGGGCTGGTGGAGGGGGGTCATCCAACTAGTACTGTGAGGCTAGCAACGGATGATGGGATGCTGTACTACTTAGTCGTGTGACCAGTGGCGGCGGACAAAGGTAGTTCAGTAGTGCATCAACTGTGATCGTCTACGTACAACCACCGTAGTAGACAAGAGACACACCGTACCAACTACAAACTTCGTACTGTTTCGGTGCTGTTTGTTATTGTTAGATGTAGCCGGCAATATTTACGATTGAGACAAGTTTTTTCCGTCTGCTGCCAAACATTTTTTTTTTTTGCTTTGCAGAGATACCCACCTCTGTCCCCCCCCCTCTACCTTCTTCTTAATCTTGATAATTTTCATATACACTTTTTGCAGACATCTTCCTCCTCCTACTCCATTTTTCTTCCCTCAATTCCCTCTGCTGCAATCTCCCAATTTTTCACACTGCTGAATGAATAAGTGTGTGCATTTTTATTGATTTTATTATGATGATTGTATTGAGTTGAAACTCAGAAACAAAATAAGACGTGTGACTACTGTACCTACCGCTACTACATTTCTTTCCGGAAATCCGTGTGTGTCAGAACTGTAGCATTTTTTTTGAAATTATCGGAAAAAAACGTAAATGGCATGGATATCATTTTATCATTTCGACGTTTAATATGTGCGTCAATATTTCCTCCTATATTATTAAATGCCGAATTGTGGATCTGTTTGAAATTGTCATCACCTGATACATAGTTTCGGATTTGGTTAATTTGATCGTTTTACCGAATTTTTGGTAACCATGATTCTATTCGAATTGGTTCGTTTGATTTGGTGAAATGTCGTCCTTCGGCACGACTTCGTCAGAAGAAAATCGTTGATTGTATAAAAAAAGTGTGTGCAAATTATTATTTATATTGATACGAAAAAAATAGAGCTATTTATATTTCATAATATTCTATATTTGTTATCAAGAGGATCTATATCATCTTTTTTATTAATATATTTTGATATTATTTTATAAAATGATGCCACAAAAATGTGCTCTTGTCTACTCGGTCGAATAGGAGTTACCGTTTTATTGGCTATTTATTGCCTCCTTCATTCAAACAGCAATTTTAGGTAAGGCGATATCACGGTTTTCTATTTCTTTGAAAAGTTTCACCTATTAATTTGATTATTTTTCAGTTTTGTTTTATTGATGTGGAGTTGGTTTTTATTGACCCATACATACTTTTCCTTTTCTATTTTTGTATCTTCTGGTTTAACTCGTTTGTTTTTTTACTTCTCTGCCCTCACTTCAACATATTTTTCTGTCACATTGTCTCGCTTACTCTCCTCATTCATACTTTACCTTTTTTTGTGTGTATTTTTGTTAATTTGCAAATTAGGTTTTGGAGTAGTTTTACCACCTTGTTGTACAGACAACGTGCGCCCAGATAAAACTTCATATTCTGACAGGCTGACTATTATTTAAAAATGTTAACATTAAAATAATTTTAACATTTAAATAATGTTAACATTATTTCTTGTCCACCACACGGTCATTTCTCAAATCTTTCACAATATTTTGGGTAATGAAAGGCGTCTATTTCTAAAGCATACACACATAGTATAAATAATTCCAAACTATTTTTAGGCTGAGATGTAGCCAAATTGACATAATTGCTGATTTCTTTTTTAATCGGATATTTACTTTTTTTTTGAAATCGTGCAAGTTGCACATTTTGCAAATACAACATTCCCATTTTTTACAGTATTTTTCTTTGAGTTTGGATAAAAATGCACTTCCCTTTCATCTCCTCGTGGATTTTTTAATATGGCGAATATTTTGTTTAGAAGTTGTCCTGTCTCCTCTATCCCATTCAATAAATTTTGGCACTACATTGCTAGCTGTCAATTTTTCTGCTCCCCCTCTCCACATTGTCTTCCTACCTCAGTCATGTGTAGTTCTAATTCAGCCCGAATTAATATTCAAGTTTGTTTTATTTCCATTTGATTAGCATACACCTCTACAGAAAAATTGTTTCTGCGAGGTTATATTTTGAAATATTCCTTCACATATTTTTTTTGTCTCTCAAGATTGTTGTTGTTTTCATTTGCCTGTCTTCACAAATTTGCCACACGTTGTTGTTTCGCTTGATTTAGTCTATCAATCATTATTTTCTTCTGCTGAATCTTAAAAGTTGTTGAAACCATAAAGAAAGAGACAGAAAAGGTAGCATTTTATGGTTAGTATGTAACTAATCGAAGTGATTTTTAATTATTTCACTGATGGGAGGGAAGGGTTGCGATTAGAACTGATTTTAGACCTCTGTGTGTATGTGTGGAAGGGGGAAATATTCAGAAATTTGAACCTGATTTGGGTCAAGAGTTAATTTACTCGCCAGTGTGAATCTTATTGAGTGAACGCACCAACCTTCCGTCCTATTTCTTTTCAAATTTCAATTAAATAATTAAATAAACAGAGTATCTTTTTCGACTGATGACATTAATTCAGGCTTGTTACCCCTCCACCTACACACACACTCTAGTTTTTTTGTTTTTTTTTCCCCCTGATCCTTTAAAAAAATGTAATATTTTGCAACATATCTCTGGTCTGGTTAATTTCTTTCTTTGTTAATCATGTCAATAAATATAAACTAATCTCATTATTTTTTCTCCTCTGTCGTTATCACCTGACTAAATATATAGTCTCATAATTAATCTTGTTACAATATTTGAAACAGGTTATAAATTTCTTTTTATGAAAAATATATTGATAAGTATTCGTAAAGGTAGTATAAATAGTAATTCATAATCAGAAATAATTTGTTTTTTTCTTTTGAATTGCAATGTTGAAGTCTATTTTTGGTAGGTAAGTTTAGTTGGAGTTGTTGAAACTGCCATAGGTATCTCAAAAGTTGAAATTGACTTTCTCTTTGACACAATAGAGTCTGCTAAAGTGTAATATATTCATTGCTAATAAATAGTTATAAGGTGCGCGCGTTTACCCCGTGGCTTGGCTCGTTGCTACTCAACCGTTAGGTTGATATTGATTTACTATTTGGCTAGTTTGATTTATTGTTTAATTTGCATAATTTGATAGGATTTTGATACACCGTCGGCTGAGGCTGTTTGGTTCCTTCTTCTGGTTTCACATTGTAAAGCTTATGCACCTCATTTATTTATATATCTGTATATACAATCAAATGGCTCGTATGGGCGGGCGTCCTGTTCATCTTCTATGTCATCAAAGGTTGAAGCAGAAATTGATTTTCTTTGTCGTAACGCGGTGTGGATAATAACTACGATCATCTAACTTCATTTACATGAATGAAATTTAGCGAGGAGAATACTACCAAATGCCTAAAAATATTTCTGACCTCACTAGCTGAGTTTGGAGTGTGCGCTTTCTACTTAAAATGCATCCAGGTTAATCGTCGGTTGAGGTTTCCTTGGTCTTTTCTTTTTCTAGTAGAAAAAGGGGTCGTTTCGGGACCGAGGCCAGTGGTTTCTATCGGACGAGAGAGGAATAAAGTCTCCAAATGTGCCCTTCCGTAGTGTGGTAAGTCACGCGGTGGTCCCATGTGGAGCGGGTCTACGTCAATTTGGCGCATATATAATTTGGCGTACATACCGATCTCTTGGGTGCCCAAATTTGTTCAAAATTGCAACGGTCATAACAACATATTTCAACAGTCATAACAACAGTCATTGCAAGGTAATAGAACAATGAATGCCTACCATAACTGTGTTATAGGGCCCTAATGACCTTTGAAGTCGATGGACCCTAAAACACAAACAAACCCAACTGTGTTATACGGGACCGTTGCAATGACTGTTATGCCCACGCGTGGATCTAGGATGGGGATTTTGGGGTTGCAACCCCTCCCATGCACATATAAACTTATATTTGCATAATATGTGAGGTTTAGCTCAACCCCCCTGTATTAGCTAACCCCCCCCGCCGAAAATCCTGGATCTGCCACTGGTTATGACAGTTGCAATTTTGAACAAATGTGTGCACCCAAGAGATCGGTATGTACGCCGAATGTGTATGTACGCCAAATTGTCATGCGCCAAATTGACGTGATCCCATGTGGAGCATACGATGTTGCCTGCATGTAAGTGTAGGAGCTCTCCCTCCTGGCTCTTTTTGTTCCGGACGAGACGTCAGCCTCGAGTGTGCCGTTCGTCGAATGAAGGTAAAACCGTTTGGCTACCTTTCCGTTTCGGCATTCAGGGAAATATAGATGTAGATGGGCTCAATTCCCAGGTGCAGGTCAGGCTGACCCCTCGTAGCGTTGTTAACTTACTGATTGTTGTTAGAGGCCGACGCTATACAGTCAAACAGTGTGTCGGTAAAGCTGTTTTTCTTATTCAAGGGCATCTCGGGAGGTGAGCGGTAAATTGCGTTGGACACACCAGTTCTCGTCTGATCACTGAAGTTAAGCAGTGCAACCCCAGCTAGTACTGACATGGGTGGCCGCTTGGGAAAACTGGGTACTGCTAATACCCAAAAATCGTCGCATTAGTATAGTGTCTGTGACGTCTCTGCATAAGAATTATGCTGTGGACGGGGCTCTGATGACCTTTGTAGTTGAAGGGCTCTAAAACACCAACAAACAACAAAAGGCATCTCGGATTAGCGGAGACCTTCCGGCTTCAGCTTCAGTATCCTGAGTCAAGAAAACTTATAAGGGATTTGCTTATCTTTCCATCGGAATGCGGCGGAAATCTCAAGGAATGAGCACACCTTCGCGTGGTTAAGATTTCTTCACTGTGACCCCCGACCTTTAAACACCAATCTTATTCAGGTTTCTACTAGGATTCTTTACCGAAACTCCTGTAAGGTAAATTCTGCTCATGTGTTCTCAAAATATTCCTTGCAACGTGCCAGCGTTTCTCTCTTCCCTGCTTGCCTTTGGGTTCGTGGATGCAGCAATCGGGGATGGATTCTGGTGGTTTCAGCAGAACATTCATGTGGGTCTGCGCTGCCCTGCCGTGGTAAAAATTGTGTCGCATCCTAAATCATGTCGCCCGGTTTCACTAGGCCCATTGTATCACAGTATGGAAAGTTTCTATATTTAAATGTTATTATTAAAAAGTAGTACTGCATCCTTGCACTTTCCAATGAGAGTAAGGGCGACAAGAATCATGTAATTGTCTGGCAGTGTTACTCAAGAGTGGCATGTCCGGAATGGAGATCACAGGTTTGTTTCCTTTGCCGAACATTGGCTGCTTCTGTGATCTGATGAAATAACCTGTAATGACGTATCGCAGTACGTGCCACGCAATAATGATGCACACACGCGTGTAAAATAGTAATTAATCTAGGGTAAGGTAGCATTTAATTGAATAGTGATCAGAAGTCGTCATCTTATTCTTTACGTAGATCATCATTAGGTTGAGGATAATAACCACATTAAAAATGAAGATTGATTTTGAGGGAGAAGTTTCTGGTCTTGAAGACAGGTTATTGAAGTCAGAATGAATTTTGGGAGGGGTCAATTTGAAGACCACACCTAAAATAATTACACTGCAGACTTACTCTTTTGTTTACGTGATGTGTTTTTTTGAACTTGTTATACATTTTAGTTCCAATATAGAAATCGATCATGCAGTCATTGTTTAAATTTACAGCCTTGTTGCTCATATTGAATTCACTAATTGCGGAACGGGGGAGGGGGTTTCCTGATGGTGGTAGAGCATATTAGTAGTGGACTAGTGTAGTATGGCCTACATGTGCTCCCTCCTCTGTTCTTCGAATAAGGCCAACACTATCAAGTTAAGCATATTGTGATCTAATCTGCAATGAGATGGGTGCCTGTGTGATTAGTTGGGTTTATTCGACAGTAATTAGTTCTTAAGGTTGACAAAGGGCTCTTTTTGTTGAACTTCTCTCAACTCATCCAGACCACTCGGTGTCAGGACTTTACTTCTCATCAGACGGGATGCGAACCTGGGATTTCCTTCTTGCCTGGGTCGAAATTATATCTCACAGGTTTATATGAAACGTGGACTAAATTATTCATTGTCCACTGCAATCCTGCAGGTCGTAAGAGGTATCTACAGCGGTTATGACAGACAGGGCAGGTTCAGACGTCGGTTTATTTTTGGTCTCAGACCAGTGCCCCGCATATTTTGGAGATTCACTAATAACTTTGACTTACAGTATGATCATTTAAGGGGATAGCAATTTAATGTACTGCAGTAAGCATTACCAATAAAAAGGAACAACCCTCTTACTTCACGACGAATAAAAGGCATAACATCATCGAACCTAACTGAATCGGACCTAACCTAACTCGTAGTCAGAAACAGGAATACTCCAGTGAAAGACTTGAAAACCTTTGTCTTACTACTGTTGTCAGTTCTTGTAACCTCCCTGTTTCACCTGAGAAACCCGAATTCATGGGCTCTTAAGCCTACGATAGACTAGGAATGGATGATAGATGTTTGTTTGTTGGTGTTTTAGGGCCCTTCAACTAAAAGGTCATTAGAGCCCCGTCCACTGTGTAGTTCTGATGCAGGGACTGCATAGACACTACACTAATGCGACGATTTTTGGATACTAGCAGTACCCAGTTTTCCCAAGCGGCCACTCATGTCATTACTAACTGGAGTTGCGTTGCTTAACTTCAGTGATTAGATGAGAACTGGTGTGCCCAACGCAACTTGCCGCTCCCATGGATAATAGATGATAAAGTCCAATGGCCCCAATGATTGTTGGGGCCGTCTGTGATGTCTATACAAACCTATTTTGAGAGCTACGTATTCGTAATCCCTGCAGTTGACTTTCGACAAGCTGAATTATGTCCTTCGTGAATTTTTTTTTGCAATAAGTTATTGTTCCTTAACTTGTATTAATCGACGACAACAATTCAAAAGAAGTAATCGGAATTTTGAGTGACAACATGATGGGGTGGTTTTGATGCGTTTATTTTTCACGCTGCATGACTGAATGGTTAGTTAGTTGTCGCATCAACTGTTGTGTAATTTTAACTTTTTAATGCGCGAATGTTTGACTTTTTTGTTGTTTAACAGAAGTAGATGTCCATGAAATGATGCTTTGGGCATTTATAGCGTTGTTGGAGAGGGGGCGTCTATTTTTACTGCCCTTCTGCCTGTTCCTCCATCATCAGTGCAAGTAGAGAGTAATATACCATGGATTCTTGTCTTTCTCCATTTTCTATCTACAGAGCTGGGTGGGGCACACAAGAATCCCACTGTTCTAGGAATTTAACTGTTGCATTATGTAATTCGAGATATATGCAAAATATAGTATATAAAGTTCCATTGTCCTTACCCGAGAAAGTTAGGTTTCCTTAATAATAAAGTGGAGGGAAGACCGGAATTTTGTCTTACAACATATGGGAAACAAACGTCGTGTTGCTTTGTGTGGGTGTACGGTATCACCTGATGAGCCACTGGCCGTGAGTGTCCGTTTCAGGTGCAATCAATGGAAGCGGGCAGCTGTATTGCGTTGGACACGCCAGTTCTCGGCTGATTACTGAAGTTAAACAACACAACCCCAGTTAGTACTACGGAAGCGGCGAATTACGTTGAACACACCAGTTCTCGTCTGATCACTGAAGTTAAGCAACACAACCCCAGGGTGGCCGCTTGGGAAAATTGGGTACTGCTAATACCCAAAAATCGTCGCATGTGTGTAGTGTCTGTGCAGTCTCTGCATAAGAACTATGCTGTGGACGGGGCTCTAATAACCTTGTGGTTGAAGGGCCCTAAAGCACCAACATACAAAACCAGTTAGTACTACAATGGGTGGCCGGTTGGGAACATTGGGTACCGCTGATACCCAAATTCGTCGTAGCAGCGTAGTGTCTGTGCAGACTCTGCATTAGAACTACGCAGTGGACGGGGCTCTAATGACCTTTATAGTTAAAAGGGCCCTAAAACGCCCAGAAATCAACCAAAAAAAAGGTACAATCAAGGTATTTTTGGACGTGTTGTTGATCTTAAACATTCTTCTTCTGGTCATTTAGGACATCTGCCAGGGCTAGTGGCCTGCACTTATCCATAAGTAATGCTAAGGATTATTAACAGATGCATATGTGCTCATACAATTGGGACATTGAATTTGGTCTAAAAAGCGACTTTTCCTGATGAGTGTTAAACTTTTTGACATTGGCACTAACTTTAGAAGATGTGGTTTTCCGACGTTTAGTAGTTTCCATTTCTCACTTCGGCATTAATCTGATTTCGATAGGGTAATGATTTTTGCCCTCCTTCTTAGTATAGGACCGTGCAAGGACGCCGAACGAGGTTTATATGATGTTGTCTGCACGTCGAAGTAAAGCTCTTGAAGGACTGTGAGCAGGACTAGCCCTTTTTCTTGAAAGCTCTGATCCAAGGACAAGTGCTCCTTAGCAACATTAACAGCTAATTTCAAATTAAGGAATGCGTTCAAAATTGTCTGTCGGAAGTATTATAAGTGATGTTCAGGGTGTGCAGGACTAAATTATAACTTAAATCGTCTCTGTAGGTGAGACGTTGATTTGGAATGACCCTAGCACCTACGTAAGAGGGCATATACTAAGGTTTTTACCGACTTGATGTTCGCAAGCGTTGTTCAATATGAGGAGGAGGAACTACTCTCTAAGAGCTTAACATAAGAATGCCGAAAGGTTGTAGAAATAGAGATAAAAACATAGGGTCGAATGTGCTGACAAATGATACAGGAATTGAACACCTCTTGACACTTGCTTCAAGTGTCCTCCAAAGGCCTGCAGCGAAGCACTCAAAAATGTAAGGAAGACCACAGCGAGTGAGAGAGATTCAGTAATGGCTTTATTGCGGCCACTTTTCCACCCTCTTGTGGTACCCACGCAGGAAGCTGAAGGTATATCTAGTCTGTCCCTTCAGCATTTTTGGTAATTCTCACTTGTACATTGCCATTCTTCACCTTGCCCCATCTCTGTCCGTGCTTTTAATCTTCTTTGTTCCCATCCTCTGTCTCAATCATTCCTGCCGTTTTTTTACACATCTCATGTTTGTATCTCTCCTGTTTTTCTACCCCCTTATAGTCATTATGTCTCATTCTCAGATTTTTCGGGGGTCAGGAGATTAACCGTCGTTTTTTACCTGCCCCCACAACATTTAATGGTAGTTGCAAACTGACTAAGAACAACTCGGTGATAACTGTATTATAGGTAGGACAAAAAAGGGGGCACTTAACAGACCCTATAAATGCCATGTATCTGTAACAAACTCATCTTACAACAACTTAAAGACATGGAATTGTAGTTTTGAATGGATGCTCAGTAGGGCTTTTGTCCCATAACTCCACTGTCCCCCTCTTTCACTACCCCACTGTTTTGTTATTGTCCTCCTTATCCTCACCATAGTGTCTTGTAGGAGGGTAAAATTTCCTCCAAATTGTTCAGATTCTCTTGGAACTCGACTGGACTAACCGGTGGGTGAGTCTTGTGCAGATTAAGATCACTCTACGTGATGGCTACCTGAGGTGAACTACGTGCATGTTTAATGTAGAGGAATTTTACTGTCTGTGAGGGCAATAGTGGGCTGAGAGGGACTGGTCATCATTTAAAACTCATAATCTTGTGGCTAAAGTTCAAATCATGACTAGTATTTTGTCTGTGGAGCTCTGAAAATGTTTGTGGGCGTCCATTTAAATAAAGGAATCCGATTGAGAATTTGTATGGTTTTTTGTTTGTATTCAAAGTTAAATTTCTTTTTTTTTCGTTTGGTCCGTTTCGATTTTTAGTACCTTTAAATTATTGATGCCCATTGTTTATTTAACGTCGATGTCCCTACTGTTAACGCCAAAAGGACGACTTCTTACACCTGGGAATTTTCCACATCCACACGTGGAGAAAGAAAGACAGGGTTCTTTTAGATACAGACGACGCAACGTAAGGCACCCCATACGGGACCACCCCTGCGCTTCTTTCTTAGTAGAAAGATGGAAGCGAACCAACTCCACCAGGGTGACCACTAGATGACCAGTTGAAAATTAAAAGCATTATAGTAATAATGGTAGAGTAATAGGCATCAACATTGTTTTAATCTTTTCTGTTGTGTCTTGATATTTATTTAGCTGCCAGTCTGCCCCTAAACTGAGGTGATGCACACCCAAATCTCGTCTTCCAAACGAATTTCCTGTCTTTAAAGGGGTCTACAACTCATTTCTTTGATCAGTAGTGAACCAGTGGAGATTGTGTCTGGAGATTTTCAAGGGCGTTCCAATGATGCAGTTGGAGTCACACCCGCTTTTATCTACTGTTCAAGCAATGGTCTAGTTTGCTTCTCGGAACTTGGAATTCGTAATGCAGTCATATTATCACTGAACTCCCAGAACTACCTTTCAGGGCAGGCAATCAAAGAATAAGTTTGATTTAGAAGCAGAAGAGGAGGAAGTGGAATAAATCTGTGGCCTTACTTGCCGAATTTCTACTCATAATGTGTAGGACGTGAAAATTCCAGGTGTTACAACCAAATGACAGGTTGTAGGTCGTTGATGAAGAACGTTACTAATTAGAAGGTTTGGGTGAGGTTATGATATTGTAATTAGCTTTTTAGTCGAGTGACCGGTTGCTTTGTTTATAACACATTTGTAAAACATTGAACACTTGTATCTTTTAATGTGTACATCATCGTTACGTTGAAATTTTGCCTAAAACAATTAATAGAACTGTGAAGGATCGGGAGCGGGACACACCAGTTCTCGTCTGATCACTGAAGTTAAGCAACGCAACCCCTGGGTGACTGCTTGAGAAAATTGGGTACTGCTAATACCCAATAATCGTCGCATTAGTGTAGTGTCTATGCAGCCCCTACACTAGAACTGTGCAGTGGACGGGGCTCTAATAACCTTGTAGTTGAAGCGTCCTAAAACACCAACGAAACAAACAAATGGGAATTCCAGCACTAACTGACTCAAGGCAGCATATAACACTATATTGGCTAAGAGCAAGGAAGTATACAAATTCTGGACTTAGGGCAACACAGATAGCCCTATGTAGTATTACTGCTCTGGGGATGAGATACCGTAAATGACACGATGACTATTTGGTGTGCTGGCGGTCTGAGTTCAATTACCAATCCTCTTGCTCCTTCCAGTCGTCATTGGACGGTAGTTAGATGTGACCATTCTAAAAAAGTGTAAAAAATGTTGTGCCTCCTGTAGCCCCTGTGGCCAGTGCCGTAACAAGGGCGTGGCGAAAAAGGCGGCCGCCACGGGCGCAACTGGGTTTGGAGCGCAAAATTTTTAAGTTTTTTTGTCATTATTAGGCTACGGGGAGGCGCAAGTGAGAAACTTGCCACAGGCGCTTCATACCCCCGTTACGGCACTGCCTGTGGCTTACAAATAGCGTGTTGAACTACCGCGTCAGGAATTCCAGGTTCGATTGTGGACCGAGACGGCTTGACTTCTTTAAGGCGACAGAGATTCCTTGTCGAATGAGAAATCAAGGGTGGTCCCGAGTGCTGTTTACGGCCTCATCTGCACGTAAAATGACCTTACCAGTGGCGTCGCTAGGGCTGGCGTCACCCGGTGCGGATACACCATGGTGTCACCCCCCCCCCTCTCCCGAAAAAAGCCACTTCTTCAGCTTTGGTGTCACCCCATTTCTCATGATGCGAGTGGTGTTACCCGGTGCGGCCCGCACCCTCCGCGACCCCTAGTGACGCCACTGCACCTTACTACATGCAGTAAAATATGTGTAGTTCGCCGAAACTTTTCAGGTAGGTATAGTTGGTTCACATTCTGGCGCTGGTGGAGGAAGCGTGCCCTAACGAATCAAAATAGGTCGACAAGAAATAAATATAGAGGTTGCAGGCAGGTCTGGTTGCAGGATTAGGTTGGTAGCCCTTGTGTCCAACAGATCGCTCATCAGACAAAACTGGGCACTGGACCCTGCCGTAGAGGGGAAGAGGATTAATGACGATGATGTTTCCTGTATATTCCTATCGATTTCTATCTCAAATTCTTGAGTACCTGATTCCGATTGGGGAAACTAGTTTCAGGTATTGGTATAGTAAAATATATATGCAGTTTGAAGAAAACCACAAGCTCGCCAAATGTGTTGTTTGGCAACATTGTCAAATAACTTCTATTGTTTTGACTTCCGTAGAATTGGGGCGTGGATCTAAAAGATTCTTCAGCATGAACATTGTCAATTTTCTCTCCTTAAAAAGCAATTCGGATAAGGGGGAGAAATTTTTTTTTTATAGATTTACGGAGGATTTAGGGTGTCAATTGTTACTTGTATTAAATTACTAAGTAAGTGTGCATGCAGTTTCTTTGAGAATTTCGCTACAAGTTCAACTTAATGATCACTTTGCGTTTTAGGTAATGATAATGTTATCCATGACATTGTTGTAGGATAGCATCTTCTTCTTCTCTATCTCACCGTGTCCCTCCTTAAAACTTACAACTTTTACTAACTATTCCAATGTAGATATTTAATGATAGGATTAAGTCGCGCACAAAAAAATAGAGACGATATAAAATATATATACACACACATAAGAAGTCTTAAACATTATCATTAAAAAAACTTACCTGTTCCTGGTTGAAATGAATTGTTACCTTATATGGTAGCTAGTAATCATTAAGGTTGTATTCTTAACGTAAGCAACTGGCATTTGATGTTCCCTCTCCCTTTCCTCTCTTAGATCATAAAGGTAAAAATGGTCTTAGAAAATAATTTCAGACCCCCCCTCCCCCCCAAAAAAATTTGGATAATATATTTCATGTTGCAATCTAATTTCTAGAATTATTCTTCCCCGCAGTTTACAGATATTCATTTTCTGCACATGCTGCTGCTGCTGCACGAAAGATGCTATAATTGAGAAATCCTTTAGATGATAACGACATTTTGAATGTTTTTTCTTATTTCTTCTTCTGAGAAGAGAGTACTTATTCATACCCATTAAACTACTCTATTTGGAAATTATTTTGACACAGAAATGGTTTTTTACTATCACTTGTTGGAAGGGTTTTAATAGTAGATATCCCCATTGAAGGACACAGTGTTGATTGGTTGGCTTTGTTAATGTGTCGGTTTGTAACCTGCTGCAGAGAAGAAGAAAGCACTTGAGAAATTTGTATGATCTACAGCTCATACTGTTGAGAAAGGCTTCTTTGATGTCCTGCCTCACCCTGGGTTCCCTATGCTAATTTCCTTCGTGTTTAAGAATTATTCGGGAGCGGCGAGTTGCGTTGGACACACCAGTTCTCGTCTGATCACTGAAGTTAAGCAACGCAACCCCAGCTAGTACTGACATGGGTGGTCGCTCGGGAAAACTGGGTACTGCTAATACCCAAAAATCGTCGCATTAGTGTAGTGTCTGTGCTGTCTATGCATTAGAACTATGCAGTGGACGGCCTAATGACCTTGCAGTTGATGGGACCTGAAACATCAACAAACAAACAATAAGAATTATTCGAATGAAAATCCTCATTGGCCGCATTCAGACTAGAGAGCATCTCCACTGCGTTTTCTTGGTGAATAGGTGTTGCATTTAATGAGTATATCTTTCTGTTGATGAATTAGGCGGTTTAATACCCCGCCTAGGTGGGGCAGAGGAGCGGTTCGAGGTTGGTTACAGGTCCCCAATGCGCACTCCGTCGGATAAGAAAAGTAAAGCCTTGGTCTCGTATGAAAGTCCCTTGCTACATGATGTAAAGTGTGCCTGTAGTTCGGCATAATTTCCAGGTGTAGGAGACTGCCTTTGGAAAAGGTGCAGGACTTGCAGCATTAGGTTGGTAGACGGCTGCGTGAAATACCGTCCGTGAGTGCTCTACTGTTCCAATGCCATGAATCCTTTGTGACGGATACCTTGCTAGTGAGATTTTTCATGCAAGACCCATATGCCTAGATGTCCACCAGCACCCTAGCTACACCTTTGCCTTTCGCCATAGGCAGGAAAAGGGTTAGTAATGATGATGCATAAGACGGATTAATACAGGGTGTAACTGGTATCAGATGTGACCCACCAGTCTAGATAGCATACTTGGCTCTGTGCTGTATTCATGCGGTGATTTCTTTCCAATTAGAGGAGCGTTGCAAATACACCCTCCTCGGACAGTGGTTGTTTTTAATGTGGGTGATGTTACCAGAGTGTTAAAAGAAATCCTTTCAGCCCGGGAGTTCCTTTTAATTAGTTCCCACATTTTGGTGTTGGTTAATGAACTTTAGTGTTGATACAGGCTGGCTGCCTTATAGATAGGAGGGAACGGCTTGTTGCGTTGGACACCCCAGTTCTGATCTGATCACTGAAGTTAAGCAAGGCAACCCCAGCTAGTACTGACATGGGTGGCCGCTTGGGAAAACTGGGTACTCCTAATACTCAAAAATCGTCGCATTAGTGTAGTGTCTGTGCAGTCTTTGCATTAGAACTACGCAGTGGACAGGGCTCTGATGACCTTTTAGTTGAAGGGTCCTAAAACATCAACGAACGAACAAAATATTCATAGAAAGCATTTCACATGAAGCGGTCGCATCTCACTTCGGAGGCATGGCACATGAACGCATAACTGTTCTGTTTTTCTTTTCATCAGTTCATGGACGTACCCACATTTCGGTTTTAGGGCTACGTGGTTTAATCTCTTTCTACAGTAGATCCACAGGCGTGCCAGCACAGTGTGCAATGTCTGCGATGTACACAAGCGCCAGGCTATTAAAAGTGCCCCAGCCCTCTACTTGCTTTTTAGAACCGGTCCCCTGATCTGCCATAGCCAGTGATAGGAACGAAGTCAACATTCCTAGGTGATGCTGTGACAAATGTGTGGCATATACCAGTTATTGTTGAGGCCTTTTCTCATTCGAGAGGGGGAGATAGGTGCACCAACTAAGTTCTTGCACATAGGTGCCGAGCACTACTGGCCCACCACTGAGTAGATCCGATGTCTGTTGTAGAAATAAGTGCATTCATTGAACTCGCTATTTTCTGGTATGAGACGTGACTCGGACTTTTGGTCGTTTATTTGAAAACGCAACATGATAAATATCTCTGAATTAAGGAGTTGAAGTTTCTTTCGTATCAAGTTTAAGGTCAGATTTATTTGCTGTAGTCATTTGTACAGGACAGAGGTAATAGGTCCTTCGAAATAGTGTATTGGGACCTGCTGATACCCTGCACGTGATGTTAAGGAATTATTAAAATGGTTTCTAGATCAGGTAAATAGTTAATTATGTTCATGCTCCCTTAGATATCTTCTTCTTTTACGGATATTTGGAACTGGTGATATCCTATTGGACCATAGGAGAGCGAGAAGAGGAGATTCAGACGTATGCTGTAACATTAAGGCTGTGATTTGTGCAATGACCCTAAGAATGAAAATGAGGCTCTTCAAAAACTACATTAGTTTTGAAAGTTAAGAAGTACTCATATTTCTAATATCTTAATTGCAGTGATAAATAGGCGACTTTTACGAGTTTACAGTTTATTACCTATTGCAATTAATGGAAATTAGTGAGCACGTATATAATAGCTAAACATTTTTATGATATATGACCACTTAGAGCTCATTAACTTCTAAATAAAGAAAATCTCATTTTCAAACATCTAAAAGAGAAGACAACCTGTATTTTCAGAAAATTGCTCTTAGCATTCCATTAGATATTTTTTGTGCAATCGTCCAATGGTAGCCATTAACGATATTTGTATCGATTTCTGTTGTATACAGTGCTTTCGTATTGACGTCACTGTCATCTCGTCTGATAGAGGCAGTCACCCTTAATGTCTTGTAGATCTTATCCGGCCGCCCCATGACAAGATAAATGAAGTTGCATCTCAACTGATTAGTGCTAAAATGATATTTTTTGTTCTTTGTAGCGGTTGTGATGATAACTATCAGATCCAGAAGGTCAAACATGTTGCATAATAAATACTAGTAGTACTGACACTAGTAATTCACTGTTTGTTTGGCTTGATTGTGGAAGATGTGTTCAGGCTCGACACTGGACGGCATGCTTTCCTAAGTTGAGAAGTTAGTGTGTGTGATATACAGTATTACTTCAGGATTCGCAGTTGCACCCAGTGGCGTAACTTCAGGCAAGAGACATTCGAAGCGCCCTCCCTCCCCTGTTGCTTGTCCTGAACAGACCTGCTACACGTTTGTGGGCACTCTTTATTTGCCGTAAAGTCGTCGTACAGACATTTTGTCGTGGCGACTGATTTCCAGCAAGGCGGACAAGGCGCCCCCAACGTAGCGCTTTGTTGGCAATTTGACCCCATTGGCCCTAAAAGTAACGCCACTGGTTGCACCATTTAGAGCCGCGGGCCACCCGTCAGTTGCCGATGAACGTTTTCTACCTTTTTTCTCTCTCCTTTCTATCCATCTTAGGCCGCTCAGTGCTCAAGTGTAACTCATAACATGGTATGACCTTCATCCTGAGGTGGGAGCGCACTGTAGGTTTGTTGTTTGATGGTGTTTTAAGACCCTTCAACTCCAAGGTCATTAGAGCCCCGTCCACAGCATAGTTCTAATGCAGAGACTGCGACGATTTTTGGGTATTAGGCTATGTCCTAAGTGGCAACGATCAGCGTGAGCGGGCGTGCACACTTTGCCTGATTCTACTCCTCAAAGCGGACAAACCAATTGGGCCTACATTTAAATGGCGAGGGAAGAGAGAGGGCGAGAAACAGAGACAGATTTTGGAAACTCGTATTCGGTTTTGCGTGCCTGTGAGTCTAATGCTGCATTAACCCCACATTACACTTCACACATGAACCCGACACAGGATAAACATGTATCCGTTCTTTTTATTATTTCTCCATAGTTTGGAGATTATGAGCCGAAAACTATGCAGCAATTGAGATGTTTGTAATGAAAGGGGAATGGGGAGATTATTGATTAAACTTGGTTGCGTTATGCTTTTAATAGTCGTTTTTCATTCAGACAATTGAGGAATTGCGGAATCGGAAATATTTCAAAAAATGGTTATATGCAGCGGAAGAACGGCTTTGAATCATTTGCCAGCTTGCATTAGTTTTTTTTAATATCAGATTTGTCGTACTTACTGTACTTTATCCTAGTGTGCATTGTTGCCAAATGTTTGAGGGAGTGGCGTATTGCGTTGGACACACCAGTTCTAGTCTGATCAGCATGGGATAGTACTAGCATGGGTGGCCGCTTGGGAAAACTTGGTACCGCAAATACCTAAAATCGCCGCGTTAGTGTTAAGCTGGGTTTACACTGCACACAACTGTTTCATTAGGAGAGTCTCGCAGTGTAAACGGGGACTCACCCCGAAATTTGCTGTCCTAGGCAGCCTCGTGGTGAGCCGCCGCACTGCCGGTTTTTGGAGGCGCATCAAAGGGTTTCGCCACTCCCACTTCGTGTAGTGTTACTATAGATACGTTTTGCATGCTTGCCTCATGCAGTGTTTCGCTGAATGTAAACAGGGAGGGCGAGACGGGCGAGATTGCTGCAAACCTGCCGAAACAGTTGCGGTGAGTATGTTGCACGCAGTGTAAACCCAGCTTTCGTGTCCGGACAACTGTTCACTTAAGACAATTGTTCACTTAGGACAATTGTTCACCAGATTATTGTTCGTTCAATTTATCATTTTTTTACATTATTATTATTATATTAAACAGAGAAAAAAAATAACTGTCTGGTTTGGTGGACATCACCAAAAATGAAGGAGAATAGGTGAGGTGGTATGGACACGTCATGAGAAGAGGGGAAGAGGAGCTCGTTAGGTGCACCCAGGGCAGGGGGAAACCAAAGCAGATGTGGGAACAGGTTGGCCATAAGGACATAGCAGTGTGTGGGGTGGGCAGGGACCTGATTGGAGATAAACGGGGGTGGAGGGCTAGAACCTGCAGACCCCACCCTGCCACAGGCGGGATAAGGGTGTGATGATGATGATGACTGAGAAAAAGGTCCAAATGAAGAATGCTGTTTTCTAAATAAAAATAGAATAACAAAAATAGCAGCAATTTGCCCTCCCAGGGGCCAAACGTATGAGGGGCGAAAAGTACTCAGGGGCAAAAAGTACTCAGGGGCGAAAGGGCGGGGCAAAACGTCAGGGGTGAATCGTCAGGGGCGAAACGTTGGGGACGAAACTTCCATAAACCAACTGATGATAATGATGATGATGATGACTCAGAAAAAGGTCTGAATGAATCCTAGGCGAACAACTGTCCTAGGCGAACAATTGTCCTAGGCAAACTACTGTCCAGCGAACAATTGTCCTAGGCGAACTACTGTCCAGCGAACAATTGTCTGGTGAACAATTGTCGGCAAACAATTGTCCTATAACCCCCAGCTTTAGAACTATGCAGTGGACGGGGCTGTACTGACCTTGTAGTTGAAGGGCCCTAAAACACAAACGAAACAAAAAAGCAATCCCGAATGTTGGGATTTCGCGGGGCTTAGTAGGATGCATTACATCTTTTTTGTTTCTGACCCTAGAAATATCGGTCGATTAATCAAAATGTGACAGATAATCGCATTTCATGTATCGTATTCAGTAAGGTGCGAAATAATTCCAAATTTCTATTATTATTAATTTCTCGTTCTAAACTGGCGTTAAATCTGAAGAAAATGGTGACTTTCTTACTAAGAGAACAAATTGGTGTCCAATTATGCCAAAGAGGGAAAAGGGTGTTAGGAATGATACGGTGTACTGTAGGATGCAGTACAGTAAATACTTGATGTCTTCAGTTTGTTACCGCATTGGTGGCACCTAATAAAAGATTTGAGCACTGGCATTGTAAAAATGTCAGTAACGTCATCACTAACCCTTTCGCGACGTACTGTATGTCAGGGTCAAGAATCCATTTTGTCCTATTGGGATACATGAGTGATCTGTTGGACGGTATTTGTACGCAACCGGCTCCAAACTAATGCTGCAGCCCCTATTCTTATTAATCATCGACCTACAGTATTTTGATTTGTTGAGGCACGTTTTCTCCACCGATGCCAGAGGCGAACTCCTGCGGAACTACAGTACACGCATATTTTACTCCGTGATGACATTGCACACACCACATGGGGCCAAGGTTTGACTTCCACCTTTGGGGCCTCCCTCTCTCTAATCCGAAAGAAGCCACCCGAATCTGAACCACTGATGTCTTTAGTCCAGCGCACCACCTAGGCGGGGTTCTGAGCATTCTTGACATAAACTACAATTAATATTCTCAAATGTTAAATGAAGTACTTAAATTTTATTATGAAAAATTATCAGTTCATCGTCTCTGACTATAGCATGATGGACTGGGCAGTTAATTGACAAGCAGGTGATCCAAAGTTCAAATCCGTTTGCTCTGGAGACATGGATGGTTGCGATTCCGCTTGTGGGATGTTTATAGTAGGCCTACTTGTTTCGCCCCAAGTGAAATGACAAATGAAATATGTGGCGACATTCTTTATGCTTTAGGACAGGGGTGTCCAACCTTTCTGGTATTGTGGGCCACTCGGCTGCTCCAACAACACAAATTGCGAGCTGCAGGCCGGGGGAAGGTAACGTTAGGTGTTACATAGCACGTACAGTATGTAATCATGGCATCATTAAAATTAAAAACTCACCATTTTTTAATGAGACTTTTGAACTTCGTGCTGATGAAGATAGGATGAATTAATTGTCAGACAATTTTTTTCCGTTTTTGGCAGCCGACCGCGGGCCGCAGGACTTTGATACTATAGAGGGATCTGGTGTTGCTTTCACAAGTGAACGTCATGAGTGGGAGTCAAGTAGTATTTTGATTAAACTTTTTTTCCGTTTTCTTTTTGAAAAAAAGTAGATCAATTCTTTTGTATAAATTTGGTTCAAGATTTTTCTTCAATTATTGTGAGAAAAATTTGTGCTGTGTATTTGCGTGTTAATCGAAGGTGATACAGGATCTGCCCGTTGGTCATAGTTAATAAGATGACGCTTTTTTCAGGTAAGAAAATCCACAGAATATCTACTAATATTGGAGTTGCGATTAAATAATGTTTGGTTTTGAAAATTTGACATTTTTCCTAGTTGGTTTCCTTTGCTCTTATTGTTACTTGAATATTTTTTTTGATTAATTATGCGGTCATTTGAGCAGGCCACCTATAATCTGTCAAGAAATCAACCTCAGAATTGAAGTTAGACAATGGAGTTAGGTGTTACATAATTTTTATCAATGGTTCAATGAAATAATAGTTGATTTTTGTTGCGTGGGAATTCAGGAAAAAAAGTTGCTGAATTAATTAAAGATATCTTTCAATGGATTCTTAGTATTTTTTTAAAGAAAAGATGTTATTCATTCTAGGAATTGGATAATCAATAGGACCTGAAGAGTCTTCATGAAATTAGCAGCTTTGTTTTGTGTACTTTCTCCTCCTCCTCCAAGACATTGTGAATATCAGGTGTTAAATTAACAATTTTCCTGCAAATACTTGACATTTGTACACATGTAGGATGCAAAATTCATAATCTTCAAATCTACAGTGCAGGGGATTAGGGCCATCAGGGTTGAGCGAGCAGATCCCGGGCCATTGTTATCTTGCCTCCACAATGTCACGGAGGTGCAGCCCTCAGCTCCCATGGCAGATAATGCACCGAGTGTCTTCTGTGGGGTAGCCTGGCATCCCTACACAAACAACCCGGCTAATACTTCTACGGGTTCCAGACGCCTGGTTGGGGTGCCCCCAGTCAGTTGTTTGTTGGAGTTTAAGGTCCCGTCAACTACAAGGTCATTAGAGACCCGTCCACTGCATAGTTCTAATGCATATACTGCACAAACACTACACTAATGCGACGATTATTGGGTATTAGCAGTACCCAGCTTTGCGACCACCCATGTCAGTACTAACTGGGCTTTCGTTGCTTAACTTCAGTGATCAGACGAGAACTGGGGTGTCCAACGCAACTCGCCGCTCCCCCCCAGTCAGAACAAACTCATCTAGAGAAGGGGCTACTCTTAGATTAGGGACATGGAATGTGGAGACCTTTACAGGGAAAGCAGGAGAATTAGTTAGGATTCTAAAGCATAGCTTTCTTGCCAGAAAGTAGATGGAAGGTGGAGAGATAAAGGGCCCTTGGGGAGGGATACAAGCTTATATAGTCTTGATGGTCCCACTAAAGTGGGTTTCGGGAGGTATTTCGATGAGTGGTGCACTCACTAGTTTTTCAGTTAAGGCAGTGTAAAGGGAATGTATGTTTATTTGTTGGGAGGGAGGGACTTTAATGGTCATGTAGTCAAGGATAGCCAGGGATATGAAGAGGTTAATGGGAGATGAGGGTATGGAACAGTTAGAATGGAAGGGCAGTCAATTTTTGATGCAGCAAGAGCACGTGGCCTTTTATTGGCAAATACGTGGTTCAGGAAGAGGGACAAGCACCTGATTGCATTTCAGGCACCACATGGGAGGTCACAGATAGACTTCTTTATGGTCAGAGGGCAACATAGAGGAGAGATTCGTGATTGCTGGGCACTCCCAAGTGAAAATTTTCAAAAACAATGTGGCCATAGGTTACTTTTGTTGTTTGAAGGCTGCATTCAACAAGTTGATTGAGATAGACCAGGCGTCCAAAATACACTATAGGCAGGCAAAGACCACAGCTAGGAGGATCATTGCCTTGATCAAACACCGGAAGTATCAGTTGTGATCAGTTGGAAACAAAGTAATTGGAGAGAGTTTTTTAAACTGGCCAAGGCTAGAGATAGGGCAGCTAAAGACATACCCCAAGTCATAACAGTGAAGGACAGCAATGATAGGGTTCTGTTCCTCCTGCTAAGATAAAGAAGAGGTGGGAAGAGTATTTACACAGCCTCTTGGATGCTGCGGTGGGAGAGGACGACATTGACACCAATCCTACTATTTCTGGGGTGGTGGACAGGGTAACGAAGGAGGAAGTAGTCAGGGTCCTTAGGAGGATGCAGGTTGAAAGCTGTAGGCCCAGAAAGAGTTCCCATTGAAGTGTAGCATACCTTAGGAATCATGTGGCCAGGGAAACTTTTCAATAGCATGGCGAGTGGAGATAGGATGCCTTCTACGTGGTGTGAGAGCTGGATAATATTGGATAAAATTGCTGGATAAGGGCAAAGGTGATGTCCAAAACTGTGTTAACTATAGAGGTATCAAGGTTATGACCCATTCTGTGAACCTCTGAAATGTTGCCTTCGGGATAGAATTAGTGTCAGGGAAAATCAATTTGGGTTCATGCCAAGTAGGTCCACAATGGAACCAACTTTCGTTCTCAGGCAGATGATAGAAAAGCATAGGGCAGCAAGGAACGATCTTCATGGAATCTTCACTGATTTGGAGAAGGCTTATGACTGTGTTCCACGAAAGGTAGTTTGGGAGGTACTACACAAAAAAAGGTGTCGCAAAAGTTATTCGGATAGTGCAGAATATGCATGATGGTTCAGTAGCCAGGGTAAGGACTCTTGGATAAATACTGGAGGCTTCCGTGTGAAGGTTGGAGTACACCAAGTTTCAACACTAAGTCCATACCTTCTCATTCTGGCTATGGACGAGCTGCTGACGGAAATAGGAGAATGGGCCTCTCAGTGCATGGTATTTACAGGGGACGCGATGTAGGGAAACTTAGTCACTCCAGTGATCAAGCAGGAACGGCCTAAAAGATATTAGAGCAGCGGTTTGGAATGGGAGGATGAAAGATAAATATGAAGACAGAGTGGGAAAGACAGGAAAATAATGATGACTTACTTTCTGGGGGCGAGCTGGTGACAAAGGTGCAAGAGATGTGTTCCAAATCAACGGTGAGAGATTTGGATGTTACCCATAGAATCAATGGGAGATGGCTGAAGTGGAGACAGGCAGGTGGAGTCCTCTGTGATAGGAGGGCCAAATCAAGTTGAAAGGAAAGTTTTGCAGGGCAGTGGTTAGGCCCGCTATGCTATATGGGTCAGAGTGCTGGGCAGTGTGAAAGAGCCACGTTAATAAATGCCAGTAGCCGAGATGCGAATGCTGCGGTATATGAGCGGGGTGTCCAGAGCTGATAGTTAGGAATGAGTATATTAAAGGTAGCCTGGGGGTGGGGGACATCGTGGTTGAGGTGAGGTAGGTTGAGGTGATATGGACTCGTAATGAGAAGAGAGTTGTTGTTGTTGTTTGTTGGTGTTTTAGGGCCCTTCAACTACAAGGTCATTAGAGCCCCGTCCACAGCATAGTTCTTATGCAGAGACTGCACAGACACTACACTAATGTGACGATTTCTGGGTATTAGCAGTACCCAGTTTTCCCAAGCGGCCACCCATGTCAGTACTAACTGGGGTTGCGCTGCTTAACTTCAGTGATCAGACGAGAACTGGTGTGTCCAACGCAATTCGCCGCTCCCATGAGAAGAGAGAAGGAGGAGGAGGAGGAGGTCGTTAGGTCCATTTCAGGAATGCGGGTGGTTGTAAGCACCCGGGGTCAGGGGGAGATCGAAGCAGACGTGGGAGCAGGTTGTCCGTAAGGATATGGTGGTGTGCGGGGTGACGGGGACCCGCAGACCCGACCCTACCACAGGCGGGATAAGGGTCTGATGATGCAAATACTTTTATAACCTTTCAAATGAAGTTAAGGTATCCGAAAATGTAGGTAGTGTATTGAAGGTTATTTTTCACATCGCCATCATCATCATCTAGTCATGTTTTTTTCCTTCACTTTTTCCTATAATTATACTGCATTAATGGCGTCTGGAACGGATTGATAAAGTTCTTCACAGAATATGTTATGTCAAATGAAGGACACTTCTTCATGATCAGTGAATGACATGGAGCAAAAAATGTCCAATGACACATGTCTGCTTAAAGGGTTTGGCAAAATATGTTTGTTGAAATAGTATAAATTAATAGATTGACTCAAAGGTTTTGATTAACAAAAGGATTGAGAGTTGATTGACGTGTGATGTCTGCATGTAAATTTGTAACCTACATGTTAAGAATGAGGAGGCGAACTGCCTCCAATCAGATAATTTAGTCAGATCGATGTTTATTTCTGCAAAAATTAACATTTCTTGAACTTCATCAGTCAGACCATGTGATAGTATTATTTGCAAGTGGGTAGTGACCTAAATGTTACCAATTAGTATTCTGAGTGGATGTCTTTCAGCCCTTTATGGCACTTCACAGTAGGGCCTCGTTCAAGTTTCTACTTGATGACTTACTCCCATTGTGCCATTGATGATGTGCACAATTTGAGTTGTTGAAATTGTTCCCCCTGTTGGGAATTGAAGAAATGACCAGTTTTGGTAATCAAAGTAACACTCATTTTACTTATTGGCAGTTGTCAAAATTAGTTTAACCCACGTCGGTGGTGCAGGAGGAGCGTTTTCGACTACTGCGTCAGTGGTTCCAGGTTGGATACTGGATCGAGGTGGATTAGCTTCTTTCAGATGAGAGAGATAGAGAGGTACCCAGTGCACCTGCCATCAGATGGAACGTAAAGCCGTGTTCCTGTGTGGTGTACGGTGTCACTTTCACGTAAAAGCACCCTCTCTACTATGCAACGGGTAGATGAAGCGAAATTTCCCAGGTGTAGGAGCTCGACCCCTCACGTCGGTGGAGGGCCCAAACGAAGACTAGGCCGACGATGAATAAGCATAGCGGTTGCAGCTTTGGTCGAAAGCCGGCAATACCGTCCAATAGACCGCCCATGTGTCCATTCAGAGGAACAAAGATGGGTACCTGTCCCTGCCATAGGCGGGAAAAGGGATAACAGTGGTTTTTTTTTTGTTGAAGTTTTCAAAGTTTACGGGCTACTGACTAGTTGCTTTCAATCTGACAACAGGCATATTGGAGATGTTGTCCCTTCCCCCTTGTCAGGAAGAAAAACAATGACCGTGACCTAAAGTGAACCTTTAGCACAAGGCGCTACGCTCTACCAATTGGGTTACCAAATACTGTATATCGAGTAGTATCAAAGGTATGTTTGGCAATGATGTCAAAGGGTTCGTTGAAAGTGGCGAGGTTGAAAAAAGTGGTTTAGTCCAGGGATTTTAAACTGCCGACCTGCGAGGTGTATTTTTTGCGACCTGCAACGACTGTTGTGGATTTTTTGTATGTACTTAAAAAGCTGGAAAAGGCAAAAAACATCTTGGTTGCTTAGAGGCAAACGACAAAGTTTTTGACAAAAACGGGATATAGACCAGGGGTAGTAAAGTGGTCGGGCCGCATGCTGTCCGCACAGTTGATACCACGTCGTATGTGCATATGCATATATGGCCTGCCACTCTGAGGGGGGCAGTAGTCCACGGGCGCAGTTGCAAGGGGCGGCCATGGGCGCTGTATGGCCCTCATGACAACGCATATGCTACCAATGTGGCCCTTGGGGTGCCCCCAGTTTGACATGCCTGATTTCTGATGTTCGTGGCACTCATATTGGTTGCAAGAAAGCAAAGCCTTCTGTTTACCGTTTCAACGGGGCTCACCATCGGGTTAGGTGGCACGCTGACCAGCTCGCCACTGTTTTTTTAGAGAGGGGGAGCAGCTTATTGCGTTGGACACACCAGTTCTCGTCTGATCAGTGAAGTTAAGCATCGCAAGCCCAGCTAGTACAAACATGGGTGTCCGCTTGGGAAAACTGGGTACTGTTAATGCCCAATAATCGTCGCGTTAGTGTAGTGCCTGTGCAGTCTCTGCACTAGAACTATACAGTGGCCGGGGCTCTAATGACCTTGTAGTTGACGGGCCCTAAAACACCAACAAAACTGTTTTTAAATGTTCTAATTTGTGTTCAATAATTAACCAGTGATGAGTGATGAGTGATACCTTGAGGTAGCTCTTGGTTTGAAAGTAGCGCAACTCGAAGGCTTTGAAATAGTCTGAACTGAATGCAGAGTAAGAAAGTTAAGAAATCTCTTTACACCCTGAGGTAGTAGTAGCATGATTTAATTTGATTCACTTTCATTACAAGCGGTATTATACTCTGTCAACTCAAGATTTGATGATTTAAATTTCTTCAAAACAAGATTTTACAGGTAGAATAAAATATTATAAGCCTAGAATGATATATGCTGGTTTGTCAAAGGTGTATCTCAAGATCTCCATGGTGATATTCAAGAGATTCAATTAGCAAGACGTCTGAAACTGATCAAAGATACTATGTGTCAGTTAGGTTATTATCAGGAGAATTATCTTTTTCAAGTTTACTTCTTTACCATCTAAAGATGCCAAAAAGTATTCAGCAATTTTATCTAGTTGTTTCCAAATATGATCGTCCCTTTGCAGTTATTTATTAGTCGAGGTTGGCCCAGGTTGTTGCTGTTGTTGTTTTTTTTAATTACCTTACCAAGGTAAAAAAAAACTGTTAGTCACAAAATTTAATAGAAATCCTAACAATGAGGTACAAATCCCATAAAATGTAGTTTTTCAAAGTGGAAATGCACTTTGTTAATGATGTTGTGTGCCCTTTTTTTCTTGTTCTTGGCCCGGCCTCTCGTAAAACCTTAGATATATGACCAAGAAACCAAAGTCTGTATGTTAGAAACAACACACCTGAGTCCATTGTTACATACTTCATAATCATATATCATTATCAGCATATCCAATATAATGTGAGGTTTGAAGAGAAGTTTTTATGTTTGAATTTAACCTCAATCAAGATTTCTTCTAATTAACATGTCGGTGTTTATGTCCAATATTATGGCGTGACATTCGACAAATTTCATCTCCAACCTAAATTCATAACTCTTGAGATATTAAAAAACGATTGGTACAATGAGAGTTGCAATCCCCATTATTTTATGACTTAAAATTGATGTGTGTGAAAAGTCCCAACAATAATACTTTTATGGCTTGCTTATATTTCTTAGCATAAATAATATAATGTAACTAAGATAACCTTACAAAACAACAAAAAAATAGGTCTTAAAAATGTTGTCTCTGTTGAATTTGATTTTTTTGAATGTGTGTTTGTGTGCGCAGTTTACTTAAAAGATATGGTCAACGATAAAAAAAAATAGGTACCACCAAAAAATTACCTTATCATTTTTGAAACTGCTTAATAAATCAGACAATGGCATGGGGATAAACATCAAAGAAACCAACTTTTTTTTACGTTCAATCGGTTCTTTTTTAATTTTTAACACCATTAGCTAAAGCATTTCGAGATGTCGGTCCCACTTCAGGTGGGATGGACACAGATGGAAATGCAGCAACTCTTAGAGTACAAGAATGACCATAAGATGAAGTAGATTTGTTCTTCTTCTTAAATTTCGCAGTAGGACTCTGTGGTTCTCACAATCTCTTCCTTACATTTATTATTACACCCATTTTTCCTTATGACAGCACAGTTCCATTTGGATCGATGAGCAGTCTGTTGGACAGTATTTTTGCGCAGCCGGCTGCTGACCTAATGCTGCAATCCTTATTGATACTTGACATACTGTTCATTTGGGCCCTCCACCAATGCCAGGAGGCGACTTTCTGCACTATAATGCACCTAGTAACTTTGCTGAACTGCCCGCATGTTCGACATCATGCAGGAAGCAGGGGTTCTTTTCCGCCCATGTGACATCGTTTATACTATACTGACTCTCACCCGAAAGAAAGTGACTAAACCTCTTTTCAGAATCTATTTGGCGACACTTGGTTCTGCTCCCGAATGAAGATAAGTGAGAGCTAAATGAATAAAATTGTCACATGTTGATAAATTTTAGGCAACTTAGGTCTTGGCATTGCAGGGTAAACAAATAGGTAGGTAGTTATAGTCTCCTAACTGAACTGGTAATAGGCCTCCCTTTTGCAATTCTGAGACAAATGAAGCCCGCTTATCAACAGTGGCAACTGGCGATTTAGTCTGGGGCAAAATGTTGCTGTTTTGAAACTCCTGAAACTATCTCTGGTGCAGATGGGGAAACGACATTCTGTCAATCAGAGTACTTGTTTCAAGAGTGGATTTAATATATTTTGTCCTAATCATCTTAGGATGTTTCGTTCGGCGTATGGTCAGCAGACAACTGTAAATAGAAAACAATTTCACTCAACCTTCACCTTAAAATTGTCAACTAGGGAGAACATCGAAGGACAAGTAATAAAATATGTGAAACATTCCCACTATTGAAGAAAGCATATCAATATCATAAACTTATCCCACCTGTGGCAGGGTCGGGTCTGAGGGTTCTAGCCCTCCACTGTCGCCTATTGCCCACTAGGTCGCCGTCCACCCCACGCACTACCATATCCTTAAGCCCGCTTCACAATAACATCGGGAACGAGGACGGCAACGGCCAGGAAAGTTGAAAAAAAATTCAACTTCCCCGTTGAACGTAAGCCGTTTGACCAATAAGAGCGAACCTCCACCACATGACGTACCCGTCGCCCCTCCCCTCTGCACAAAATACGTTTTACTCTCCCGTTCCCGTTGCTGTTGTGAAGCCCGCATTACGGACAACGTGCTCCCGTTTCTGCTGTGGTCTTTCCCTGTCCCGGGTGCTTCAACCACCTACATTCGTGTAATGGACCTAACGAGCTCCTCCTCCCCCCTTCTCATTGCATGTCCATACCGCCTCAATTTACTCTCTTTCATTTTTTCCGCGATGTCCCCTGCCCTGTTCTCGACACCCCACTCATGTACCGTAGCATTCGCATCTCGGCTACTTGTATTCGTTTGACGTGGATCTCACTCACTGTCCAACACTCTGATCCATATAGCATAGATGGCCTAACCACTGCCCTGTAAATCTTCTCTTTCAACTTGATTGGGATCCTACTATCACATAGGACTTCACTTGCCTGTAACCACTTCAACTATCCCCGTAGATTGTATGGGTCACATCCGGAGCATTGGAAAAATTCTATAACCACCATGATGTACTAGGTAGTACCAACATTGGTGACCGCTTAAGAACACTGGGTACTGCTAATACCCAAAAATCGCCGTCAGAGCGCAGTGTCTGTGCACACTCTGCATTAGATCTACGCAGTGGACGGGGTTTTAATGACCAATGTAGTTGAAGGACCCTAAAACACCAACGAAACGATTGAAAAAAGGAGCAGGAAAATCCCAGGAAGAGAAAGCATGAAAACCCGAACGCTTCATATTGTATGAATTACCTTCATCAGATCACCTAAAATGTCCTCCCTCTTTGAAGGCTTTATTCCTAAAGTTGATAGAGTTCCTGAAGCCTTTGATGCTACCAAATTCGAGTGGGGCGAGTGGCATAGCAGGGCCACGACTTGTAAATGCTAATCCTATCTCAGGTGCAAATAGCAGATGTCCTGTTATCAGAGAAAGGAAAATCACTGACCTTAAAAGAATTTCTTTATGCCAATGTCAAATGTTTTTGTTAAATTATAATTTGTAACTTAATGCGTTTTATTGACTCTCGTATACGAATTCAAGTTATAAGTGTGTCGATAAAATTTTTGCTTCTTAATTATCCCTGTATCAGAAAGGGACTCAAAGGGTTTGATTGTGAAAATATGAGACCTCATTTGAGAGTGCGATTTTTAAATACTGATAGTAATTGGAAGTTATGAATGTGTGAAGTGTATTAAGTAGATAACAGTTACATAGTTATATCGAATCCGAATTACTACATAATGACTTATGTGGGTTTTTCATCTCTCAGCTTTAATGATTGCAAAATAAGGTTGAGTAAAATGTAGAAAGTTCCTTATTAGGACAAGATGAAGAATATTCTTATCAGCATGGAGAAATAATGATAAAACAATGTCGGTTTAATTCGACCTAAAACCAGAGTTAAAGTTTGATATCCGATCAAGCATCTTGCACTGGCTATTGATTTGCTTTCTGATACGTGTCTTTGACCAAATTTTCATCAGTGGTGCATATTTCTGGGTTGCTTTGCTTTGTTGGTATTTAAGGGCCCTTCAACTTCAACGTTATTAGAGCCCTGTCCACTGCGTAGTTGTAATGCAGAGACTGCATAGAAACTACACTCATGCTACGATTTTGGTTATTAGCTGTTGTTTGTTTGTTGGTGTTTTAGGGCCCTTCAACTACAAGGTCACTAGAGCCCCGTCCACAGCATAGTTCTTATGCAGAGACTGCACAGACACTACACTAATGCGCCGATTTTTGGGTATTAGCAGTACCCAGTTTTCCCAAGTGGCCACCCATGTTAGTACTAGCTGGGATACGTTGCTTAACTTCAGTGTGTCCATCGCAATAAGCCGCTCCCCATATATTTCTGGGGTATGACGAGATCTTCGTTGAGTATGAGACCTTGCCTGAAGGTTTAAAATGTCCACATTCCTCATCACTGCCTTTCTCCTTGGGTCGTCGCTTTTCTGAATTTCGCTTTCGATAGCTCATTGATAGGGTCTGTGATGAGTCCGTGAACAGGTTCGATACTGGCCGACGTGGGTAAATTCTTTTGAGGGAGACTGAGGTCCCACATGCTCATTCCGTCAGATGGGAAGTGAAGCCGTGGTCTCGTGTGATGTGTCACGCGTTATCTGAATTCAGATTAGCTCTTTCTACATGGAGGGGGAGTAAAATTTTCAATTGCTCTCTACCCTCGTATCAGTGTACAGTCGAACTTCGCTATAACACACCCTGGTTATAACACTTTTTGGCTTATAACACACACAAGGGAAAGTCCCAGCCAGCGCTAATGCATAAGTATATAGAAATTGATTGGTTATAACACACTCGGATATTGCATATAACACACAACTGGCTTGGTCCCTACAGCACTTTCAACGTGTGAGAGACCTCGGATATAACAAACAGCTGTAACATGAAACTAGATGGCATACCCCACAGCTTAAGTAAGACTATATGGGGCAAGACTTTTCCTATCTAGGATCAGTTTTCCAGAACAATGGGGAAATCGACTCTGACGTGGCCCGTAGAGTTAATGCAGGATGGCTGAAGTGGAGACAGGCAAGTGGGGCAAATTTTACAGAACTGTCATTAGGCCCGCTATGCTATATAGCTCAGAGGGTTGAGCCGTAAGGAAGACCCATGAAAGGCTAATGCAATCGGCTGATACAAAAGCTATGCTACATACAGTATGTGGGGTGTCATGATCTGACAGAATTAGAAACGACTACGTTAGTGGTAGTTTGGGGTGTGGCAGATATTGCGGAAAGGATGAGAGAGAAGCGTTTGAGGTGGTATGGGCATGTGATGACGAGGGGAGAGGGGGAGCTTATTAGGTCTGTTGTTGGACTGCAGGTAGTTGGGGACACCAGAGGTATAGGAAGACCAAAACGGACGTGAGTGCAGGTGGTGCAAAGGGATATGGTGGCATGTGGAATGGAAGGGGACTTGGTGGGGGATAGGCGGGAGTGAAGGTATAGAACCCACAGACCGGAACCTGCCTCAGGCGGGAAAAGGGTGAGATGATGATGATGATAAAAAGATAAAATTCTCAGCAGTGTGGAATCTGGCAAAATTGCAGCTGACTGCAAGTGTGTGCGTCTTGAAGTATAATTATACAAGTCTAGATCGACTTGTCTAGGTTGAATTTATCTTGAAATTAGCATATTTTTGTTCAGTCAACATAGCTTTGGCATCATTTCTGTTATAACACACACTCGGTTATAAGACACAGACACGAGCAGTCCCGAAGGTGTGTGTTATACCCGAGTTTGACTGTATTAGTTTTTCTCTGTTCTTGTCTGCAAACTGAAGATAAGCAACGCAACCCCAGCTAGTACTACCATGGGTGACCGCCTGAGAACACTGGGTACTGTTAATACCCAAAAATCGTCGTAACAGCCCAGTGCCTGTGCAGACTTCATTAGAACTACGCAGTGAACGGGGTTCTAATGACCTTTGTAGTTGAAGGGCCCTAAACACCAACGATGGAGAGGCCTATGTCAAATATCGAAGTTCAGTCATTGTCATGAAGCCTTCCAAAAGTTCCCCCAATAAATTCAGATTCATTTCAGTTCGTGTAACTCCTTCTCCATCCACGTGTCCACAGTAAAAACTGCAGCATTTCTCTGCTTTTTCCAAATATTGCGCAATTTTTAGTGAGTAACCAATCGAACTCATAAATTTTCTCTCGATTTATAAGTGGTTTTCGGTGGGTGCAGTGGGTCATTTCTCCGGGGAAGGATGGAGTCGACTTTGTGTTATTCAAAAATATGCAGTAGCGTCTCTGAATGAAATTGAATTCACACCAAAGCGTCATTCAACGAAGAAAAGAAAATGTTGTCCACTTACTAGTTGGTGAAATTCATCCTGAAAATGTGCTTGTTCATTAGTGTTATCAACACTGATGTGCCCTATTTACTTTCATGCTGTTCATTTTTCTTTGAACTGTGAATTTTAGAGCGACAGAAGAGATCCTGTCTTTTGTTTTGGACTCAGTGAACGTAAATGTTACCAAAATGTCGAGAGATCCTCTCTAAAGATGACTGTTAAGCTTTAGGTTATGTGATCGTTAAGTGGAAAGTTGTTTTTGACTTCCTTTATTCTAAATGTGGGCCTGTGTTGCTTACCTCAAGGATCATTGTTACCATTTTATTCCTTTCACTTTTACTAACCTACTTTACGTTTATTGCAGGGTCAGGTACTCATGAGTATGTCTTGGTAGACAAAAGAGTAAATGTATTGGGAAAGGTTTCAGGCAGAAAAAAAGTAGAAAGTGACGTTATAGAAAGACAAATGGAGGATCATTATCATAAGCCCTTTTTTCGCCTATGACAGAGTTGGACAGCATTTTCATGTAGCCGGTTGCCGATCTAATGCTGCAAACCTTATGGCAGACATGTAGAATGCTTGAGATGCAGAGTGCGACTTATTGCGTTGGACACACCAGCTCTCGCCTGATCACTGAAGTTAAGCAACGCAACTCCAGCTAGTACTAACAGGGATGGCCGCTTGGTAAAACTGGGTGCTGCTAATACCCAAAAATCGTCGCATTAGTGTAGTGTCTGTACAATCTCTGCATTAGAACTACGCAGTGGACGGGGTTGTAATGACCTTTGAAGTTGAAAGGCCCTAAAACACCAACAAAACAAACAAAAAATTGAGATGTAGGTCTATCAAATCTTTTTGTGCCACCAAATATTACATTCCTAACCCTTATCCGTCTACGTCAGGATCAAGTGCAACATGTTCCTCTGGTACGGGATACACACAAGTAAATTGTTGACTGATAGCTTTTCTCAGTCGGCTAGGTGTGTAGGTGGTAGGATGACGCCTAACGGACGACGGCTTTGCTTCTCATGCCCAGGACTTTCTCTAGAATTCTCTAGAGCTCTCTACCTCCCATAGGAACGAATACCAGGATGTCGATAGCACCTTTATCTTAAAATAGTTTATAACAACGCAATCCTTGTGTGTGGTTTGGTTTTTTATCTTTTTGTCTCTTTGGGCCTTTTACCTTTTTATCTTTTACCTTTTACCTTTTTATTTTGGCCGTGCTTTTACCTGTCACGATGGTGGGATGGAACTTTACACCCCACCACGGTGTGACTGACTTTCTGGGCCCTAATAACCAAAGTAGTTAATGGACCCAAAAAGCATCAACAAACAACAAGTGAATTATCTCTCGCCCCAGAGAAGCACACAACCCATCGAACCACCAAAACAGACCGGAAACCACCAAGTTCCATATTTATATCAAGTTAAGACACTTTTTTCGATTAAATTACTCAGCCTGTGAAAGGTAGTGTAGAGGTACAGGCAAACATGCTACAGTATTTATTATCAAAATTGTATAGAGGATGGGAGCGACTGCATTGCGTTGGACACACCAGTTCTCCTCTGATCACTGAAGTTAAGCAAAGCAACCCCAGCTAATACTGACATGGGTGGCCGCTTGGGAAAACTGGGTATTGCTAATACCCAAAAATCGTCGCATCAATGTAGTGTCTGTGCAGACTCTGCATTAGAACTACGCAGTGGACGGGGCTCTAATAACCTTGGAGTTGAACTCCAAAATTCCGTCAGAATTGAACTATCTCCTAATAAAAATTTTGGGGTTTCACTATCTTTGTGGGTTCATATGTTGCAATCTTTGCCACCCTACTATGTATGTTCTGTCTGTCACTTGTCACTGTTGGTGGAGGTAAGATGTCATCAAACGACGCGCAATCAAAGGATGTTAATTTAATCCAGGCGCAATTTTTGTCCAAATGCAGTTACGTAATAATAATAATAATGTAATAAAATTGAAATTACTTCTTCATGAACTCTTTTTTTATTGACCTACGGTTATAACAAACTGTGAAATGAAAAATAAATTCATGAAGTTGTCGTCGTGTCCCGTTAAGTGAACGTTATTGAAATCTTTATTCTCACCTGGAATTGCACGCCCATTTATTAATCACCTCATTGGATAATTAATGTCGTCGATATGGTTTACAGAGCTACTGTATGATGAAGTTGGTGATGCTGAAAATTCTGCTATTGCTCCATTGTCGTTTTTGGGTTGTTAGCATTTTTTAATGTGAATTAGGAAATGCTGAGATGGATATAAAGAAAAGCGTCTTTGGTGGGCTGTCATGTGGCATTTAGGAATGAGGAACCTGTGTGACATTTCGGAAATAGATAAAAGCAATGGACTACTTACCGTTAGCGCCTGCAGGACCACAGTTTGTTTTCTCCCTGTGCCCTGAGCTCATCTAAATCTCTCTTGAAATGTAAACGGCTATATTAAATATAGCCGATGTTTGTTTGGTTATTCAATGCCAACCTCTGCGCTGCTGGAGTAATTTACCGACGTCAAGGAATAAGCTCGTACGACTGGTAATTTCACCAATCTACGCGTACATTTTCTTGGTGTAGAAATCGTGCCCCAATATTCGCCAGGTTCGCCTGTTAGGGCTAATTGGCCTATTCCACAACCCGTTAATTCAATTCCAATTCCATATTCACACAGCACGACATCACATCTTGGCTTCGAACCTTCACAACACGCCTCAGACAGGATCGAGCCTTCGTACGCAGACTCAAAGTCAAGCACGCCTCTAATGAGCCCCCGTTTATGCTGCCTTAACCAGAACCAAGATAGATATGTGTGCAGGGTGCGCAAAAGCCCTTCTTCCTCTCGAAATCTGGACGAGATAAAATGGAGTTTGTAGACCCTGCAATAGGTGGAAAGTTGCTAAATAGAGGTGCTTTATGAAAGGGTTTTTCACGAGTAGAAGGCCTCTCATATTGTGCTTTACAAGACTACAGCTTTACTTCCCGTTTCGTTGGTGTTTTAGAGGGTTTTAACTACAACGGTCATTATAGCCCCGTCCACTGCGTAGTTTTAATGCAGAGCCTGCACAGACATCGCTGTTACGACAGTTTTTGGCTATTAGCAGTACCCAGTTCTGGCGGTCACGCGTGATAGCACTGGCTGGGGTTGATATACTTTACAGTTGACAGAATCCGCATTTAAATCTTACTGTAGGAGACCTGCCACTTTGCCCAGGGTTGAGCCTGCGCTACCGTGAGCTACAGGCTCGGGCAATATTCCAATTACGCTACCAAATGAAAAACATGGAACCAGTGCTGGATTTAGATATTGAGAGGCCCTAGGCTATTTCAACTTTGAGGCCCTTTTCTTAAGTTTTGAAGCCCGCTAAATGTTGAGGCCCTAGGCTTCAGCCTAATTAGCCTAGTGGTAAATCCGACACTGCATGGAACGTAGTTGTCAATAGTTTATGAGTCGGACAAGTGGCTGAGTAGTTCGCTAGCATTTTTATTGACCTTCTGACTAGACCATATCATAATTGAGCAGTTGAGAGCACCATGAACAGTTAGAGAAGAACACCATTTAAAGTTAAGTGAACGGTATCATTCATTAGGAATGATTTCTTACCAGAAGTATTTTTAGGCAACGCACTTCAAGTCTGAAATAAGGGAGAGAGGGAAAGCGCTATATACTTGTCTCATCATATGTCAGGTCTGATGTTTATAGCAATTGTTAAAGGTTAAAATTGATAGCAGAAGACTTTTTTGGAAAACAAGTGGATGATTACTGAACCTCTTAAAATATCGTTGAGTGACACATGAACAACTTCTGTAGTGCCATTGCACTAAGAGTGGTTTGTAAGATGTATATTTGTTCAAAGAGCTCCCCCCTTCTCTCTCTGTCTTCCATTTGTAAGGAATGTACAGCTTTGTTAGTTACATTTGGACGTGGTGGAGGTAGATCACCTTCTTGTTCGTGAGGATTCAAAGTAAAGTAGGACAAAGGTTGAGTGATGTTATAGAAGGTGTGGTTCCTAGTGAGATCACTGGTTTACTAAGTTTGATGATTGCCATAAAGGAATCTAACTAGTTGTCGAATTCGACGGGCTCTTTTATCTTGGGATCATTCGGATCACATAAATATGAAGCTCAGCTGGGACGAATTCAACTTAATAAAAATTTGGCTTGAAAATCCTGGCTTTGGGTCAGTAAGAGGAAAGCCTCACAGTCTTCCATTCTATAGACAGCAATAACATTCCCTCAAAAGAGGGGTCATTCTGCCGCATGTGTGTGCATTAGATTGCTAATTGGTATTGGGCAATTGATCAGATACCATGCAATATTATAACCAACAAAGCATTAATTTTACCTGCCAAAGTGTCGATTTGGGTTGTATAATGCGATGTTGGAACACGTGGGGTAGGCCAACATCCCACCACAGACAACAAAGCCATTATTTACTGCGGGTTCTAGATACCTGGCTGGGGTGCCCCCAATCAGAACATGTTCAGTGGACCCGCTGACCCGACCCTGCCACAGGTGGGATAAGGGGATGATGATGATGATGATGATGATGAAGAAAAGAGGAGACATTCTATGAGGGATTTGGCTGGGTCACCACTCACTTTATCCTTTTCGCGGTGAAGGAGCACCGCATTTATATTTTTGGAATTCTATATTAATTCTATATATATATACTTGAAATTGTGTATTTTATTCCCACCTAGGTGGCGTGCTCGACTACTAGCACCAGTGGTTCAAGGTTCGATGCGCGATACCTTGTAGTTGAAGGGCCCTAAAACACCAATAAAACAGAAAAGAATTGATACTGAATCGAGGAGGTTTCGCTTCTTTCGGGCGGGAGAGAGAGCCACCCAGTTGGCTCACCATCGGATGGGTATGTTTTTGTTTCGTTGGTGGTTTAGGGCCCTTCAACAGGCCCCCGTCCACTGCCTAGTTCTAATACAGAGTTTGCACAGATCCTACGCTGTTACGACGATGTACTCGGTATTCCCAAGCAGTCACCTGTGCATCAACTCTCTCATCGGATGGGCCGGTAAAGTCTTGGCCCGGGTGTGTACGATGTCACCTGCACGTAAAAGAATCCCTTCAATATGTAGGGGCCTAACGTGTAATTCGACAAAAGTTCCAGGTATAGGAGCTCGCCTCCTGGCGACGGTAGAGGAAAGTGCCCCAAACGAAGAAAACGTGCCGATGGTGAATAAGCATAGGGATTGCAGCATTAAGTTTCTCTGGCTGCTTAAAAACGCTATCCAGCAAAACCAGACGGGTGTCCTAGTGTCACAAAATTGGTTACTCAACCCTGCCATGAGAGGGAAAAGGGTTAGTAGTAATTGACGCTGTAAGCCTCTTATTTCTTTAATGTACTTGTAATATTAACCAGAAAACGTTGTAGGCAGATAATCGTTAACCAGTATGAATCTTATTGAAGATTAGAAATGCAAACAAATGACGGTTCCTGAATGGATCAGTGTGAAATGAAAGTTGCAGCAAAGACAGTAAGTGTTGCTTTCTCCCCAGTGGGTTTAGTAGCCCTCGTAGAAAGTGTTTTTGTTATCCATTGCTGGTCAATCACTTGGCGGGCTGTAATGATAAGAGCCGTTATTAGCCAACATGCCGTCAAGAAGTTTTTCTTACAAAAGGTTCTCGGTGGGAAGCCGTTTCAAAATGCTTGTACATGCTGTTTCTTAGCAGATTACCAGAATATGATAACATTTATGTATTTGAGGGGATGCTTATGTGCTTTTAGAAGTCATGCTGTTTTGTGGACGGCCAAAGATTCTTTTCCCCATCTTCTAAGATGATATGACCACTTCCTGACCTGGTGTGGATCACCTTTCTAACACCCACATTTTTCATTAGGATTTTTTTTTTGAATGAGAATGGTTTCGACATTGAATTTGAATTCATCTCTTTATGTTAATACCTAACCTACTGTGATTTAATACAAATTGAGCTGGAAGAATTATGTGTTGCTATAAATAGGGTTGAGTACTAACTATCGTAGTAATGATGCCTGAAATAATTGATAGTATTGTACTTGACCTTTTCGAGAATGACCTTTGATTATTTATCATAAACCTTTAACAGATATTCAGGAGTATATATGATATTAAGAATATAATGCGATGCTTTTTTTACACCCCCACGGGTTACAGATTATTCTTTTATGATCCTGCATGGGCATCACGAAAATAAGCTTAAAAATTTTTATCGCTTTCTCATAAATTGTTTTGAAAGTATCAACCTCGGCCGGAAACGAACTGACAACTTGGATTTCGTGATATTGCAGCCTAATTGTCACTCACCTTACTCACCTGGTGCAAGACAATGTAGGCTATCACCTAGATGTTGAAAGAGAATTTTAGAGGGGAATTTAAAATGGTGCAGTCCTCCAGATGATAGGCCCAGGTTCAGTCCTGGCCTGAGGCTGTTAACTTCTTTTCAGCAAGAGAGAGGCAGAAGCCCCCAGTGCGCCTACCGCCGGATAAGAGGTAAAAACGTGTTGCCGTGTGGTGGTGGTGCTGTTTGAACGTAAAGAACCCTTACTACATGGAGTAAGATAGTAGTGCAGTTCGACAAAATATCCAGGTGTAAGAGAGGGAGTGGTGAATTGTGTTGGACACACCAGTTCTCGTCTGATCACCTAAGTTAAGCAGCGCAACCGCAGCTAGTACTGACATGAGTGGCCACTTGGGAAAACTGGGTACTGCTAATACCCAAAAATCGTCGCATTAGTGTAGTGTCTGTGCAGTCTCTGCATAAGAACTATGCTGTGGACGGGGCTCTAATGACCTTTGTAGTTGAAGGGCCCTAAAACACCAACAAGCAACAAGCAGTCCAGGTGTAAGAGCTGACCTCCTGGAGTCGGCAGCAAGCTGCTTAAGAAGTTTCCAGCAGATTGCTCATATGTTCCAGTAGGACAAAATGGGCGCCCGACCCTCCCATAGGCGAGGTTGATGATGAGGTTGAAATCCTCAGTAGGCCCTTAATGAATAAGACGGATGGCGAACAAGTTGAGGTTGTGGTGTCCTTGACTTTTCCGATGTGCTCTCAGCACCCCATGATTTGGGTCGGGTACTGCATCTCTAGACGAGACAGGTTAAGAATTATAAAAGAGCCGAAAGATCCCAGATGCCACCATTTCGAATTGCCCGTTTCGACCATGAAAGGGTAAGGCACACTGTTTACAGGAATGGAGACCCGATTTGTTAGCAGGGCCAGCACCAGGGTCTTCAGAGCCGTCTTGCAGATTTCATATAAGCGCTCCTCCACATATTTTGAATAATTGTTGACACGTTAAAGCCGCACCCGTTGACAGTGCAGGCTCTGAAGGCTCGTCTCCGGCGGTTCTGCTTATAACTCCCAGGTGTCGATCTCTTTCATCCATTCTGACGTCGGTAAATGACCTACAGAGCCACCGCTAAATAACCATATAAACCAAAGCTATTTCGTATTGCACCTTAACCGCCGAATTGAAACTTCGTTAGGCGCCGGACATGAATGGACTAAGTCTATTTTAATTCCCTAGTAAAAGTCTCTTGTTTTAAAGCGGAGATTTTTGGTATCATTGAGAAATTAGGCCATCACACGATGGAACTTTTGTGTTGACTTGTAGCAATGACTGAAATTGGCACTTCAAGGATTTTTCTTGGTTTTTATTGGAGAGCTGAGAGGCTGGGGTATTTATTTTTTGATTATGACAGACCATGCATTGGTGTGATGTGGGTGAGCCGCGCATTAGAGTAAATAATAGTTGTATTTGATTAGTTTGCTTGTGCAAATATTGCTTCAAAGATTATTATGATTTTAGCTGTAGAATGTGCAGACATTGAGAAAACGTTAATATGGAAAAATTTGTTGTCTTCGCTATATATTTTTCGTACTGATGAGTTAATGCTAATAAAAATCACATAAGTACTTCCACGTATAATCGTCAGGTAAGTAAACATCCCACAGATGATTTCATTTCACAAGGAAATGTTTGTGGAGAAAAAAATCTGTGAAATACTTGGAGGGGAATAACGCAGTTCAAAAGTTCACCTTCGAATTTTTGTGTAGGATATGCCTTAAAATTTGTGTGTGTTTTGTTCATAGAGTGACTGTTAACTCTAATCATAAATGTACTTAAAGATTACTTCTGTTGAGATGTTCATGTTGTATCTCACTCAGCTTTTAAGTTCGATCCGGGTGGCGGCTTTAAGCCGAAAGAGAAGGGAGTGGCTGTATTGGGTTGGACACACCAGTTCTCTTCTGTCCACTGAAGTTAAGCTGCGCAACCCCAGCTAGTTCTAACATGGGTGGCCGCTTGGGAAATCTGGGTACCGCTAATGCCCAAAAATCGTCTCATTAGCGTATGGTGTCTATGGAGTTCCTGCATTAGAACTACGCACTGGACGGGGCTCTAATGACCTTGTAGTTGAATGGCCCTTAAACACCAACAAAACAAAAAGAAACGAAAGAGAAGCACCAAGTTTGCACTTTTTTTGCAGTTGGGGATGTGTTGATTCGATCTTTGTAATTCACTACACTGCAAGCAGCCTTATTTGGCCAATATCTTACCGGAGTCGAATTGAGTAGAAGGTTGTGCCAAGGAAGTACTAAGTGTAAGGTTTAGTTAGGGAGCTACTTCTGGCCAACTATTCCCTACTTCCATTGCTACTTCCACTGGCCCTATTTAGTAGCCTAAGTCTCTTGTGCCTTGTGGAAGTTGCCACTTCTCCTCCATGCCTAAGACACTGACAGTTCAGTATCAAGTTATTTTCTCTCTGATTGAAGAGTTCAGACAATTGTTACCAGCCTTTTACTCAGGCCAGATCTGGATATGAAGTTTTCAGACCCTTTAGAGGGGTTTCACATGACAGTCGGCAAAATTCCCTACAGTTGGAGGTCACCTCACTAACACAACCCCAGTATTTAACTTTATCCATATCAGTAAGCCACGTGAAATTCCAAAGCTATGGAATTTTTATTTATTAATCACTATGTTATGCTGAGAGTCCAGTCTTATTCACCAAAACGTTACTTCCGGTCTTCAGTGCAAGTAATGAATACTTTACGCTGTTAGTGTGCAAAGCACCGAGTATGCCTGGCCCATTGTGGCACCGGACTTTCTCTCGTGGGGCGTTAAACTTTTCTATGAAATTCCAAATCATTTTTATAACTAGATTGTGTTGATGCTGTTGTTTGTTGGTGTTTTAGGGCCCTTTAACTACAATGGCCATTAGAGCCCACATAGATTGTGATTGTCGCCTCTTTCATAGCGAGATCAACTTTGAAGCTTTTATTAGCCTATCAATTCATTATTGTGAATTGAATGACGGCTCTTGATTGGCCTTGTGGAACATTATAAAATTTATTTTCTGATGTAATTTATGGACATTAGTAATGTCAGAAAACTCTGCCGCTTGAGTTACAAGAAATTGGTTGGCTGGCAGTTGACGTCCTGCACATTTCAGCGCTTCGTTGTAGTGCCTAGATTGTGCTTCTGAAATACATTTCATGTGTCTTCATAGATTTGAAACGTTTATTTTATTTCCTTCCAGAGCTATGTCTTCTGTTGTGGCCTTAGGTGCCAGTGTCATTTGCAGTAAAATTCCCGGTTTGGCGCCTGCTCAACGAACTATGTGTCAAGCCAATCCAGACGTCATAGTAGCTATTGGTGACGGCGCCAAGTTAGGTATCACTGAGTGTCAAAATCAGTTTCGCAATCGACGATGGAACTGTACAGCCATTGGAAGTAATTCCGTGTTTGGACACGTTGTCGTAGTAGGTAAGCATTCTCTTTATCCTATAGTCTTAATTAAGATTTTGAAATGCCATTTTAGTGTTACTTTACTCATAAAAGACACATGGAATTAGTTATAAGTTTGGTGCGAGCTGTTGCATTGCTTGACGCCACCTGCAAGTGGACGTCAACAAAGTGGAATCGACGTCACTGGACAGTCCGTAAAACACATCGTTATTATGTAAAGCGTGCCATTTTCAAATTATTCCACGCACGTACACTAGAATTTTGATAAATTTATATGAAACCGAATTTAATTAAAGCCTTTGATTGCATTCACTATCATGACAACATTTGAGGACAATCATGTTGCCATGTGTCTTCTGGTTCATCTTGAAAATACTGTAAATAGAGGCTTACTTGTCATTTAAAACTTGTTATCGAATTGAATAGTAGGTTGACACCAGTTTTTCCTTTATGGTCCTAACCTAAACCACTGCCTTAAAGAGTGGTTTGCTTATTATAAATGCTAATATGGACTAGGCGGCTTTTGACAGAGGTAAGCGTATTTTCCACATGGTGACGATAAATGCACCATAAAGTGCCAAAATGTAAATATGCAACAGAAGTGAATGAGCTGATGAATAAATCATTTTAATAATGAAGCATCAAGTACTTGGGTCCCAAGTGCAACCTTGTTTTGAGACCTCGTTTTCTACATCCTGAGTACTAGTGCTATCGAATCAATTTATTACGTAATAAAAATGATGATCAATCATTTCCATTTAAAAAGATCTATTTTTACCCTTTGCAGTCACAGATATGACGCCCCCAAGTCCTGAGGCCCCAAGTGCACCCTTCTTGCACCTCATCATTTTAAGCGATAGTCTTTAAGTACCGGTATTGCATATTTTCTGGGAATGAAATATTTGTTGTTGACTAGGGTTTTGGAGTAGTCCCGAAGTACGAGCATATTTTTTTGTTGGTTTTCTGCGTGTGGTCGTCCTGACTGTATTACTTGCTCTTATTAGAGTCATTGTAGATAACAATAGATCCATTGACACTTTGATGGCTGAAGCATGGATACAGGTGTTTTTTTCTGGCAAATAAATATTGACCCAACGTCTCTCTGGGGGTTCTTCAGGACATTGTTAAGATTTACAATTCGAAACGGTCGAAAATCATGACGATAAGTCTTTCCTACTTGTGCCTATATGTGCCTTTATGATTTGGCAATCGTTCCCAAGACATTACACTTGACATGCTGGATGGGTATAGTCCAGGCAGCACTTTCTGGTAGGCATCTTCTCTAATTATAATCCATCTTATTACATAAATCTTTTGTGTCTCAAAACTGCATGGGAGTTTCCAGATTCAGTGGATTCTTGGGCGTGCCATACATAGGACACCACACCTAAAAGGCTCTTCGACACTCCACTACTTTTTAACGCCTTCTTAAGTAATAATTATCACCGTTAAAAGGATAAATATATCACAGTTTCATCCCCACTCGTACCGTCGTCAGTGATTTACTAAAAACCCTACCTTTCTAAAGGTCTTACGGTATATTGGATTCTTGCGCGTTAAGCAGTGCCGGATTTAGATATTGAGAGGCCCTAGGCTATTTCAATTTTGAGGCCCTTTTCAAGCCCATTTCTTAAGTTTTGAAGCCCACCAAATGTTGAGGCCCTAGGCTTCAGCCTAATTAGCCTATTGGTAAATCCGGCAGTGGTGATAAGTCTTGAAGTGCTTCTAATCCAGTGGTTGCCAAAGGGATCCATGGGAGTTAAAGGGTCGTTTGGGAGAAAGTGACAGAGACTAAAATGTCGCCAACTCTTGTTAAAATCCCATTTTCTGCTTTCATAAAATACATGTTATGAAGTTTTTAATCTAACTCTTTCACTGGGGGTCTCTGGATTTTATAGGGATATGAAAAGGGTTGTTGAGATTAAAATTTAAGAAACCTGTTGTTTAATTCGATAAGTGGTTTTGGGACAGCTTCCTCATACCTTAAAAACGAACTCTTAACCCTTTTCCCGCATTTGGCAGGGTCGGGTACCCAATCTTGTCTCTCTGAATGGAAACAAGGGCGGTATATTGGACAGTGTTTTCCACGGACGGTTGCCGACCAAAGCTGCAACCGCTATGCTTATTTCGTCGGTCTACTGTTCGTTGGGGAATTCCACCTTCGCCAGAGGGCCACCTCCTACACCTGGAAATGTTGCCTCATCTACCCGTTGCACAGTAGAGAGGGTTCTTTAACGTGCAAATGCTAGTCTCCTAAGGGTTCGGCCTGTTATGGCTTCTTGGCTTACTCCCCAACCTGTTAGTGTAACATAGAAACAATTTAAATAAACACTACAAGCAGGGCCGGTCCTAGAGTTTGCGGGGTCCAAGGCAGCAGGCGATAGCGGGGCCCCAGTACCAAGTTTTTTTAAATTCACCAGCGCGGGGCCCAAGGCAGTCGCCTTGCCCTAAGGCCTGCCCTGACCACAAGAAACCTCAGCTTTACCTCTCATCCGAAAGAAGGCGCACTCGGGGCCTCTCTCTCGCCCGAAAGAAGGCGCACTCAGGGTATCTCTCTCGCCCGAAAGAAGCCAACCCATCTCGGTCCACTATGGAATCTAGAACTCAGTTACCGAGCGTGCTTCTCACTGCACCACCGAGGCAGGCCTTCTCATACATTAAGCCACCTATTATTATGATATTTTGGTGCACTTTCGACATGGGTAAGTGATAGTGCCCCAAAATTAATAATTCCGGAAATTGCCTTTAGGAAAGTACCAACGTTAAACAATCAACCAAGTGATGTTAATGAAATGATGAAACCACAGAATCACTTGTCAGTGATGACATATTACCTGAAAGAAATTTATTTGGTTGTTGTGTCTGATAATATATCAATCTTGGTTGTTAGGGTTTTAACGTTGTTCACCCTTGCTCTCTCCACCTAAAAAAAACGCTCACAAATCATTTTTGTTTGTGAATATTTGTTGAGATCCGTGGTGCAATTTGAGAATGCATTATTTGCCTGCATATCATATGCGTTCAGGAAATCTAAAGCCAAAGCTTATCAAAACATGAAATTTTCATGAATGTTTTTGAGAGCGTTTTAGTCGTGACATCTCGACCGAAAATGCACCTTCCTATATCCGCCTGAAAAACGTTCACGAATCACTTTTTGTTCGTGAACATTTGTTTAGCTCGATAGGGCAACCTGCAAATGCAGTTGTTGCTTGCGTGTCAAACGCTTTCAGAAAGTCAAAAGCAGTCTGCACTCTTGAAACTTTCATAAATATTTTCGAGAGCGTCTCAACCAAATATGAATAAATTCTGCGAACATATTTTTGTAGGACAACGAAGGCTCTGGGCATTCATGTGTACATTTTTTAACTGGACTGACGACTAAGAGCACTCTAATAGCGTTCTGCAAGAAAGGACAAAATTGGTGGAAATGGATGTACCGTATACAGTGAAACTTCTTTAATCGGTCCACCCTTGGGGATATACAAAAGTGGACCGATTAGAGGGAGTTAAACAAAATACAGTACGTGTACCAGAGAATTTTTCGTTCTTTAAAAAAGTGGACCTTTGTGGGAGGTGGCCCGATAGAGAGGTTTCACTGTATTATCGTTTATTTTTTAAAAAAAATTTCTTGGTGGTCCATGTGGAGATTCCACATAGCCAGTTCACTGGTGGTGGCGACTCGGCTTAAGATTTTTAGTGCAAGATGGTTGAGGGACTCAATCTACATACAAATCTGTAAAAAGTACTTATTTAAAATTGAGTGCCACCTGGGTCTTATCCTGGAACGTCTTCTCTCTCTTCGGAACCTACATTTTGTATTATTGTATTGTTAATACCTTTTCTTTCTCCCTCTTTAGTAAAGATTTTAATGTTACCATGTTCGTTTTTCGTCGAAAATCACCTCTGGGGTGCTATGGTGGGGTCCTTTGAGATTTATTTATTGCCACCATATATTAATCACCTTCAAGTTGGTTAGCTACGCTTTGTTACTGAGTATTCTTTTGCAGTTTGCGTCGACACCACCACCACCACCAAAAAAATTTTTTGTTAGACTTGATTTCATATTTCATCATTGTAGTTCATGCTTGTCGTGGTAGTTTCTCATACGTAATTATAGGAAGTATTCAGGATGTGATCTTCCGAATTAGTCATGTTATACCTACCGGTAATTCTCGAGGATATAGAGTAGTCAGTCACCCAACTCTATGATGTTTATGAACACTCTTGAGCTGCACTTCACAATGAGATGAAGAGGATTTAATCCTTTTTCGGCAGGGCCAGCAAATGGAAAGGTCATCCCAGGATTTTTTGAAATGACTCTTCTGATAGTAGACTTCCCTTGTCTCTTTTGATGCCCCTAACTCCTTAAAAAAGTGACTTTTATATTGTGTTATTATTCTTTTTATGTATTCAATTATTCATGAAAGGGAAGTCTAATTTATGCTCCGTCTTTTCTCTGCCCCAAGATAGCCTGGTGTGGTATTGCAGGCCAAAAAAAAAAGGATTTTTTTTTAATTCCACATCCTCGTCTTAACAAACAAAAGCCTTTTATTATCTTCAAATGCCATGCCATTCCAAATAAAAAAAGCACCATTATAATAGGAAGCTCATCATCAAAGGTCTGATGTGAAGAAGTTGCTTTTACTAGTTGACGTGAAAGGGTAATTTTAATGATTAATTCTGTGAAATAATTAATTACTACCCATATAGGCATCACAGAAAGTTAGACACCTGAATTTAGATATGTGTTCGTGTGTGGGGGGGAGGAAAGAGGTCAGAGACAGAGGCAATGACCCAGAGATAATCCATATGGATAATATAGCTGACATTCCCCCGGCAAAGGTCTGGAGTTCAGTGTTTTTTATTTGCATAGCCTTTTAATTAATTCAATATATACTCACACGTAGGACCTTTTCTAAACAGTCATTCTCTTACCTGAGTAGACGTAGGAAGGTCTTCTAATGACAAGTTCATTTCCCTGACTAGTTTTTTCAGCAGATGTTTTATTTGAATTTGAAACATTTCTCTCTCTTGAAAGGCAAGTGCCAATTTAGTGTATCACGCAATTTCAACTTGATAATTTTCACAGGTGAGCTACATAGTTCGGCGGAATAGTAATTAACAGAAACTATATAATTAGCAAGTATAGATATGTACTTAGAGAACCTCTTACTTCTCCCCTCTCCTTGTTCTTTCAGTGGCGGGACGCGGAATAGGGGTGTCTCGACACCTACTGTGGACTACATATTCCAACACGTTTCCACACCCATTTTAGGGTTAGGCACCCACGAGTTCCTAGTCTGATATCCGAAGAGAATTGCAATTAAGAAGTTGACACCGCTAAAAGTGGAGGGGTTGGTCATGAAAACTAATGAGCAAAGCGTCGACGAAGACGATACAGAGGCAGCAATACGATACGAGGCAAAATGAGGCAACTGAGCATGCTCACTTGCATGTCTGCTTTTCGTGAGCATGCTCCGAACAATTAATTTAATTTGTGGAGCATGTGCAACTTAAATTTCGTCTGCTTATGGGACAAATGGTTATCGGTAACGGTACGCACAATCTCCCTATTATTGGAGATATTCCCCACAAGAGCAGAAATTGCAAAAGCAACTCCTAATCCTTTCCCCTCCTATGGCAGGATCGGGTACCCATCTCGTCCCTCTGAATGGACACAATTGGACAGCGTTTTCCGTAGTCGGTTGCCGACCAAAGCTGCAACTCATATTCTTACTTATCGTTGGTCTACTGTTCGTTGGGGAATTCCACCCAAGGGGCGAGCCCCTACACCTGGGAATTGCGCTGCATCTACCCGTTGCATAGTAGAGAGGGTTCTGTTACGTGCAAATGCCATCGCACACAACACAGGACTTTGGTTTTAGTTGTCATCCAAATGAAGGCGCACTCGGGGCATCTCTTTCGCCCGACAGAAGTCATTCCACCTCGATCCAGTTACCGAGCTCAGTTACCAGTCACACTACCGAGGAGGGATCCAAGAGCGGAAAGTAACCTTGAGATATTAATTAGTGGCGTACTTTACCTTTGCGGTGGTAATCGCTGGCGAAACGCTTTCTCACCTGGCAGAGTTGGGTGCTCATTTTGTCCCAGTGGAACACAAGAGCAAACTTTGTAGTGTATTTTGCCCAGTCGACTGCAAACCTGATGTTGCAATCCCCATGACTACTTTGCCCCTTTCGGTTAAAAGGGGGAGGAGTGAGCCATACTACACGTATGCTGCCTCAGTCCAGAATCGGGCTTTTGAACTACTGACACTGTTGTGCAGCGCGCTACCTCTGTGTATAGACGTTAGGCGCCCTTATAAGTAGAAACTAGAAGGTTGCAAGGTCATTGTCGAAAATTCATGAGTAAAAAGTTGGAAAAATGATTGTACAGCATCAGTGAATGGTCCTTAGCAGTAGGCAGTAGATACATGAGCGTTAAAGTGCCCGGGAGCGGTGAGTTGCGTTAGACACACCAGTTCTCGTCTGATCACTGAAGTTAAGCAACGCAAGCCCAGTTAGTACTGACATGGGTGGTCGCTCGGGAAAGCTGGGTACTGCTAATACCCAATAATCGTCGCATTAGTGTAGTGTCTGTGCAGTATATGCATTAGAACTATACAGTGGACGGGTCTCTAATGACTTTGTAGTTGACGGGACCTTAAACTCCAACAAACAACAAAAGTTAAAGTGCCCAAAATTTTGTCACGCAGAAGGTTTAATTGATGTTTCGGGTTTCTTCAGAAAGGAACCAGTAGGGCCTATATCTTGAACTCTGGGAGACAAGTGCACTACCAAAGGCCCATCTTTTCAGTTATTTCTGTTATTTTTAAACCAACGATTTAATTTGTAATTGACTGATAAGTTATAAATTACGCTGATTGGTGTTGTGACGAGTGGGCCGAGTTTTTTGTTTTCGAGTTGGCCCATTCCCCACTTTACGCCAACCACCTACCCACCTCTCTTACATCTTATTTGAAAGATGAGTATTCCTTTTTTAAAATCATTTTGAAAGTTCTAGTTAAGAAAGCAATTAAGTGCCGATGACAAAAATCTCATTTTCTAAAGGTATCTTAGTGTGTGGTCGACGAAAAAAAACTCAGCTGCTTAATGAACATTTCACCCTAAGTGATGGGATTGAGATGCAGGTGAGTTGTGAAGGTAAGGGGGAGATAAAAAAAAGACTCAAAGGTATAAGGGCCGTTTGACAAATGATCACATCAACTCCGCCTATAAATGAAAGAATTTTGCTAACAAGAAGTCGATTTAAGAAATATCGGATATCCACTCCAGAAAAAAAAATGCAAAGTAACGTTTGTTGCAAGCATTTTCAAATGTTCGTAAGCGTTTTTAGTTAATTCGCCATCTCTCCGCCGGATAAACGACCTGTAGTTAATACATGGAGTCAGGGCGAGCTCTAGATAACGGCAACCCTATAGGGTTGGTTTCGGGGCGACACCAAAGGGCGGTAAATCTAAAGGGCAGCATTTTTAATTTTGCCTCGGTAGAGAAAGACCAACATGAGGGTTGCAACATTAGGTTGGCAGCCGGCTGTGTGAAATACTGTCCAAAGATCACTGTTGTCCTAATGCGACAAGTGGTCACCCGAGCCTACCATAGGCAGGAAAAATATTTGTGATGATGATGATGATGGTGCTTTAAATCTTGAAATTATCTGATTAAAATGATAAGGGCTCGAAGTCAGCCAAAGTGCTGCTTTATAACGACTCTGCGCAGGGCCGTTTGAGCAACGCAACCCCAGTTAGTACTGACATGTGTGGCTGCTTGGGGAAACTGGGTACCGCTAGTATCCAAAAATCGTCGCATTAGTGCAGCCTCTGCATCAGAACTACACAATGTACGGGGCTCTAATGACCTCGTAGTTGAAGGGCCCTAAAACACCAACAAACAAGCAGGGCCGTTTGGCTTATTTTGGTTCATCCATCAGGCTATATCCTGACCTCACGGGAAGGGGGAGGCGAGCTCCTATCTTTAGATTTGCATATTTATTTTTTCGTCAGCTGTATTTGCCATCAGATGACAGGAGCACTTGTGAATTCCTTTTTGACCTAAAGAAGCCAGAATCGAACCTGCAATTTTAAAATGAAGTATGGTAATAATTGAGTTTCCAAGGTTCTGGGGCTGTTTGTGGTGGAAATTGTGCTTGGGAGCTCTTTTGAAACTGATAGATAGGCCTGTTGGGAATCTGGGTACTTCAGATCCAGCAGCAAAAGCTCTTTTGTCCCAGATTCGATTTTCATTGCAGAGGTAGCTCACTGGAGTACTCGAACCTTTAATGGAGATGTTGGACTTCTTTCGGGAAAGAAAGGGAACTCCAAAACGCATCTTCTGTCGGGAAGTAAAGCCGTGGTCCTGTGTGGTGTCACCACTTCACAGAAAAGAACTCTTTTTACATGGAACCTGTAGATCGACAAAGTTCCCAGGTGTAGGAGCTCTCCTCTGGTATCGGTTTTGTTTGTTTGTTGGTGTTTAAGGTCTCGTCAACTACAAGGTCATTAGAGACCCGTCCACTGCGTAGTTCTAATGCATAGACTGCACAGACACTACACCAATGTGACGATTATTGGGTATTAGCAGTACCCAGCTTTCCTGAGCGACCACCCATTTCAGTACTAACTGGGCTTGCGTTGCTTAACTTCAGTGATCAGACGAGAACTGGTGTGTCCAACGCAACTCGCCGCTCA
>JAAFCE010009109.1:12619106-12723534 GCA_013389805.1 Trigoniulus corallinus
AGGTGTTTAAGGTCTCGTCAACTACAAGGTCATTAGAGACCCGTCCACTGCGTAGTTCTAATGCATAGACTGCACAGACACTACACCAATGTGACGATTATTGGGTATTAGCAGTACCCAGCTTTCCTGAGCGACCACCCATTTCAGTACTAACTGGGCTTGCGTTGCTTAACTTCAGTGATCAGACGAGAACTGGTGTGTCCAACGCAACTCGCCGCTCCCTCTGGTATCGGCATCGGTGGAATGCCTCAACGAACAGTAATCATAGGGGTTGCAACATTTGGTCGCCAACACCAACTGATCGTATCCACTAGTGCAGCCAAGTTGAGTTGGACACACCAGTTCTCGTGAGATCACTGAAGTTAAGCAACGCAAACCCACGTTAGTACCAACATGGGTGGTTGGTAGAGAACGTTGGGTGCTGCAAATTTCCCCTGTCCTACCTCCTCATCTCCCAGGAGCAGTATCCTAAGGGTTCGGCCTGTTATGGCTGCTTGGCAACCTGTTAGTGCCACCTAGGACCGTGTGCCACATAAGCCAACGGGCTACAGAACCTTCCTTAAACTGGAGAGGGGCTAGTAATGATGAGGATTTTGAACGTAATAGAGTAGTTCGAATTTAATGTTACACCTTGTACGTTCTGAATGGGGGGAAGGGAATGGGTTCTCCTAAATTCAATTTCTAGCGCAGAAATTGAGTCCGTGTGAAATTTATATTCTAAGCTGAATTTTTATTGAGCTATAAAATGGTGAAATATAATTTTTTTACAGTTTTAATATATGGGGTGATAGGTGGTCCCACATTAAATTTAAAATTTGGTATCGTCTTTCTGTCTGATTTACTATTATCTAGGTGGTTCAATATTAAATTTAAATCAGCAGGTGTCATCACTGATTTGACCAACACCTCTTCAAACTGTTGGGTGACATAAATTTCATTCAGTCTGTTCGTTATGTGGTGAATTTCATAGATACCATGTCACATTGATAACCTGATACTTGTTATTATCAGGACAGCCCTGTTTCTGATCAAATATGGGCTAACCACCGTCCTAGTTGATCGACTCTGTCCATCCTTCGTCTCATTTCGCAAACCCATCTGCTGCCTACAGCAGAGGTTTTGCGGAACCTCGGGAAATGTCAGTGAATACCCTTGAGGACCCTTCTGAGAGCTGAACCGAACCCGCCCCGGTAGGATTCCTTTGAGTTCAGGAGGAGCAAGCAGCAATGGCAGGATGTGAAAGTAAATGGCAACGCTTCATCAACGCGAGCAACGCTCGGTCTGAAGCCTGAATATCGGTGTTTGAGCCAACTCTGAATGTTCCCACAACCATTTGAACACTGGTGAACTTTTTCAACCCCTTTTTGTTGACGTGCCCATCAAAAATCTTAAGTTTGCAACACTCTTTAGGTTCGCTAACATTTTCTAACTGTTTGCTCACTTAGCAGAGAACCGACTTACTGTAGTCTTGTCGTTTTCCGCTTCGTATGACGTGCAGGGGTACAACCGGCCCTTGTATGTTCCACCCTCAGAATCCATACCAAGAGGCTTTACATACCAGTTTATTAAATGATAAATGGCTTGTTCAATTGCCGATATGTATTTTATGAGATTACTTGGGGCACTTATCGATGATGAATGTTCCTTTCAACGCGCGCACTTATAAATCCATCTTCAAGTCATGATTTCAATTATCGGTGCAATTTTTTGGTTGGGGTCCTTTTTTTGCATATCTGTCTATTCATCTTGTCACACATTTTTCTATCTTCGTCTCTGTTTCAGAATTTTTTTTCAATTTTTTTTTTGTTTTACGGATCAATAGATGAAAGTGAATTTATGAGATTTTGAATTTTGTCTACTCTCCCTCTTCTAGCCTTTACTTTGAGGGGTGAAAAAAGGGCGTCATGATGTTCAGTTTTTCAAACCTTTCCCGGAATATTTAATTCGGAATTCAGTGACACACATCGTTACATGAAAATGTTATTTCATTTGTGTTAAATGAGCCATGAATTACGTAAAAAGGCCAAGGGTATCTCCAAATCTGCGATTTTCTGAAATGAATTTTTGGTGGTGCTTAAAAATTTGTACCCTTGCCACCCTCTGTCTTTCCGCGATTATCCTAGAAAGCTCAAACTACACTCCTAACAGCGTTCCTAACTACACGAACTCTATTTGCCCGCTTGAAACGCCTTGGCCTGGCATAGTACTGACCTTGCCTTATGAGCTAATGGAAAATTTGGGATGCCTCGTGTCTTCGCCACGATTGTTTTGGGGACCCCCTCGCACCGATGGGTTCCCCAAAGGATCCTCGAGTGTTCAAATGAAGAAAAAGCGACCCCACGACAAAAATATCTAGAGGTTGAAGCATTAGGTTGGCAACCGGCTGTGTAAAAACATGGTCCCAATAGATTGTTAATGTGTCCCAGTGAGGCAGAGATGGACAACCGACCCGACCAAAGGGTGTAAGGATGTGATGTCCTAGATCAAGGGACCTGATGCAACGCATCTGTTGGGTCCTCCCACAGTAGCATGTACATGTGATTTCGATTAACACCGAGCATTTGTGCTCTCAAAATGGGGGGAGGGGTGTAATATGAGAGCACAAATGCTCGGTAATGTGAAATGTTCACGTTCATTAGTTTCATTCATTTGTTGTTTTGTTAAATGTTCGTTGGTTCCGTTAAGCCGGATCAGCATTTACGAATGCTTAAGGCAATCTCAAATTCAGTTAGGGGGCCTAATCTTTTGGCGTGGATATCACGAGCGCATGAGAAAAAGGATTTCTCGTGTTTCTAAGAGCATTTGCCCCCCCCCCCCCCCGCCATACACGATCAAATAATTCGCTCAACGACTGTGTTTGTGTTACCTCAGCTTGAGTTGAAATTCTCGGGAGATGCCCGACACGGAAGCGTCTTGAGGCCCGATTGGTCGATACGTAAACATGATTAGGTCTTTCCTGGGCCTACTATCGTCAAACACTGTCATACACGTTCAAACCACTTGTAAAGCACTGAGTTTGGCCCCAAACAATACGGTCTCGACCGATTTGTTTCAAACCGTTGTGCAACTTGTCAATCCGTTCCTTACACCAGCGATTCTCAACCACTGTGCCGCGGCACTTTAGTGTGCCACGAGATTCACGAGAGTGTGCCGCGAGGTCGGGTACCCATCTTGTCCCTCTGACTGGACACAAGGGCTATATATTGGGCAGCGTTTTCCCACAGCCGGTTGCCACAGACAGAGGGCGAGCTCCTACACCTGGAAATTTTGGTCCTCTACCCGTTCCATAATAGAGAGGGTTCTTCCATGTGCAGATGCCATCGTACACCACACAGGACCTCGGTTTTACTTCTCACCCGAAAGCAGGTGCACTCAGGGCTTCTCTCTCGTCCGAAAAAAGTCAACCCACCTCGGTCCAGTATTGAGCCAAATACTACTGACACAGTTACCGAGTGCCACCGAGGCAAGTTTTTGCATAGGGTTAGGTTACAACTTATATATTTTCTTTGGCGTTTGTGTGCCCCGAAATGTGTCGTTGTTAGTGTGCCGCCAAATTTTGAAATTAGTAAAAGTGTACCGTGGCGAAAAAAAGGTTGAAAATCGCTGCCTTACACCATCAAAATGTTTGATCATGCATGGGGGTCTTTTGGTGCAAACTGCTTGCCATACAAGCATCGGTTAAATTCTCAAGATGGATTATGGATATCGAAAATGAACGTTTGTTAGATGGACACAGTGGAGACAAACACTGTTGAAAACCTGAATGAACGTTTAAAACAATTTGTTGTTGTTGTGATTGTGGTTGTGGTTGTTATTGTGTTTACCCCCGAACATAACTGCATAATCTCAGAACTGTTTGAGATTGGCGAATTGCGTTGGACACACCAGTTCTCTCCTGATCACTGAAATTAAGCAGCTCAACCCCAGCTAGTACCGACATGGGTTGCCGTTTGGGAAAACTGGGTACTGCTAATACCCAAAAATCGTCGCATTAGTGTAGTGCCTGTGCAGTCTCTGCTTAAGAACTATGCTGTGGACGGGGCTGTAATGTCCTTTTAGTTGAAGGGCCCTAAAACACCAACAAACAAAAATACATCAGAACTGTTTCTGAATATTTCAGTCCTCAAACTCACTCATTTCTGAAAGTAGAAAACGATAGGCCGGGATTTGTTCGTCCCTGCCATGCACAGACTAACTTGTAAAGGATATCCGATTTTTATGAGTATGTAATCCTTTGTGACGGATATCTTGCTAGGGAGATTTTTTTCATGCCAGATCCATATGTCTGGATCTCCACCAGGACCCGAGCAACATCTTTACCCATCGAACCCATTCTAGCCGTTCCACCCCAACACCCACCACTCCCAGGACCTCTTCCAATGTTGGGGTTTCTCAACCCCTTCTGCAGTGATCCAGCATTGGACATGCCAGTATCACAGGCCTGACATCCTCCACTTGATCTCCACACAATCCACAATCCTCGTCTACGCCTGTGATCTTTACCATCCTCTTGTTTCGTCTCCAGTGACCCACCACAAAATTAAATCCAGTATAATATATTTATTATGTTAAATAATCGGTTATAAATTAATTATTTTTACCTTTAATTATGTTGAATTTTTGTTATTCTTGGCAGGTAGTCGGGAAGCTGCATATATTTATGCCATTACAGCCGCTGGAGTGGCCCACGCCATCACGCAAGCCTGTAGTCAAGGAAATATTAGCAGTTGTGGATGTGACAGGTCACGTGAGGGTGGCTACTCTCTTATGGAGGGTTGGAAATGGGGAGGATGCAGCGCTGATGTCCGATTTGGAATGCGATTTGCCCGAAAATTTGTGGATGCTCGTGAAATCGAAGGTGATGCCAGATCCCTGATGAATTTGCATAATAATCGGGCTGGACGAAAGGTAAGTTCTTCTATAAGAACATACATTATTTTGAGGGCCGTAGTCTCCTTTAAAATCCATACTGGAATGAAAGGATACGCACTAGAAAGGTGATGCTCTTAATGTTCCAGAGGGTTAAGGGGGTAACCTTATCCCACATAAGGTTACCACCCGGGATCCTTATCCCTAATCACTGCTTCTGCATCACGTTAGAGCCCACAGAGGGGTGGTATCGCCCCTATGTCGGCGAAAATAATTTGTGTGGGTGAGGGCTACACTATCTTCAACTTTGGTAGTTTAATGAGTCCTCGTTTGACATCTGGCCAAGATAGATGGTTCTGTCTCTGTATCGAAAGGGCACTTTAAAGTACTTATTTGGTCCGGTGGCAAGCAAGGTTGGTGACCCCTATGATCGACTGGCGTCCTAATAATTTAAAAACGTATTTGGTGGCTCAGTAGTACCGTACTTTCCTTTGAGCCAGCTGATGCAGTTTTGATCCTCTGTGACTTCTTTCGGACAAGAAGTAAGCCTCATGTATGCTATCCTATCATCTTCATCATCATTAATCCTTTTCCTGCCTGTGGCGTGGTCGGGAGTTCATTTTTGTCGTTATTTGTTGGATGATATTTTACGAAACCGACTGTCAACCTAATGCCGCATCAAAAGCAAAAGCAAGCAACTCGTAACCTTTTTCCCGCCTATGGCAGGGTCGGATACCCATCTTGTCCCTCTGAATGGACACAAAGGTGATATATTGAGCAGTGATTTTCCGAGCCGGTTGCCGCCCAAAGCTGCATTCCACCGACGCCAGGGGGTGAGCTCTTAACCTGGGAATTTTGCATGAACTACGCAGTGGACGGAGCTCTAATGACCACTGTAGTTTACGAGCCCTAAAACGCCAACAACACAGGTAAAACTTGGCTGGCGTGCACAACCGAGGGGGACGTTTAAGGCCCCTTTCTACATGGAGTAAAATATTCGCTGAGAACGTAGAGCTTGCTTTCCATTTCTGGCGTCCAGGGGCGGATCTACATAGGGGCTAATAGGGCTGAAGCCCTGGGCCCTCAAGTGTGAAGGGCGCCCCAAAAATGGAATTATCATAAATTTTTAATACTTGTTGATTAACAATGAGCACTTATCATATAGTAAGAAATAGTTAATATCAATAATATAATAATAATGATTATTTATAGTAGCCTATTATTTGTTTAATTTTAATCAATGTAACATTATTGGACTTCAATAAGCCCTAGGCCCCAAGAAACCTAGATCCTCCCCTGCTGGCGTCGGTAACTTTCCTTCGGCTGTGGAAAGGTCGCCACGTGGTGGTGATACATTGAACCCATTCTACTTCAGGACTCAATTTCCATAAAATCCGGGTCAAAATGTAGATTAAGAGGTGCTTGTCCTGTGATGAAGGCAAAAAAACAAAAATATGCAGATGTGCTATGTCCGAATTATGCGTGAATTGATGTACTTGGAGTATATTAACATATGCTAAAATTTGCTGGAAACGTTTCCGGCATTTTTCTTGAATTAAACAAGGAACTTTTTAAACATGAGATTGTGGCCATTCAAGCATAAATATTTGGTTGAGAAGGCGTAACCCCAGGTGTAGTGAATTTGGTCTTTTTTTCCCCTTGTGTTAAACTCCTACGTCTTACTTGTGTTAATGTTAACATTTTCCAGATTCTTTTAAACGGGTTGTTATTACTAGTGACCGTCATCCGAAATGGGAGTAAAACTGAGGGAGGGATAGAAGGAAGGGGGGCTAATTCTCAAATTTAAACTTTACTGGGCGGAGAAAATGTTTCTTTCCTACACTATTTGTGTCCAGCGCAGTGTTCCCATCTTCTCCTCTCTCCTGCTCACTACCCACTTCTCAGGTTGGCCTTTGCTCTACCTGTTCATTATTAGACTTGAAGAAAAAAATCCTACATTTTTTTTCGGACGGGGGACTAGTCCGTAGACCACGCCTCCCCTTCTTAGTCCTTTCCTTGCCTGCCCTGCACTCTTCCATCAATTTTACTATTTTTTTTTTCATTGACCTTCTCGTTTTTTGTGTGCTGCCTTCTTGATGATATATTTAGGCCCACCTCAAAGTCCCAATTTTCATGACTTAAATGAACAGGTGCGCTGACTCACTGCCTCACACACCCCGTCAATTCGGCGGACCCACCAAAAACTTCTCTTAGTCTTTTTTTTTTTTTTTTGCTGGACTTGATCACGTAGGTAATTAACTCGCCACCTCCACGTTGTCTGGCTCACGGTTTACCTGTAGCCAGGTCAGTTTTCTCTTACATCATGCATTCATTATGGAATGTCATCCTGTTACTTGTTGGTTAGGGGGTTACGTTTTTTGGTTGTAGTTTTTCGTATTTTGAAACATGAAAAAGAAAGCTGAAAAGACATACTAGATACATGTAACTTAGAAACAAAATCGGACAGAGTTACCAACCCATTCAATTTTCTTATCACGATCTTGTAAGTGGGTCTTAATTAAAAGTGGGGCCTAGACTCTCGGTGTTTCACCCTCCCCCTTCCCTTCTCTGTCCGCAGCTTTCTAGAAATGTTTACTTTTTTTATACTACACTCTCCAAAATTTGCTACTTTTGCAGGAGGATCATGCACTGCCTCTTGTTGAATTCTGAACTAATGGCTTAATTAGTATTCAGGTACCAAAATACAGTATCGGGAATTTCTCATCGCCCCAACCAAAGGCACTTCCACGCACAGGTAGTGATTGAAATACGGTCAATATTTGTAGTTTTCAATGGGTCTATTAATGACACAATGCATGTCACTTCCGGCTTTTTAATTATTCTAATGGCCAGGGGTAACCTAAAGTAAACACTCATTTTGTTAAAAATGAATTAAAATGAAACCGGTTTCAGTAGAGCAACAACTAAAACTATTTTGGATAGTGTATTTTTCCTAAATTTTATAATACAGTATTAACTTTTAAACTTTAGGAAACGCTTTCTTAATTAATTCTCCAAAACAGAAATACTGTTACTGACCGCACCTCTGACTAAATTAGACGAGGAACCAAAGGGGGGCGCAAAAAATGTAAATAGACTGAAACTCAGTAGATCTTAGCAGTGGCGTCGCCCGGTGCGGTGACACCATGGTGTCACCCCCCCTCTCCCGAAGAAAAGCCACTTCTTCTGCTTTGGTGTCACCCCATTTCTCATGGTGTTACCCGGTGCGGCCCGCACCCCCCTAGTGACGCCACTGGATCTGAGCAGTTATGCCTGGTTCCGTATACCCACGCGCTAACGCTATTACCGTTGAATCAGACGACACAGCGCAAAAAATGGTGACGTCACACTGCTACTTGGGGTGCCGCAGAGCAGCTATGTGTGACGGTAGTTGAGTTGACCAGTGGTCAACTCACATAGCGTCCCGCACGTCACGCTGCGTTCTGATTGGCTGGCGGTTGAGCTGTCTGCTTGAAAAAATGGCGGAGGATAATGTAAGACATGACGGCGGCGTGCGGTGACTCCAAATAAAGTGCTGCACTTAAGGAATTGCGCTGGCGGTCCTTCATAACGCACTAGCACAAAACGTCATCAAAATGTCATTAGTGGCGACGTGATTAGCGTTGAAGTGTGGTGATACGGAACTAGGCCTTAGAATGGATTTAAACGGCGCGTTTAGTTTGGTTAGTCCTTTATTCTTTGTGGGGACTCGAACGTGTGAGGTCTATACCTGTCTACCCGCCTCGAAGGCGCAGGAGCTAGCGTGCTCGATTCCAAGTTCAATGCTGGATTGAAATGGGTTGCCTTCTTTCGGAGGAGAGATCCCGAGTGCGCCTTCCTTCGGATGGGAAGTAAAGCCGTGTGGCGTAAGACAAGCATGTCACACTGGAGGTACCCCGAGGGCCACATTGGTAACATGTGCGTTGCCATGAGGGCCATGCACAGTCGACTTTTTTTTTTAGTAATTTGTTTTCAAAAGTATCAAGAGGCCCTATCAGGACCCGCCACGGTGGCATATTGGTTAGCACGCTCGACAACTACGCCAGTAGTTCTAGGTTCGATACTGGACCGTGTTGGGTCGGCTTCTTTCGGGCGAGAGAAAGGTCGGAGTGTGCCTTCTTTCGGATGAGAAGTAAAACCGAGGTCCCGTGTGGGTGTACGATGGCACTTGCACGTAAAAAGAACCCTCTCTACTACGCAACGGGTAGATGAGGCAAAAATTTCCAGGTGTAGGAGCTCGCCTCCTGGCGTCGGTAGCATTCCCCAGCGAACACTAGACCGACGATAAAAAAGCGTAGGGGTGCAGCTTTGGCCGGCAACCGGCTGCAGAAAAATCTATGACCAATATATCACCCAGTGTCCATTCAGAGGGACAAATGGGTACCCGACCCTGCCATAGGCGGGAAAAGGGTTAGGAGTTGCTTTTGCAAGAGGCCCTATCAGACGGTGTCGAGTTTATTTGTCATGACATTTGCCGAAATGGTACTTAATAATAGTTTTAATCGACGTATGCTCCTTCCAACTGCACATGAGGCAAATGCCTCTCCCCTCTCGTTACGCCTCTTATTAGCAGACCGAATATGTTTATGTGAGGACCGCAACTCTAGGCTTCAACGGCCGCCAGTTTGACACCCCTGGCGTAAGATATCATTCGCACGAAAAGAACCCTCTCTGCTATGCAATGGATAGAAAAAATAGCAACTCCTAACCCTTTTCTTGCCAATGGCAGGGTAGGATACCCATCTTATCCCTCTGAACGGACGCGAGGGCGACATATTGGACAGTGACTTTCCGCAGCCGGTTGCCGACCAAAGCTGCAACCCCTATGGTTATTTATCGACGGTCTGCTGTTCGTCGGGGCACTCCACCGGAGGACGATCATCCACCCGTAGCATTGTAGAGAGTACTTTTACGTGCAAAGCTCCTCATCCGAAGGAAGGCCCACTCGGGGTATCTCTCGCGCCCGAAGTTACGCAATGCGAACCCAACTAGTACTAGCATAGGTGGCCGCTTGGGAAAACTGGGTACTAACACCCAATAATTGTCGCATTAGTGTAGTGTCTGTGCAGTCTCTGTACTAGAACTATGCAGTGGACGGGGCTCTGATGACCTTGTAGTTAAAGGGCCCTGACACACCAACGAAACAAAAAAACGTCCTGAAAGAAGCCAACCCACCTCAGTCCAGTATCGAACATAGAACCGGTGACACAGTTACCGAGCACGCTACCCACTGCGCCATAGAGGCGAGGTTTTATGGAACGGGTAGAGGAGGCAAAATTATCAGGTGTCGCTCCCTGGCGTCGATGGCGTGCCCCAACTAACATTAGGCCGACAATAAATAAGCATATGGGTTACAGCTTTGGTCGGCAGCCGATGCGTGCAAATATCGTCCAACACAGGGAGAGCGGCGAATTGCGTTGGACACGCTAGTTCTCGTCTGATCACTGAAGTTAAGCAGCGCAACCCCAGCTAGTACTGACATGGGTGGCCGCTTAGGAAAACTGGGTACTGCTAATACCCAAAAATCGTCGCATTAGTATAGCGTCTGTGCAATCTCTGCATCAGAACTATGCTGTGGGCGGGGCTCTAATGACCTTTGTAGTTGAAGGGCCCTAAAACACCAACAAACAACAACAACAGAATCGTCCAACACATTGCCCATGTGTCCATCCAGAGGGGCAAAGATAGGTACCCAACCCTATCATAAGAGAGAAATTGGTTAGCAGCCGCTGCTTGTGACTGCACAGTAGTTGTCGCAGTTAAAAAGTAGTATAAATTCTGAACCAGGCTATGTAATGAAGTGTTTTCACTTAGTTTATGACTTGCCCTTGTCCGATTACCTCAAAGGACCTCACGAGTTGACGATAGTAAATACCCTATCTATGGTATTTACATTTGCACCCTCTCCTGAAATGAAATGTCCAATACCGGTACTTGATAGGTTCTTTGCTCGTCTATATTATTTTAGAGTGTGCTATATGAATTTTGGCAGCTAACAAACTGCTCAAAATGCTGATTTAGACTACCTCAGGACCCCACATGTTTTTCGCGAAAAGTCGAGTTTCATTTTAAAGGTAAATTCAGGGCATACCAGCTAAATATTCACCCCCCCCCCCCCCTCAAGCTCTTGAGATGTTCCGTAATGGCCCTAAATGATTACCTTTTGTGTTTGGTAGCTACTCTTCAAAATGACCTAGACCTATGATGGTCATAAAATTGCCTTATTAGCGCAACGGGTTGGCTTTTGGACCTACCCATTTGGTGGGACAGTTTTTTTTATTATCGTTTCTTCCTCACCTAACTTTTGACCTCAAGACATCTTTACATCTTTTTAACACACCTAAGCGAAAAGAAACGCTGAGTGATAGATTTTGACAATTTTTTTTTACCCTATTAGGAATATAACCCCCAACCACCCTCTCCTCAAAATATTGTATTTATTTTCAGGGCTGTATAAAATGTCTCGTAATTTCATTATAGGCTCTCCAATGGGTATTTTATGTAAGGAGGGCTTGGCACCTATTGCAAAAGCTTTTAGATAAATATAGACGGGGGTAATTTGGTGAAATCACTAATTAAAAATTTTTTAACTAAGCTTCCTTGTGGTTAATTCAAAAGCTCATTTGTCATCTTTAATCAATAAATTACATCATCGTCAGCATCCCCAAATTATTTTGATTTTATGGCACGAAAGGTGGTTTAGTAAGATGCCGAGTCCTTTTTTTTGGGCTGTAACCTTGCACTGATGAGACCCTGTGCCTTGTACTAACCAGTGATTAGTAAATACTGTAGTAGTCAACTCTTCCCCACATAAGTCAACATCTAGTGGATCACAGGTTTGAATTGACCCACTATCCACCTCCACATTAGTTAAAGGTGACTGAAAGGATTGTGACGTCAAGTCGGAGCCAATCACTTAATACCCACCGTCCACCTATCTATTTTATGATACTGGGAGTTTAGGTCATGGAAAGTAGGGAGAGATTACCTTTCACCTTTAAGAAACCACAGGCCATAGAAAGCTGCATTCTCGAGGTCGCCTAACTCTTTCCCCGCTTATGGCAGGGTGGGGTACTCTTTTTTTGCTCAATTGAGACACATAGTCATCGTGGGAGCGGCTGTATTGCATTGGACACACTTGGGAACACTGGGTACTACTAATACCCAAATCGTCGTAACAGTGTAGTGTCCGGGCAGACTCTGCATTAGAACTACGAAGCGGACGGGGCTCTGATGACCGTTGTAGTTGAAGGGCCCTAAAGCACCAACGGAAACGAAAAATGGGGACTTCGTTGGACGGTAATTTTACTCAACTGGGTGCCAACATAATGCTGCAATCCCTATACTTATTTGTCGTCGGGGCCTACTGTTCGTTGGGGCACTCCACCGATACCAGGAGGGCAAACTGCTACACCTAGGAATTATGCCGACCTACACTTGTAATGCAGAAAGGATTCTTTTACGTACCAGTGACGTTTTACGCCCCACACCAGGGCCATCGACGGAATGCGCTCTCTCATTCTTCCTTTCGCCCGAAAGAAGCCAAGCCACCTAGATCCAGCATCCAACCTGGAATCACTGGCGCATTGGTTGTTGTTTGTTGGAGCTTTAGGGTCCTTCAACTACAAGGTCATTAGAGCCCCGTCCACTGTTAGTTCTGATGCAGAGGCTGCACAGACGCTGCACTAATGCGACGATTTTTGGATACTAGCGGTATCCAGTTTTCCCAAGCAGCCACCCATGTCAGTACTAACTGGGGTTGCGTTGCTTAACTTCAGCGATCAGACGAGAAACTGGTGTGTCAAACGCAATTTACTGCTCACGGGCGCATTGGTAATGAAAAGACCGCCGAGACGGGTTCCAGGAGGTCACGAGTCAAAGGAATTTCCTTTAGGACCGTTACAGTTGGCAGCCGGTGACCATACTGCGATGATAACAATGATAATAGCCCTTATCTGGGTGAGAATTCGTAATTAGGGCCTGTTTGAAATTTAGAGAGAATTGACCATCTCTCCTAATGGAAGATTTTCGTTGACTAGATTCATAAAGTAAACTTAGGACCTGATTATTTTTTGTTCTTGGTGCCTTTCAGCATTTGACAATAGGACCATACAAAGAATACTAAGGGCATTTTCCCACGTTGCCTTTTGATACTTTGGGTAGAGGGAGGTGGAGGGCAGGAACCTGAGGGGTTCTTGAACAGCACGGGTTAATGAAGTGTTAGTGCTTTTACTGGACCGGTTGCACTAGCAAATAATGTCTTCTTGTTCCCTAGTGCGTGTTTGGTGAGGACAATGTCTTCATTTCATGTAGAGTGACCTGTAATCTTGTCTCGACCATTGAGGATCATTGGTGCAAGAATTGGAGTCTTATTTGTCATCACCCCTCTCTCCCTCACCTTTGAAGGACCCTATCTTTATTGTTTATGCTTTACTCAAGGTGCCTATCAGCTCTACAGTAGAGTACCAAATGTTTTTTTCTAGTGTCGTTTTCTTTTGGCTCTTGCTCCTACTCCACCTCATCTTCTGCTCGTCTCCTCCTCTTCTTGCTGCAAGAAAAAAAGGCCCCCTTCTTTAAAAGTCCACTAAAGCGTAAATTATTTTCCAAAACTGACATTCCTCTGGTTTGGCAGGCAAATGATTATACCCTTGCAATATCGATCATTTACTTTCGACTTAGCTCGTGGAATGTGTAAAGTTTTTCACCAGGGAACGTTGAGAAAATTGCTTGAGGTCCTGGGTGAATGACGGTTTTTTGCACGTTTTTCTGTCCACAACAAATCAAATTTAAGAGCTATTTAAACTCTCCTTCTACAAGAGAGAAAGAGAGAAAAAAAGAAAGAGGTATAAGGCCCATCAAAAGGCGTGAGTGCTTCATATTTCGACCAACGGATTTAAGTTTCAGCTATTCTCAATCGTCAACCATTTCATATTTCTATATTATAGTTTAAAGACTTAATTTTCATTGCCAACAAAGAAGAAATGGCGGCTCTGAATGAATGACCTTTTTTGTTGTTGTTGTTGTACACCCCTTGAAATATATATTTTTTTCACGATGAAGTTGAATAATGTAGTCTATGGAAAAGATGATGGAAGAAGAAATTGAAGCAGTTGAGGCAGAATGATGAGAGCCAACAATTTAATTACTGGGATGCAGTTTGTGAAAAAGTGAGAAATATGACTTGAGTTTAAAGCAAAATGCACCAAACTCTCCTCTAGTCATATATGCTACAGTGGTTTTCAAAGGAATGAAGTTCAGATTAAGAGATTTTTTGACACATGGCGCCTCCACCCCTGGTTTCCAAATGTTAGCATGTAGAGATTTTCGCTATAGACCCTTTGAATATTGCAGATCTTGAACATGTTTGTCCTGCAAACAAAGGTCGATTGTCTACATGCAGTTTCAGGGGTTTTCATTTTCTTTCTGGTGTTCCTCCTAACCCGATTTGAACTTGCATCTGCTTACTTCAGAGCTAAGCTAGTTGGCTATTTTAAGATACAATTGTTTGCATTTCACGTAGTCGATTCTGTGGCCGGAAAAGCACCGTTCCATATATCACCCATGTGTCCATTCAGACGGTACAGTGCAACTCCTAACATTTTTCCCATCTATAACAGGGTAGGGTACCCATCTTGTACCTCGGAATGTGCACAAGGGTCATATATTGGACGGTGCTTTTCCGTAGTCTGCGGCCAAACAACGTTTATCTTCGGTATACTGTTCGCTGGAGAATTCCACCGACGCTAGGCGGCGAGCTCCTACACCTGGAAGTTTTGCCCCATCTTCCTGTTTAATAGTACAGAGGGCTCTTTTAAGTGCAAATGCCATCGTGTACACCACACGGGACCTTGGTTTTACTTCTCATACGAAGGAAGGCGCACTCAGGGCTTCTCTCTCTCTCACCTAAAAGAAGCCAACCCACCTCGATCCAGTATTGAATCTGGAACCACTGGGTCAGTAAATCGAGCACGCTACCTATTGCTCCGCCGAGGGGGGGTCGTGTGCCCTTGTCGTACTACATGAGAGCGGCAAGTTGCGTTGGACATACCAGTTCTCGTCTGATCACTGAAGTTAAGCAACGCAACCCCAGTTAGTACTGACATGGGTGGCTACTTGGGAAAACTGGGTACCGCTAGTATCCAAAAATCGTCGCATTAGTGTAGTGCCTGTGCAGTACCTGCATCAGAACTGTACGGTGGACGAGGCTCTAATGACCTTGTAGTTGAAGGGCCCTAAAACACAACCAACCAACCGTACTACATGAAGTAAAATACGTGATCGGCAAAATTCCAAGTTATAGGAAATCGTCCCTTGGTGCAGGAACTCGTCCCCTAGCGTCGGTAGAAGTTGACTGTCAATAAATCACTCCTGGTGTCGATTTAAGAGACTAGACAGATTATCATTTTCTCAGTTGGGCCACATTTTGCAATCGACACCAAGAGGGTAAGCTCCTATACCTGAATAGTTTGTCGGGTCCTTTTAAGAGCAAGTGACATCGTACACACAACACGGCACCACTTCTGCTGTGAGCTTCCCTCTCGAAAGAACATCCTGTCTCGGCCAGGAGAGATCCTAGCCACTGACTACCGGAATAGACAAAAATTTACTGTATAATACATTGAAAAAATACCAACCCTTTCTCACACGATGTCACCTGCATGGGAACACTGGCTCTCTGACATCGGTGAGTTATCTTCCTCAAAAGAGAGGTCACTCATGTTTTCTACTAGAAAGGAAGTGTATGTGGCCTTGCTTGGCGCATTCCAAGCGAGCCGCTCTTTCATCTGAAATCGTGCGAGTTTGTCAAATTATTCTTCTGCAGAATTGTCGTGTGCATATTTCATAATTAAAATTGTAAAACCCTGACTGCCGTGATAAATATAGAAAATATTTCCAGTATTTATATTTTTATTTCTTTGCGCACTGGGAATGTCACGCATCCTGGACAAGGGCCATATGCACAATCCAGGCCAAGGCTAAAACGTGACAAGAAAAAAGCCACGGGTGATCTTATACTGTGCGAATATCGTCACTTGTACATCAAAAAAGGTCTTTCTTTACTGAAAAAGTCGATTGGTCGTTTCCAGTCTAAAGCAGAGTTGGGTACCTTTGAGGTGGTACAGGGTCACTGAGGTAAATAGTGCGTCCGTAATACCGTTATAGCATGAACTGTCACCTTCCTCTGTGAATCTCTTTCCTTCGTAAATATTTTTGTCGGACCTACAAGGTGATTTGAAAATTTTTCATAGGCTTTTAGTTGCTTCCTACCTGGTTTTCCTCAAGGAAAGCCTCAGACCGGTGACAAATGCGGCCTTTATAGTTTCAAAATGTTCAAAAACAAAGGTGCAGAAAGTGATGCCAATTATTACTGCAAAATTACCGGAAAAATACTTAGCACATTCAGTCAGGAATTTCTATATTTTATGAATTGCCTTCATCTGGTGGCGGGCACGGGGAATTTTACCCCGTCTTCCCCTTCTTCCGTCTGCCCTGCTAAGGGTGCGCCTAACTCAACTGGTGGAGGTGTAAACCGGGTGCCGCTGTAGGAGCTCGGTAGGAATATCAAAGATGGCTTATTGCTTTCGGGTTTCTAAGGACGTGGGTTTCGGGTTTCTAAGGAGGACTTTGTCAAATGCAGCTGGGAGCGGCGTCTTGCGCTGGACACACCAGTTCTCATCTGACCATTGAAGTTAAGCAACGCAACCCCAGCTAGTACTACATGGGTGGCCGCTTGGGAAAACTGGGTACTGTTAATATCATACCCAAAAATCGTCCCATTACTGTAGTGTCTGTGCAGTCTCTTCATTAGAACTATGCAGTGGACGGGGCTCTAATGACCTTGTAGTTGAAGAGTCCTAAAACACCAACGAAACGAAAAAAAAAATCATATGCAGCTGGTGATGGCACCCTACTTTTAAAAACGTTTACGATCGTTTGGAAACGACTATGACAAATGCTTACTTTAACTTTTGTGGTGGATACTTGGCTTAAAGTTGTTTTATGAAATGTTTGAGGGGGTCTTCAAAGTTGAGAGGTCGACAATAAATTGCTCATTAACCCACAGCCAGCCCCATCACCTTTCCACACTCACCTTCATGTGATTTCTTAATTAGTACGAGTTTTACTAGTTTTTACATTAATTTAAATTTTTCATTAAACTGCTTATGTTTTCAGCAATTGGTGGAATGTATTTGCTTCTCGAATTCTAAATAGACAGGTTTGCTCCTGTCCTAGGTTAGTGGTTTTTTTTATCACAGAGAGAAACAAAAATGTACCCTTTTCGTTGTATAAAAATTAAGGTCGTGATTCAGTGTGTGGGTGTTAGACTCGGATGTGACCCATAAAGCCAATGGGGGATGGTTACGGTGGAGACAGGCAAGTGGAGTCCAATGTGATAGGAGGGTCCCAATCAAGTTGAAAGTAAAGTTACGCCAGCAATGCTACACGGAGCAGAGTGTTGGGCAGTGAGAAAAAGCCACGTCAATTGAATGCAAGTAGCCGAGGTGCTCCTGTACATGGGTGGGGTGTCGATAGCTGATAGAATTAGGAATGAGGATATTAGAGGTAGCTTGGGGCTAGGGGACATCGCGTAAAAAATGAGAGAGAGTAGATCGAGGCGGTCTGCCTCCCTGCGTCCTCCTCTTCCGTCCTGCCTCCTCCTGTTCCGCAAGCAGCCTCCTAAGGATTTGGCCTATTATGGCTGCTTGGCTTACTTCCCAACCAGTTAGTGTAACAGAGAGAGAGGTCCATTACGAGGATGCAGGTGACTGGAAGCACTGGGGGCAAGGGAAGACTAAAGCAGACGTGGGAACAGGTTGTACGTAATTATATGACAGTGTGTGGAGTGGAGGGAGCGGCGAATTGCGTTGGACACACCAGTTCTCGTCCGATTACTGAAGTTAAGCAGTGCAACCTCAGTTAGTACTGACGTGGGTGGAGCGGTGAGTTGCGTTGGACACACCAGTTCTCGTCTGATCACTGAAGTTAAGCAACGCAAGCCCAGTTAATACTGACATGGGTGGTCGCTTGGGAAAGCTGGGTACTGCTAATACCCAATAATCGTCGCATTAGTGTAGTGTCTGTGCAGTATATGCATTAGAACTATACAGTGGACGGGTCTCTAATGACCTTGTAGTTGACGGGACCTTAAACTCCAACAAACAAACAAACAACTGACGTGGGTGGTCGCTTGGAAAAACTGGGTACTGCTAATACCCAAAAATCGTCGCATTAGTGTAGTGTCTGTGCAGTCTCTGCATAAGAACTACACTGTGGACGGGGCTCTAATGACCTTGTAATTGAAGGGCCCTAAAACACCAACAAAACAAAAACAGCGCGGAGTGGACGGGGACCTGGTGGGGGATAAGCGGGAGTGGAGGACTAAAACCCGCATATCCAACCCTGCCACAGGCGGTCTAAGGGTATGTCGGCTTGTCGACTTGTTCTTCTTTAACTGCCTCGTGCCTTTGCAAACCTTTGCACATAGAATTCGGGTGTAATCAATATTTGGTGATGAGTTCATTGTGAAGCCGCCTCTTGGTCAGTCTTTAGAATTTGATTTCTATTAATAGTTGATAATGGCACGATGATAAAAACAAGACACAAAGACAATGCACGAAAAAGAAATGATTGTTTAATGATAGAAATTCAGTGAGGGCATTCAGAGTGAGCGTTGTCACTAAATTGTTATTAGCATTTGATGCAAATCATGATGATGGTGTGGATTTGTTGATTTGTGTGGTTGAATTTCTTACCATATCTGGTGGAAATTGAAAGTAATCAGAGAAGAATGATCAGCATCTTATTCCCTCGTTCCATGTACCCCCCCCCCCCCCCCTGTCGACTTGTTCTTCTTTTAAAATGTCTGTCGCTTGTAATTACACGCCTTTTTAGGACTTGAAAGGTGCTGGAATAATTAAATGTGAGTCGGAAGTTCTTGGTAATTCATGGCAGGTAAATATGAATAGAGATGCAGCCACCCCTTCACTTTTTCTCTCTCGCCCTCCTCCTCTTGTGTTTCTTTCGAAAAAATGGCCAAGACCTGTCTAAAAATTTCGTTGCATAATCGGCAGAAAAGACTAAAAAAGGGTTGGGACGTCAGGTAGGCAGCAAATGTCAAAATTACTGTCCACCTTCGACTTCCTTTGGTATTTGTTGTCTAGTTCCTGTCTGGTCTCTTCGCATTTCTGCTACAAGACCAGCCTCGATGGTGCAGAGGAAGTGTACTTACACTACTGCATCACTGGTTACAGACTCGATCCTGGGCTTAAGTGGTTTGGTTTCTTCTGAATGAGAGAGGCCCCTCAATGAGTCTGCCGTCCGGCCCTGTGTGATGTGTTCTATGTCACCTGTAATAACCCTTACTACATCGAGTAAAATGTACGTTTGGTTGGTGTTTTAGGGCCCTCCAACTACAAGGTCATTAGAGCCCCGTCCACAGCATAGTTCTTGTGCGGCCAAGTTGCGTTGGACACACCAGTTCCCGTTAGATCACTGAAGTTAAGCAGCGCACACCCACGTCAATACCAACTTGGGTGGTTAGTAAAGAACGTTGGGTGCTGCAAATTAACCTTCTTCCTCGTCCTTTCACCTAGCTCCTTATCTCCCGTGGGCAGCCTCCTAAGGGGTTGACCTGTTATGGCTGCCTGACTTACACCCCAACCCACAAACTAATAATATGCAATTATGCACAGACTGCACAGATACAACACTAATGCGACGATTTTTGGCTATTAGCAGTACCCAGTTTTCCCAAGCGACCACCCATGTCAGTACTAGCTGGGGTTGCGCTGCTTAACTTCAGTGATCAGACGGGAACTGGTGTGTCCAACTCAATTCGCCGCTCCCACAAAATTGGGTCCTCGACTCTACCATAAGTGGGAAAAGGGTTAGTAATGATTACTTTTCTATGCTACTGTAGGTCATAATCACCCATCCTATCGTTATTATGTTTATAACTGGAACAAATAGGGCCTATACATTTGTCGTGTTGGCACCGAGTGTGCACACTGTTGCTTAACGGTTATTATATACAGTATAGCCGCTCTCGAGTAAATGCTTCAATCCCTTGCTTACTTTCAATTCGGACAGGCTGCTTTGAGGATTGATGTATTTTTCAAACACTTAAAGAATAAAAGCCCCTGAAAGTGGTCCCGTGTGGTGTACGATGTCATTTGCACGTAAAAGAACACTCCGTGCTATGCAACGGGTAGATGAGGCAAAATTTCCACGTGTAGGAGCTCCCCCTGGCGTCGGCGGAGTGCCCCAAAGAACAGTAGGCCGACAATAAATAAGTATAAGGGTTGCAGCTTTGTTCGGCAGCCGACTGCCTAAAAATATTATCTAACAGATCGCCCATGTCTTCATTCAGTGGAACAATAGGTGTACCCGATCCCTGGACAAATGTTTCATTTCGACCCACCAATATTTTATTTCGCATACAAGAAAATCTTTTAGGCGGAGGAGGTATCACTTCCAGAAAATGCCTTATGGTAATTCTAGGACTGCCAAGTCGATGAATTTTAATTGTACGGGGTAAAATTATAATGTCCACTTGCCGAATTTTGATTGTTTCGTTCGTGTTCTAGGGCACTTCGATTACGAATGTCATTAGAGCTCCGTCCACTGAGTAGTCCTAACGCAGAGTCTGCACAGACACTATGCTGTTACGACTTTTTTTTTGGTATTAGCCGTACCCAGTGATTCCAAGCAGTCACTCTTGATAACACCAGCTGGGGTTGCTTAACTTCAATGATCAGACGAGACCTGGTGTGTCCAACGCAATACAGCCTCTCCCACAACCGCTGGAAATTTAATCACTTACAGATCCGTCGCGATGGCGCTCCGGAGCACGCTCCGCAACTGCGTCAGTAGTTCTAGGTTCGATACTGGACCGTGGTGGATCAGCTTCTTTCGGGCGAGAGAGAGAGACCGCGAGTGTGCCTTCTTTCGGATGAGAAGTAAAACCGAGGTCCCGTGTGGGTGTACGATGGCACTTGCAAGTAATAGAACCCTCTCTACTATGCAACGGGTAGATGAGGCAAAAATTTCCTGGTGTAGGAGCTCGCCCCCTGGCGTCGGTAGCATTCCCCAACGAACGCTAGACCGGCGATAAATAAGCGTAGGAGTGCAGCTTTGGCCAGCAACCGGCTGCAGAAAAACTATGACCAATATATCGCCCTATGTCCATTCAGAGGACAAGATGGGTACCCGACCCTGCCATAGGCAGGAAAAGGGTTAGGAGTTGCTTTGTTGCTTACGGATAGTAGGTGCGAGACTGTGGCTGGGACATTGTAGAAGTGTACGTCGCTGACCTGACCTTCTCTGAGGTGCTAGGTATGTTAGTACGAGAGTTCTTTTTAATTTGACCGGCATTTTATGTAAACATTTGAATTAGAACAGGTTTTTAAATGCTTTTTTCTCGGATGGACAAAACGACAATTAGAAAATGCTTATTAGTGTTAGAATTGTCTTCATTTAGGTCCTATGGCGAGAGGACAGTTAACAAAAAAAAAGCTATCCAACGATTTGACCAAACTGGTCAGATAAGGTGTTACTAATGAGCTATTAAACATTATCTTAATATGAATGCGAAAATAGTTAGTCGATGGCTTTTTTCTTGACATTAACTACCCAATTTCGAATATTTATGTTGGTCACAAATATAACGCCTGCTCACAAACATCACCGACCACCAAAAAAAGTGTTAATACTCATTAACACGTTACTCATTTACTGACACCGGAATAGGTGCTCTTTATAGTGGTCTATCGTTAAAATGTCTAGAAGCACTTGTTTTTCTCATTTTTAACCTTCTTTTTTTCCCGTTTCTGATTTGTAATCTCTGGCATTTAAAAAAGATCTCTTGCCAATTTAATCAATCCGCTTCTCAAATTTAAATCCTAATTTAAGAGTTTAAGGGGGAGGCTTGTCGAAATTCTTTGAACTTTTGGCATACCCGGACACAACAATAAAAAAAAAAAAGAAAAGATTTCTTCTAGTTAGTTTCTTGATTTTAAACTATTAATAGTTTTATCTGACTTTAAATAGGGATATTGGGCATATTTTAAGAATTATGGTGGCGGAGAGTCGGTGACCTGGGAATGCCAGAAGAAGTGGGAAGAAAGAACCTGGTTAGGTCCACCATAAGGATTCAGGTTTATCGGACGTTGACGGGGTAGAGGTTGCCAAAAGCAAACGTGGGACCAGGTTATATTTCAGGTTTTGTTTCGTTGGTGTTTAAGGTCCCTTCAACTACAATGGTCATTAGAGCCCCGCCAACGGCATAGTTCTTACTGGATTTGTTTGAGGGTTGGGGAGTAAGCCAGGCAGCCATAATAGCACGAACCCTTAGGAGGCTGCCCGCAGGAGATGAGGAGGTAGGTGAAAGGACGAAGGAGAGGGTTAATTTGCAGCACCCAACGTTCATTACCAACCACCCATGTTGGTATTGACATGGGCTTGCGCTGCTTAACTTCAATGATCTCTCGGGAACTGGTGTGTCCAACGCAACTTGGCTGCACCCAACGCAACTCGGCTGCACCCAATGCAACTCGGCTGCACCCAACGCAACTCGGCTGCACCCAACGCAACTCGGCTGCACCCAAAGCAACTCGGCTGCACCCAACGCAACTCGGATGCACCCAACGCAACTCGGCTGCACCCAACGCAACTCGGCTGCACCCAACGCAACTTGGCTGCACCCAACGCAACTTGGCTGCACCCAACGCAACTTGGCTGCACCCAACGCAACTTGGCTGCACAAACCAACCTAATCTAATCTAGAGTCTGCACAGACACTACACGTTACGACGATTTTTGGGTATTAGCAGTACCCAGTGATCCCACGTGGTCATCCATGCTAGTACTAGCTGGGTTGCGTTGCTTAACTTCAGTGATCAGGCGAGAACTGGTGTGTCCAACGCAAAACAGCCGCTTCCTGTACTTTAGTTGGTTGGTTTGTTGGTGTTTAAGGAATAAAGCGGGATAAAGGAATTGCGATGATGCCTATAATGAACTCATGAACTAGAGAGTCTAATCTGTGGAGATCATCCCTATACTTGGGTGTGTGCCAGTGGTTGGAGGTTCCATTGCGGGTGCCTTTTACTGTAGGGTGCTTTACAGAAGAGTTCATTAGAGCTCCGTCCACTGCGTAGTTCTAGTGCAGAGTCTGCACAGACACTACGCTGTTACGACGATTTTGGGTATTAGCAGTACCCTGTGTCCCCAAGCAGTCACCCTGGCCAGTACTGGGGAGCGGCGAATTGCGTTGGACACACCAGTTCTCGTCTGATCACTGAAGTTCAGCAGCGCAACCCCATGTAGTACTGACATGGGTGGCCGCTTGGAAAAACTGGGTACTGCTAATACCTAAAAATCGTCGCATTAGTGTAGTGTCTGTGCAGTCTCTGCATAACAACTATGCTGTGGACGGGGCTCTAATGACCTTGTAGTTGAAGGGCCCTAAAACACCAACAAACAACAACAGCTGGCCAGTACTGTCTAGGGTTGCGTTGCTTAACTTCAGTGATCAGGCGAGAATTGGGGTGTTCAACGCAATACAGCCGCTCGTGTCTCGGGTGCCAGGCGACCCACTACCTCCTATAGAGTTTCTTGTCGTGTGAGCAATCTGTTACTGGCAATGAGCGTGTGATGGGCATCGCGTCACATCGTCCACTCACAGGCAGTACAGACAATCTGTCAAATCCGTTCTTCCCATCTTTGCAGGTAGGCGCGAAAGCACCCGTGTGCCTATGAGGGATCTCTAAGACGCAAATCAACCCAACAACCTCTTTTTGTCAGTATTTCTGCTTTTCCCCCCGTTGAATGAATATTCAAAACTCATTGGTAGGTGATTACTCGACCCTATCAGACAAAAGCCAAGTAGTGACGTCAGTAACAATGAGCTATCAATGGTTTTTTACTTTATTAACGCCGCATTATCATAGACAAAGAATTAATTTTGGATCAAAGAAATTCGGTCTGTGCAGGGAAAGGCGGAGACGGGTGACAGGACGTAGTCCTTGATAGATTTTTTCGTATAAATCACTTATAACGATGATGACTTCATTAGTTTAAGGCAGTGTAAGGCATGTCAGCATGGTAGCAATTTCGGATTGACCCTCTTTGTCCATTAGGCGCTGTCAACCATGTCTTTTGCATTCACCCATTGTTATTGGAGGAACTACAGTAAAAAATGATCTAACAATTTTAGGGAGCATCTAAAATATTGATTTTGTAATCATAATTCAAAGAAACTCTACAATATTAATGGTTTTTACCGACTTGCGGGAGGCAAGGGGAAAGGTTACAGTGCTGCTCAACCGGAAGTGTGAAATAGCTTGGTAAAATTATTATTATTCGAAAAGTAATGATATTCTCCACTTTTATTGAAGTTTGCAATGCTCCAACGTCTGTCGTCGGCTTATTTTTTTCCGTTGGGGCAGATTTCTCTAACGACACCAAGGGGCGAGCTTTGATGTTTTAGAGGCCTTCAACTACAACTTTCATTAGAGCCTCGTCCACTGCATAGTTGTAATGCAGCGACTGCACAGACACTACGCTGGTACGACGATAGCTCACTCTATTTAGAACGAGTACTTTTCCGTGCAGATTCCATCGAACACACCACACGGGGCCGCGGCTTTAATTCTCATTTGATGGGAAGCGCACTTGGAGCCTCTCTCGCTCGATATAAATCTCCTGTCACTGTTGGAATCAACCCTACAAGCATGAGGTACAAGCCATACCTGCTATCTCTGTGCCGTTGTTGTTGTTTTACGGCCCTTCAACTACAAAGGTCATTAGGACCCGTCCACAGCATAGTTCTTATGCAGAGACTGCACAGACATTACACTAATGCGACGATTTTTGGGTATTAGCAGTACCCAGTTTTTCCCAAGCGGCCTCTCATGTCAGTACTAGCTGGGGTTGCGCTGCTTAACTTCAGTGATCAGACTAGAACTGGTGTGTCCAACGCAATTCGCCGCTCCCTATCTCTGTGCCACCGAGGCTGGTCATGCCCAAAATAGATTAAAATATCACTGCCCCAATCTTTTGATTAATTTCCTTGTCTGTTGGCTTTCAGACTGGATGTAAAATTGAGACTGTGTTGTGTCGCTCATTTCTGCAAAACGCAAGCACCTCTAACCCTTTACCTGGCTATGGTAGGCAGGCCTGATGGTAGGGTCGGGTACCCATCTTGTCCCTCTGAATGGACACCAGGGACAGGATTTTTTCCGCAGCTGGCTGCCGACCAAAGCTGCAACCCCTACGCTTATCCATCGTCAGCCTACTGTTCGTTGAGACACTCCACCGACGCCAAGAGGGCGAGCTCCTACACCTGGGAATTTTGCCTCGTCTACCCGTTGCATAGTTGAGAGGGTTCTTTTACGTGCAAATGTCATCGTCCACTACACGGGACCTGTGTTTTAATTCTCATTCGAAGAAAGGCGCACTCGGGGCCTCTTTCCCAATCGAAAGAGGTTAACCCACCTCGATCCAGAATGGAACGTGGAAGCATGCGCCCAGTAAATCGATCGCCACCGAGGCGGGTCTCATTTCTGCAAAAAGTGGCAGAATTTTCAAATATAGGTGCTCTCCACCTACACCTGTACGTCAGTAGATAGCTTTCAGACTTTTGATTACGAAAACAAAATGGAAATAAAATATTTCTTTTCTGGAATTCCTCTTTAGCAATTGTGTATATTTTTATCTGGGATTTATGAAAAATTTTCGCACGGAAAGTGTTCATTAGCAAAATATTCAGGTGTGGAAACCTGTCCTCTTTTGGCCTTCGGTGCTTGAGCCTCAGCAGCCTATTGGCAAATAGCACATCAAAGAAAGCATTGAATTCAGACTTAATCCATTCTATAAGGAGTACTCCCTCTTAGCACGAATTTCGGATAATCTGGTTTTTTTTACAGAAATAAATTTCGATTAAACTATTCGTTTTGGGGTGAGTTGGAACCGTATAGACGAAGTTATTTTAATAGCAGTATTATCCACTGCTTAGAAAAAAGCCATTTTGTGAATTCAAATCACTGCTCCAGACTCAAAAGTAGTCATCAGCAGCACTATGCATAATCCAAATTTATAATTTTTTTTTTTTGAATAATATATAACGTTTAATCAATTCTTAAGAAGATTAGGGTGTTAAATTTAATGAGGCTACTACCTATTCTGCGTGATGACGACCACGCAATTTATGCGGATATATGAATAAAATAACAAAAAAAGAAAAGTGGGGAATAAGACTATTTTAGCCGCCTACGAACTCCATTTTATTACTTTCATTGTTTGTGTGCGGTTTTTGAAATATAAATATTTATTTCTTATTCACTTTATAATAAACACTGTGATTGTAGACGAAACAAATAAACCAGTTTTTTATTTTGGCAATTTAATAGGTCGGCACGCAACGGGTGCCAATAAAAATGCCTGCAGCTTTATGAATCTTTTGAAATATTCCTCTATCTCAGTGGATGCTTATAGCCGATATCCACCAATTTAAATTAAATTTATTTTACCATTTTCTAAAAAGGAAATGAACAAAGAAAACTGCTTTAATTTGACATATAAGTGACTAAAACTGTTTTATATCCAGTTCCCCTAATCACCATCATCATGAACCCCTTTTCCCGCCATTGACAGGGTCGGGTGCACATTTTTGTCCTATTGAGACTTATGACCGTTCTGTTGAACGGTATTTTTACGCAGCCTGTTGCCGACTTTATGCAGCAAGAAAGCAACTCCTAACGCCGTTCCCACCTATGGCAGGGACGGATACCCTTCTTTTCCCTCTGAAGTAGGGTTACCATACGTCCCGGTACATCGGGACATGTCCCGGTTTTGAGGTCAGTGTCCCAGTCTGACAGTCATTTGTCCCGGTCGATTTTATTTTCTGATAATATCATTGCATTCAGTACTGCACATATACAGTACATGCCTAGAGATTTGGTACAAATTCGTCCATGAAAGCACATCACATTTTGCCAGTGAAACTGACTTTTCGGGAATGATCCACCATTGATCCCTGTGGCGGACTCAGACGAGGGGCAATGCAGCAATTGCTCCCCCCTCGCTGCCTGAAAGGCGCATAACTGATGAAGCATTTTTGCATTGCTATCCCCATTTCTATACTTCCAGTCGAATCTGTAGTTGGCTAAACCACTGAAGATAGGTCATTGTCAAAGGGACAGGAGAGGAGAGGACCTTTTTGTAATTGCTAGCTAGATGTATACTCGGGGATTATGAATACTTAAAAATATTTGGGACGCACATTTTTTGAAGTTCTACCCCCACCCAGATCCGCCACTGATTGATCCTAACGTTTCTTTTTGGGTCCTCTAAAATATTTTATATTTCAATGTGTTAGTGAAAGGCTTTTGGAATTTTTTAATAAAGCTATGAATGTTTATAATATAAATTCTTGTCATTTTGTTGAAAAAATATTTTTAAGGGGGGATGTCCCGGTCGGTGGTCCGACAATTATGGCAACCCTACTCTGAAGGGACACACGGGTGATATATTTGGGCGGTATTTTTCCACAGCTGGCTGCCGACTAAAGCTACAACCCCTATGCTGATTTATCGTCGGTTTACTGTTCGTTTGGCCACCCGTTTGGTCTAGCCGTTGCGTAGTAGAGAGGGTTCTTCGCAGGAATGGCATCGTACACCACACGGGACCTCGGTTTTCCTTTCATCCGAAGGTAGGGCTCACTCGGGCCTGCTCTCCCGCCCGAAAGAAGACAACCCACCTCGATATAGTATCGGGCGAGAAACCAACACGAGCATGCTATGTCCTGCGCCACCGACGTGGGTTCCACCTTATCCTGCAGCCTCTATGCTTATTTATAGTCCGCCTGCTGCTCGATGGGGTACTCCAGCGAAGCCAAGGGGCGCGAGCTCATACACCTTGATGTGTTGTCGAGCTACACACATTAGCTCCAAGTAGCAAGGGTTCTCTTCTAAGTCTCGATGGCGCAGTCAGTGGTTCCAGGTTTGATACTGGATCGGCTTCTTTCTGGTGAGGGAGAGACGGGTCCCATCGCAAGTGCACCTTACGTCGGATGGGCGGTGGGCTTGTCTGCATGCAACGAGCAGAGCAGCAAAATTCCCAGGTGGCGTTCATGGCCGCTCATGGCACCCGACCTCAATAAATAATGTGCAACAAATCACCCTTGTGCACCCTACCCTGTTATAGGCGGCTAACGGGATAGTAGTTACTTTTGTAGCAGGGGTTCTCTTAGGTGCAGATGACAGCAGGATAGTGCCATCGAGTCCTCTTACACGTAGGTGGCGCGAAGGACAACCGATGTTGAACTCTCAACAGCACATATCCTCATCTGGGATGGAGAGGCTTATTGCGCTGGACACATCAGTTCTCGTCAGATCACTGAAGTTAAGCAACGCAACCCCAGCTAGTACTAACATAGGTGGCCGCTTGGGAAAACTGGGTGTTGCTGATTCCCAATAATCGTCGCATTAGGCCAAGCGCAAAATGAGACGCAGTATCCGCTGGTGACGCAGGGTGACTCCCTATAAATTTCTGTGGCTCTCATGATAGCATGTAGTTATGCATGTTAAGTCGCAGGGTGATGTGTGTCAGTGCCTGCGCTACATGACCCTGCGGAGCGCAGTGCCAATGCCGCAGTTTCCTGCGTGAAGTTGGCGTGACAATAACAAAAAGCGGTGCGAAGCAGAGAAGTTCTCTGGTTATTTGATGCAAGTATGGTGAAAAACTGCGATTCAATGCGCGGTGATTGCCAGCTAGCAGAATGTCTCAGGGCTGCGTCATCCTGCATGTCATTTTGCGCTTTGCCTTAGTGTAGTGTCTCTGCAGTCTCTGCACTAGAGCTAAGCAGTGAAATGGGGCTCTAGTGGCCTTGTAGTTGAAGGGCCCTAAAACACCAACGGAACAAAAAAGAAAAACTCAACTAGGAGGCTTTAGTGGCGTCACTAGGGTTGGTGTCACCCCCTCTCCCGAAAAAAGCCGCTTCTTCCGCTTTGGTGTCACCCCCTTTTCTCATGGTGCGAGTGGTGTCACCCGGTGTGGCCCGCACTCCCCGCACCCCCTAGTGACTCCCGCACTCCCCGCACGCTCTAGTGACGCCACTGCTGGGAGTTGAACTTTGGTCAGCTGTATCACAACGGGATAGCACTAACATCAGAATTACGTAGTGTTATCTCTGCATTTGCAGGTGAGGGAAGTGGACAGTTGACAACTCAAGATTACATAATGCTAGTTGTGACGTTTACGTGGCTGACCACTGACGCACACAAAGTGTATTACTAACACATGCCACGGGGTAGAGTAGTGGGCCCACGATTTTCTCTCGTCTAAACGCAAGATGCTATCAGATTTGATAGAAGGAGAATGAAAATGAACAACCATCTCGTAAATCGTCTTCGTTTGTTTTCTGTTGTTCGTTTTAAAGCGTGGGAAATCGTTAAGAATTCTGCTAGATTGTGAATACTATTATTATTATTCTGCAGTGGCGGCTGGGCGAGCACAATTCTGAAATTTGGCAGTAGATATGTAATTTTTCGCATTCTTTTTTCTAGAACTTGGATCAGATTGCCCGGTGATAAATGAAAATGGTTTTGAGAAAAAGCAACGTAAACATGGCCGACCCCTGGTGTGTTGAAACAACTTTTATGACAAGCATCCTGATTCATTACTTTAATTCTGAAGCCTATTTATATCTGAATGTCTTGGAAAAAGGAGGGGGACTCAGTTCAAAGGCTGTTGGATAATTTCTTCTTTTAAGACGAATTGAATCCATTTCCAAAGTTATTATACCAAGCGAGATAAATAATTACTTTCCTGGAAAATGTATACACCTATGCGAGGGAGGAAAGAGTTGAGATACCTTTTTTTCGGACAGCTAACCTGTTCAGAAAAAAAACACGGATTGATTCACTACTTCAGTGAGACGTCGTCATGTATTAGAATGTCCTCTTCAGCTACTGACCAGCTGAACACTGGCTCTTAACCCTTTATTTATCTCGAGCGGCCCCTCTCTTTAAATATTTTGAGTTGCCACATAAAAGCTCTTCTATAATTCCAGAAAATCTGCTTATAACTAAACCCAGAAATTTGGAAACCACCGTTTCGTAGACTGCCATTTTTTTTTCTCAAGTGCCATCTGTAGATATTTTTACCAGCTTGTCCTGCTATGTTGGTGGTTGGATGAAGTGGAAACAAGCAAGTGGAGTCTTGTGTGATAGGAGGGTCCCAATCAAGTTGAAAGGGAAATTCTACAGGGCAGTGGTTAGGCCGGCTATGCTATATGGGTCAGAGTGTTGGGCAGTGAAGAAGAGCCACGTCATTAGAATGCAAGTCGTTGAGATGCGAATGTTGAGGTACATGAGTGGTGTGTCGAGAGCCGATAGAATTAGGAACGAGTATGTTAGTGGTAGCCTGGGAGTGGTGGACATCGCCGAAAAAATGAGGGAGAATAGGCTGAGGTGGTATAGACACGTGATGCGTAGAGGGGACGAAGACCTCGTCAGGGCCACGCCAGGAATGCAGGTGGTTGGTAGCACCCGGGGCAGGGGGAGACCTAAGTTGACGTGGGAGTAGGTAATCCGTAGGGATATGGTGGTGTGTGGGGTGGACGGAGACCTGGTGGGAGATAGACAGGAGTGGAGGGCCAGAACCCGCATACCCGATGATGTCCTCCTATGTTACCATGAGCCCTCCTAGTTCGAACTTTTTAACCCAAAAGGGGTAAAAATACCTCATTAAGTGATTTTTAACAAAATAAATGGCCAATTTGTCGGGTGGACGCGATAAATGAGACAGGTGATCTACATCGAAGTATCTGTCTTTCGCCTTTTTTTTGTTTCGTTGGTGTTTTAGGGCCCTTCAACTACAGCGGTCATTAGAGCCCCGACCACTGCGTAGTTCTTATGCAGACTCTGCACAGCCACTAGGTTGTTAAGACGATTTTTGGGTATTATCAGTACCCAGCGTTCCCAAGCGATCACTCATGTTAGGCATTGGCTCGTTAAAGAACCCTCTCTGCTACGCAACGGGCAGATGAGGCAAAATTTCCAGGTGTAGGAGCTCGCTCCCTGGCGTCGGCGGAATTCCCCAACGAACAGTACACCGACGATAAATAAATATAGGGGTTGCAGATTTGGTCGGCAACCGGCTGTGGAAAAACACTGTCCAATATAACACCCTTGTTGCCATTCAGGGGGACAAGATGAGTTCCCGACCCTGCCCTAGGCGGAAAAAAAGGTTAGGAGTTGTTTTGCTTTTACCCTATCAGGAATTAGGATCTAGAGACAGAACTGATGTTACCCCCGCCTCGGAAGCGCGGAGAAAATGTGCTGGACTACTGCGGCAGTTATTCCAGTCACGATCCTGGACTGACGTGATTTGGCTAATTTCAGATGAAACATAAAGGCCCTCAGTGTTCCTTCCGTCGGAAGTAAAGTCGTGGCCCGTGTGGTGTGATCGAAACGCGCCGCCTACATTAAAAATGTTACTACATTGTGCTGCATACTCGCAGATCGGCACAATTCCCAGATATAAGAACTCGACACTTAGAATCGGTAAGAATGCTGGCCAATACCTCGCCCTTGTAATCCAGGATCCCTAGCCAGGATCTCAGCGTTTCTCAAACTGCAGTGGACTGGGAGGATTTCCTAGTGAGCCACAAATTTTATTACCAAATAAATATCCAGCCTGGATCTCCATGCTAAACGCTGGGTTAGGACAGGGCCTAATAGGTCCCACAGTTGTATGCTTTGTCCAAGTGAGGCCACGATCAAAGAAAGTTTGTAATTTGAGAAACATTATTCGATTAGGAGGACCGATGTTAGGGTCTGCAGCGCCTGAGTTAAAATCTCAAGCACTCTCCGTCAGTGCCGGATTTAGATATTGAGAGGCCGTAGGCTATTTCAATTTTGAGGCCTTTTTCAAGCCCTTTTGAGTCCCTTTTCTTAAGTTTTGAAACCCGCTAAATGTTGAGGCCCTAGACTTCAGCCTAATTAGCCTATTGGTAACTCCGGCACTGCTCTCCGTTAATCTGAATAATGTTGAATACACCTGTAATTGTTGAAACATGGAAATGGCGCCCCTTCTATATTAGCACCTGCTTGCTGTGACGGTCCGCTTCAACCAGCCCTACCAGTTGAAAAATCCACTGGGCATCCTGGGGGTTCCTGTCACTTCAGTCATCCATCGTCCTCCAACAGAAAGCAACAGGGAAATAAACTGCAGTAGGACGGCCAGGGTCGACAAGAGAGAAGGGTTGTTCATGGGCGGCAATAAAGTCAAGCTCAGTACTGTGGGATACCAAATGTGGTAAGGGTACCAGGACGACTTTAGGACCCATTGTTGTTGGAGGTGGAGGAATGTTGTTTGTGACAGAAATTCATTGCGAAACTGAACAGAGCATGATAACCAGGATTATTTTATGTCGGTTTTAAAGCACGAATTTTATTTTCAAATTCGTATAAAGGGGTCTACTATGCAACAGGTAGATGAGGCAAAATTTCTAGGTGTAGGAGTTCGCTCCCCCCCCCCCGGCGTCGGTGGAGTGCCCCGATCAACAGTAGGCCGACGATAAATAAGCATAGGGGTTGCAGCTTTGGTCGGCAACCGGCTGTGGAAAAACGTTGTCCAATATGTCACCCTCGTGTCCATTCAGAGGGATAAGATGGGTACCCCCGACCCTGTCATAGGCGGGAAAAGGGTTAGGATTTGCTTTGCATCAAGATTTGGCACCAGTTTTCTTTTTCGAAGGTTAAGATTGTGTATTTCCTGACCTTATTCAATTATCCGACGTCTGATTTTAATGTTTACTCCTTTTCAATAAAGGTTGTGATTGTAGCAATTTGGCAGATTTTGATTTGTGGCGGCCATTGACCTTATTAGGAAGATGGCCTTATTAGGCTGATCTTCAACATTTTTGAATTGTTAAAAATATCAAATAAAATCCCCCTATTTTAGACCCCGATTTTTTCTTTTATGGGTTGTTTTAAAAGCTGCCTAATCTTATCTTTTGTCTCCTCACCCCTCTGCTCTCCTCCGCCGGCCCGAATAAAAAAGGGCAAAAATCAATAGCTTGTTAAAAATCTAACAACTATCAAAATCAGAAACGTGTGTTCGCCATTGAATAATTACTCGTATATCTACAACTATGTAGGGGAAAAGGATACTTTAAAAGTGAAAGAGGTTTGAAATTTTATTCACGGTTGTCTGGGTTAGCCCTCCTGCTGTCACCAATTACTCAATGATAGTGAACTGAAAACATCTTTATTACATAATAGGGTGGAGATTAATTCGAGAAACAACCCCATTTTGATCGACCACAATCACACATTGAAATTCAATGCTGAAATACTCATTTCTATGTAAATGTACAGTCTAAGTTACTGTAAAACTTCTCTACTTAATTATTCTTTGCATGAAATGTATTTTCTTTTGGTTCCTCGCCCACCTACCACAACAGGTACAGTTGCAGAGACTCTCCACTTAAGAAAAGTTATTTGGGCGTCAAATTTCGAAATTTTCCAAGAATATACTCTTAAATCTCTAGTTGATTGTGGAAAGTTCACAGAAGGACTACAAAAAATCACAATGTTGCTTAGGCTGCGGCCATGGTGGAGCAGAGAGGAGAGAGGTTAGGATAGCAGTGAGTTCCGCTATCAAAACAAAAGGTCCCATTTTAATGGAAGTGGCCATAGTGAAGAGGGTTTGTTGGTGTTTTAGGGCCCTTCAACTACAAAGGTCATTAGAGCCCCGTCCACAGCATAGTTCTTATGCAGAGACTGCACAGACACTACACTAATGCGACGATTTTGGGGTATTAGCAGTACCCAGTTTTCCCAAGCGGCCACCCATGTCAGTACTAGCTGGGGTTGCGCTGCTTATCTTCAGTGATCAGACGAGAACTGGTGTGTCCAACCAAGACCTCCTAGATAACAAGGCCTTTGCAGCATGACGTCACAAGCTAGTGACGTCACACAAAGTAGTGCTAGCCTGCTTGAAAACGACCATATTGTCTGCATTTCAAGCAGGCTTTTAAGTGATATTTCAGTCGCGTTTTTAACTTAAATCATTTTCCTACCTAAATCAAATTATTATGGATTTGCTTAAGCAAAATGCCATATAATTCTGTTGTGCCTGGATGAAAGGAAAACTGCAGAAGTGGACCTAAACTTCACGTGTTTAGTTGTCCAAAACATCCCAAAATGGATTATACTGTAGCTATTAAGAGAAAGGATTTTGCACTGACCAAACATAGCAAGGTAAGCAGGTTTAATATTTAATGAGTGGTATTAGGCTTATATAAATTAGGGCATATGCTTATATATTTAAATTTTATATATTATACTTTAACATATCGCCAAAAAGTGAGGGAAAATAGGCTGAGGTGCTATGGACCCATCATGAGAAGAGGGGAAGAAGAGCTTGTTAGTTCCATTACAGGAAGGCAGGTGGTTGGTAGCACCCAGGGTAGGAGAAATTGAAGCTGATGTGGGAACAGGTGGTCCATAAGGACATGGCAATGTGTGGGGTGGACAGGTTTGTTTGTTGGTGTTTTAGGGCCCTTGAACTACAAGGTCATTAGAGCCCCATTCACAACATAGTTCTTATGCAGAAACTCCACAGACACTGCACTAATGTGACGATTTTTGGGTATTAGCACTATCCAGTTTTCAAAAGCAGCCACCCATGTCAGTACTAGCTGGGGTTGCACTGTTTAACTCCTAACCCTTTCCTCCTTATGGTAGGATCTTGTCTTGATACCAGTCTTGTCCTCATGAATGCACACAATGGTGCTATATTGGACATGGTTTTCCACAAAGCTTGTTTATCATTGGTATACTGTTTATTGCAGCACACCACTGATGCCAGTGGGTGAGCCAGGGGTGGATCAAGAGGGGGAGCAATGCCCAATTGCTACCCCTACAGTGCCTCAATGAGGCACATATTTTAACTGATGCATGATTCAGCTTTGCAACTGATGAGGCACTGCTGCATTTGCTATTCCCATTTCTATACTGCCAGTCCAATCTGCAGTTGGCTAAACCACTGAAGTTAGGACATTGTCTAAGGGGCAGTGTCTATGAGGCTACATTTATACTAAGAGATTCTGAATATTAAAAGTATTTGGGGTGCACTTTGTTTGAAGTGCTCCCCCTCATCTGCCTCTGGATCTGTCCCTGGGGTAAGCTCCTACAGCTGGAGATTTTTTTAATGCCACAGCAGAAAAAATTTAGTACATTTAAGAAACTTCATGCCCTGAAAATTATCACTAAAAGCTTTATCTACTACTAGTGTAAAACATCAAAATGTGAAATTAGTTTTAAACATTTTTAATAAATGTGCTAATTGAGCACTACAATCCACTAGGGTAGTTACATTTTTCATATAGTTTAGACCAGGGTTTAGACACTTCAAGGGCTATTGAAAAAAACATCTGTAGTGTGTATTTAGGTATGTGGCATAGGTAGTGTGTATTTTTAATTTGCATGTGTATCTTACAAAGATTTGGAAATTAATTAGTTATTTTCATACCAATATTTAAATGTACATTTAAAATGTTTTATATTTTATTAATAAATCATTACTTTGCTGTGAAAGGGCAAGCGTCAGCATTCATTTGCAGTAGGTTTTAGCACTACTAAGGATGACGTCACGTATGAGTGAAAAGGCCTTCTGTTTAGGAGGTCTTTGTCCAACGCAATTCGCCGCTCCCTAGGGAAGAGGGGAGGAATGATGATAGGAAAGGGGTGAACAAAGCAGAGAGGTGGAAACGAAAAAGTTTGTTTTCACAGCGCGGTGACCATTGTTCAATACCCCTTTTGTAGTTTCACCTCTTTTTACTAGGTGGTGCCAGCACAAGAAAATGGTTTCCTCACCGCTCCACCATAGCCATGCATTTCTCTGCTTTCATTGTTGTATATCGCTCCTCTTTCATCTCCTCCCTCCTCTCCGCTCCACCATGGCCATCCATTTCTCTGCTTTCATTGTTGTATATCGCTCCTCTTTCATCTCTTCCCTACTCTCTGCTCCACCATGGCCGCAGCCTTATCCATCTGGTAAACCAGGATTTTAAATTTGTTTCATACCTCATCAGTTTACTTCATTTTCCGTCTATGACGAGGATCCCATAATTCTAGGTAGTATGCGAAAGTGGACAGAAATTTAGGCCCGAAGAAAACCTGCAAAAAAAAAGCCCACGGCCCTTTCAGAAACAGCAAGAGACGAAATCGAGATCATTTCAATAAAAATGAATCAAATATCAAAGTAATGAATTATCTGCTTTTTGTTTTATCATTTTGTTTCGTTGGTGTTTTTAGGGCCCTTAAAGAGCAGCTTATTGCGTTGGACACACCGGTTCTCATCTGATCACTGAAGTTAAGCAATGCAACCCCATCTAGTACTAACATAGGTGGCCGCTTGGGAAAACAGGTTGCTGCAGTGCATGTGCAGTCTCTGCATTAGAACTTTGCATTGGACGGGGCTCTAATGACCGTTGTAGTTGAAGAGCCCAAAAACACCAAAGAAACAGAAACAAAACCCCTAGTTCACGAACAGATTTTACATTCTCAAATGTTCTCGAAAATTTTCCGGAGATCCGTCTTAACTGGTTGAGGCAGAATAAAGGGCCAAATCTAAACATGAAAGCACCTCAGAGGGCGAGATGTGACACCGGGTGGGGTAGAGAGGAATTATGAAGGGCCATATTTATGCTGAATAACATTGTGATGGGGACAGTGGATTGGGCCAAAATACAATACCCTGGGACGCATGTGGCGTTTCACGCGAAATTGTTGGGGCGCATTTGGGTGGTCCTTGAAGGCCTGATGGTCCGTTGTAGCCCAAATGAATCTTCAATAAAAATGTGTCTTTGTGGTCTGTCTTTGTCCACTTTTAATAAATTTGTTTCTATTTCTGTTTACAGGCTGTGAAAGATAGTTTGCTGACCGAATGCAAGTGTCATGGTGTGTCTGGCTCCTGTACAATGAAGACGTGTTGGAAAACTCTGCCACTTTTTCGGCAAATTGGTAATCATCTGATGAAGAAATACCAGTCTGCAAAAGAGGTAGTGGTCATAAGGGGCACCAGGGCCAGAAGGCCATTGTTCTTAAAACTGAGACGGTCGAAACGACCACATCGCAAACCTCGGCGGCGTGACTTAGTATTTTTACAAAAATCACCAAACTATTGTGAAACTGATATTAGCAAAGGGTCATTGGGTACAAGTGGTCGAAAATGTAACCGTACATCCAAAGGAACCGATGGTTGTGACCTGTTGTGTTGTGGCAGAGGTTATAATACTCACCAATTTATGAGAACTTGGCAGTGCCACTGCAAATTTCATTGGTGCTGCTATGTTCAGTGCAGCGCCTGTACCGAGAAAGTAGAAGAATATACTTGCAAATAGAGAGACTTCCCCCGTCCTGTCCTGACTGTAAAAAAAATCACTTGTTGCCCTGATAAGAGACTCCTATCGAACTAACAATGGACATGTGAATGACATCTTTTATAACATTATCAGGTTTGGTAACTAGTTGATAAAAATGTGTGCCACGTCATTTTACAGGCTGACAGTAACACAAATCGTCCTTTCTGGAAAATTCTTGAAGGCTAGGACGATGTCCTTCCTACTTTAGTGATCGTCTCTGTTGGACACTTTAAACTCTGGTCAAGGTATATTCCACACTGTAGTCTCAGATACTGTGTTGACAAGTAGGCAAACAGTCCCAATACTTATTGCTGGGACCCTAAAACTAGTAGAGGTATAACTGGTTAATCAAAAAGTAGCAACAACCCTCGTTATTTGTATGTCCACATTTGCCACAATTTTTTATTAGCCATTTACATGACTGCTTTTATCGGATAATCCATTATTGAGTTAGTCTGATTGACCACTATCGCCATCATGCCCTATCCCGCCTATGAGTGGGTCGGTCGGATTGGCAAGTTCTCGTTGCCCACTTCAATATAGATCAGGTAGTTCCAAAATAATCTCCAGGGTTGTCAGGGACTTTCCTACTGTTTTTGAAGAAAAATTCTGACGAACTAATTTAATGTTGTCTCCACCACGTAAAGTTACTGCTGGCACTGGTACCACCATAAGCCCGAAGACCGTGGAAATTGAGGCACTGGTGCCATTCAAGAAGGGTTTTTAAAAGCGCATTATCAGGTTCAGCTCGTGGGTCCATCACAGGCCCCCATTAAATTTAATGCAGTTCTAAATTGTCCGAGCGTCTCTCACGCCCTTGGCATTTGTCCCATTGCCAATGCATTGCTAGAACTCTGTAACAAGGCGCCTCCAGAAAGCCAACATTTAGAAAGGCCCCACCAATCAGAGAAGTTCGGGAACCCCACGACGGTGAACATTTTAAATGACCGATAGACTGCATGGCAATTAGCCGCCCCTTTGAAATTTGTCGCCGTAGGCAGCCGCCTAGGTTTGCCTGCCCCATGAGCCGCCTGTGCGCATTATTCATTTCCAAGCTATTAAGGAGAATGAGCTAGGTACTTATTTAGAGTTATCTCACAAACCGCGTCTCTACCAACATTCTTAAAGCAACTCTTAACCCTTTTCCCACCTAGGGTAGGGTCGGGTACCCATCTTGTCCCTCTGAATAAACACAAGGCTAATATATTGGCCGGAGTTTTTCCGCAGCCTGCTGCCGACCAAATTTGTATCCTTTGTGCTTATTTATCGCCGGTCCACTGTTCGTTCACTCTCCCAATATTCCTGTTCCTAAGTAATTGAAAAATGTTTGCGAACACTAAAGAACATTTGCAAACTTCCGGATACACTTACTGTAGGTGGAGATGATTGTAGCTTAAACATGTTTGCTGGTTTTACCTAGGATGCCATATACAGATTGGAAGGAAATGTACATATACAAATGTCATAGGTTTGCATGTTTAGAAATGTTTGCTCTGAATTGGGAGAGGAAGCGGTTTCTTCTTGTTTGACGGATGTATGAAGGTGCTTTCACAGTTACTCAACGTTGTTAGGTGTTTTACAGCAATGTTTGGTGACAAATATTGGCAGCATTTGAATTCATAGCACCATATCATTAACCGCTGAAGTTCGTTTTCACAGTCTCCTGCCAATGGAAGTGTTGGCAACATCTGCATGCAACAAACATTGTTGTGAACTTCCTAATAAAGTATGTTTTGTGTTTCTCGGTTCTTAACTTTATATTGGGAGGGATGTTGCAGTCTAAAATTTGGGGTTTCCACAATGTTTGGAATACGCTTGCGATTGCTAAAAGCCACCAGTCACATCAGTTTCCTCAAGAATAAGCATATGGTAGTGTGTGGGGTGGACGAAGACCAGGTGGGAGATTGGCGGGAGTGGAGACCCATCCCTATCACAGGCGGGATAACGGTATGATGCTAATGATGATGTTTGCGATTGCTAGAAACCAATCGTAAACTGTACAAATTTGGATGGAGACTTTGCGTGTGAGCAAACGATAAGCGTTCAAAAACGTCTCTTTATGTTCCAGTCGCTATGGAAACATCAAATAATGTTTGTTGGGGGAATGTTTGCAACAAATGTATCATGGGAACACCAAACAACTGTCTTCATGCGCAACACAGAATTGAAAGCAATTGCTTACAACCTATGTGCAATGTTTAAAAGTGTTTACGATTGTTTGCGTTTTAATTGGATATTGAGCTTTAGGTGGCACCAAGCTCACAAGACAATGCTGTTCTGTGGGGGTTTGCAACAAATTTCGTTAACAACAACGTTTGACTCCCGTTTATACAATATATTTAAAACATTTTAGCCAAAATGTTGCAATCATTGTTGGACAACAACGTTGAGTATACTGTACTTGGAAAAAAAAACACTGGTACATTGAACATGGTGTGGTCAGTGGTTCTTGTTACTTTTAGCGAAAGGGGAACTGTTCTGTCCAGGATGGCGCTGAGAGGCAAAATGGAGAGGCATTCGAATATTTTAATATGTTTAATTATTCATTTGTAAGCTTTTAATTTATTTATAGTTATTTTTATGACAAATTTTCACTTCTAAAACGCGCATATCCATGGATGTTTACGAAATGTTTCTCTTCAACTGCCTAAATTATTCAGCAGGGCCCTGGTTATATCTGTTTTTAAACACAGCTTGAAATTGTGTCACTTATTTGTATATGTCTTATGGTTATTACGAGACACTTTACTGACACTGAACCAAAAAAACACTGAATATCTACATTTTGAATCAATAAAACCTTTTTTCTATGTATTCCAGTCGACATTTTAACATAAGAAAAATGTTGCTTCAAGTGAATGTTTCCATTTGTTTCCAGCTTCCGGCTCAATTGTTTATTGTTACTTTTTTTGACAAATAGGGCCTACATCCTTTCAGCATACCTTCTTCAGTCATCCCAAAAAAAAATGGATTTTGCGATTTGAATATTCCACATTCTATCAGGTAATATATTTTAATGTTTACAACGCTAAATTTTATGGCTTTCATAATTCCTAACCTCTTTTCCGTCTATGGTAGGATTATATTCCCAATTGTCCTGTCGGACCAGGGAGGGCCCGGAGGGAGGGAGCACGGCAGGGAGGGCCCGGAGAAAACTTGGAGGGGCTGTATTGCATTGGAAACACCAGTTCTCTCCTGGTCACTGAAGTTAAGCAATGCAACTCCAGCTAATACTACTTAGGGTGACCACTTGGCAACACTAGGTACTGCTATTATCCAAAAATCGTCCCAACAGCGTAGTGTCTGTGCAGACTCTGCATTAGAACTACGCAGTGGACGGGCCTCTAATGACCTCGTAGTTGAAGAGCCCTAAGACATCGACGAAACGGTGAAAACTTCACCTCGAGTCTCAGAAAAGTTACATTCTCTTTCGTCCGCCCAACACGCGTCTTGCGTACCCAGGGTTTGATATCCATTTGTCTCATTGAACCTGAGAAAACACAGGCGGATCGTTTGACGGTATTTTCTGGCGGCTACCGATTTAACGCTACAACTCCTTCACCAACGCGTATATTTTCCAGGTGAAGATGGTTCTTTCCCGAGGCTGCAGTCGACTCCGCAAAAGTAAAATATTCTTTCTGATGGAACAAATAGGTGCCTGTGAAGTTCGCCTAATTTGAATCACGGATTTCTTTCCATTAGTCCCACATATTTTTAAAGCGTTTGTATTTCATGGAATGCAGGCTCGACGCTATTTATGCGTGGTTTTTTTCCGACGAATGCTGAGCCGTGGCCCCGTGCGGTACTAGTGACGTCACTACAGCTAATACAGCCCTCTCCTTCAGGTTGCACACGAAAAGGTATAGAATCTGAAAAAATATTTCGATTAGCGTAGAAGTCGAACTCTAACCCGCTTAGGTGGCGCAGGAGGTAACGTGCTCCATTACTGCATAAGTAGTTCCATGTGTGATACTGCATCGAGGTGGGTTGGCACCTTTTGAACGAGAGGGGGGGGGGCTTTCTGTCCGATGTAAAGAGGTGTACGATGACATCTTCACCTGAAAGAATCCTCCCTGTTATGCAATGGGTAGATGAGGCAAAATCTCTAGCTGTAGCAGCTCGCACTCCCCACTGGTGTCAGTGGAGGAAAAGTGCCCCAAGGAAGACAAAATAAGCCGACGATAAATGACCATGCCAGTTGCAGCTTTGATAAGCAGCCGGCTGCATAGAAATACCGCCCAATAGGCAGTGGTTAGGAGGCCGCCTATGCTGTATGGATCAGAGTGTAAGGCCCGCTTCACAATAACATCAGGAACGAGAACGGCAACGGCCGGGAAAGTTGAAAGAAATTCAACTTTCCCGTTAAACGTAAGCCGTTTGACCAATAGGAGCGCACCTCCACCACATGACGTACCTGTCGCCCCTCCCCTCTGCACAAAATACGTTTTACGTTGCCGTTCCCGTTGCTGTTGTGAAGCCCGCTTAATGCCTAGTTCCGTATCACTGAACTTCAACGCTAATCACGTCGCCACTGATGGCATCTTGATGACGTTTGGTGCTAGTGCGTTATGAAGGACCGCCAGTGCAATTCCTTAAGTGCAGCGCCTTATTTGGAGTCACCAGACGCCGCCGTCATATCTCAGTATATCCTCCGCCATTTTTTAAGCAGACAGCTCAACCGCCAGCCAATCAAAACGCAGCGTGACTTGTGGGACGCTGAGTTGACCACCTGACAACTAAACTACCGTCACGCAGAGCTGCTCTGCGGCGCCCCAAGTAGCATTGTGACGTCACCATTTTTTGTGCTGTGTCGTCTGTTACGACGGTAATAGCGTTAGCGCGTGGAAATACGGAACCAGGCATTAGGCAGTGAGGAAGAGCCACCTCTATAGAATGCAAGTAGCCGAAATGCGGATGCGACGGTATGTGAGCGGGGTGTCGAGAGCTGGTAGTTAGGAATGAGCATATGAAAGGTAGTCTGGGGATGTGGGACACCACGGAAAAAAATGATGGAGAGTTGGCGTCACCCAGTGCGGTGACACCATGATGTCACCCCCCTCTCCTGAAAAAAAGCTGCATCTTTTTCTTTGGTGTCACCCCATTTCCTCATTGTGCGAGTGGTGTCCCCCGGTGCGGATCGCACCCCCTTAGTGACGCCACTGATTACAGGAATGCAGGTGTTTGGAAGCACCCTGGGCAGGGGGAGACTGTAGCAGACGTGGGAGCAAATTGTCCGTAAGGATAGGCCTATGGCAAAGTGTGGGGTGGAAGAGACATTCTGGGAGGTAGGCGGGAGTGTAGGACTACAGGCTACAGAACCGACCCTACCACAGGCGGGATAAGGGTATAAAGCTGGGTTTACACTGCGTGCAACATACTCGCCGAAACTGTTTCGGCAGGCTTGCGGCAATCTCGCCCTCCCCGTTTATATTGAGCAAAACATTACGTGAAGCAAGCGTGCAAAACGTATCAATAGTAACACTAAGCTGGGTTTACATTGCGCGCAACTGTTTCATTAAAAAAGACTCGCGCAGTGTAAACGGGGACTCGCCCCGAAATTTGCTGCGCGAGGCAGCCTCGTCGATTTTTGGACACGCATCAAAGGGTTTCGCCACTCCCACTTCGTGTACTGGTACTCTAGATACGTTTTGCACGCTTGCTTCGCGCAATATTTCGCTCAATGTAAACAGGGAGGGCGAGACGGGCGAAATTGCCGCAAGCCTATGGAAACAGTTGCGGCGAGTATGTTTCACGCAGTGTAAACCCAGCTCTACATGAAGTGGTGAGGTGGCGAAACCCTTTGATGCGCATCCAAAAACCGACAGTGCGGTGGCTCACCACGAGGCTGCCTCGCGCAGCAAATTTTGAGTCGAACCCCCGTTTACACTGCGCGAGTCTTGCCTCATGAAACAGTTGCGCGCAGTGTAAACCCAGCTTAATGATGATGCCAACTAGCAAAATTAATAAACAAGAGTTGCGGAAGAAACAAAAATGAGTGGCCCGTGGGGGGATCGAACCCACGACCTTCGCGTTATTAGCACGACGCTCTAACCAACTGAGCTAACGGGCCTCGCGGTGAGGTTGCTCGCTAACAATGTTTATCACACGTGAGTCATTGAATGTGCTTTCTATTTTAAACTGTGATTTTCTTGATCTGTTCAAAATAACTTTACAAAAGCCGCAAGATAGACACTTAAAAGGAGATGTTAATCTCTTAATTTAAATAGAAATATTCGGAGTATTTAACACGTATATCTTAGACTAAAAGACGAAAATCCAACTTGCATTAATGATAATTATTTCAGATGTAATTTCGCATTTTCTTCTCCACATTTCATGACGAAAACCTTACTACTATGGGGTGGTGTGTAGGTCTCTTAATTTATACGTCTTTTTAGATTATATAGCTTACTACTACCATTAAGAAAAAAAAGATATTTTTTTAAGAAAAATAATTGGAGGTAGTCTATCTGATAGCGTGGGAGAATTTATGGTGTCGCCTATTTTCTTTCAAATTAAAATAAGATGATGAATAAGGGAAAGGAAAAAACTCCAATCCACTTTCTTAGGAGTTTTCTTATCAGTTGAGTTTTAATTTTAAGCCTTTAATAAGCTCACTCGGTTAACTATTTATTGTTAACTGTCCAATCCTGATATTATTATTTGCTTTTCCTGATATCTCAGTCACTGTTGATTTAAATAATAAAAAAAACCAACAAGACAACGCTACTGGAATAAATTGAAGTTATAATAAGATGAAATCAATTTACATTCCTTGCTAACCTTATCAATATCAGTAATTTAACATATGAAGTCCTTTTTTATATATCCGTCTTTTGAAAAAAAGTTATCCAATTTACTTAACGGCTTTCTTTGAAGGTCAAGATCAATAATAAATGCTATAATAAATTATAAACACTTTCCCATCGCTGTAGTATATATGCCATTGATATTTTATTTATAGAGTTCATAATAACGTGTTGGTTTTTTTCTCTTCTTCAAAAGCACTTATCTCATTATATTGCAACCATTTAATGTTGTAAAACAGCACAGGACCTACGTTTGAGACGGTAAAATGGTTAAAAATCATGTAAAAAATTTAAAATGGTTACCTTAACCAGTTCTCGTTTGTTCACTGAAGTTCAACAACGCAGTCCCAGCTAGTACTGGCATGGATGACCGCTTGGGAACACTGAGTACTGCTAGTGTCCTAAATCGTCGTAACACCTTAGTGTCTGTGCAGACTGCATTAGAGCTAGGCAGTGGACGGGGCTCTAATAATATCCATTGTAGTTGAGGGCCCTAAAACACCAACGAAACAAAATGACCACCGGTACCTTGATAGATTGCCATTGCCGCAGATATCGCGCCTGTTACCTTCAAAATACAAATGACCGATTTTAGTCGTGGTCAGTGACTTTCTGTGTGATAAGGAAGGAACTTAAAAAGTGCATTCCAGTAAATAAACTCGTCGGCTATCTTTAAAGAGACTGGGCACAGGTTTTCTGTTTCCCTGTAAGGCCCTTGGTCCACAGTCGCAACACAACTGCAATTCAACTGAAATGCAAAGCAATTAAGGTTAATTGCGATATCACTTTCGTCCACAGATGCAACTCTCTGGCAATCGTTAAGCTTAGGACAGGGGTGGCGAACCATTTTGTTGCCACGTGGCAGGTACATGTACAGGGTAACCTACAGTATATAAAGCCAAACCAATCAGCAACTCCTAACCCTTTTCCCGCCTATGGTAGGGTCGGGTACCCATCTTGTTCCTCTGAATGGACACAAGAGCGATATAATGGACTGCCGGTAGCCGACCAAAGCTGCAACTCCTTCGTTTATTTATCGTCGGTCTAGTGTTCGTTGGGGCATTCCACCCACCGTAGATAGCTGGCGAGCTCCTGCACCTGAAAACTTTTGCCTCATGTACCCGCTGCAAAGTAGAGAGGGTTGTTTTACGTACAAAGCCACCTTACACCACACGGGACCTCGGTTTTACTTGTCATCCGAAAGCAGGCGCACTCGAGGCCCCTGCCCCCTCCCCCAAAAGAAGCCAACCCGCCTCCGTCCAGTATCGAACCTAGGTTGCCGAGCGTACAACCAATCAATTGTTAAAATTTTCATTTCCTGTAACAAACCGGAAGTAAGGGTACCCTACTATATATTCTTTTAACACGCTACTGCATCTGGCACGTTAGTAAATCAAGGATTTTAGCTATCTAAATTTTTGGCACTCCAGCAGAAAAAGGTTCGCCACCCTTTGCTTAGGATGTCGAGTAGTTCAGATGAAGAGAACATTGGGCGAATGGTGCGAATTGCTTGACAGTTGCAATGAAACTGACACGGTCAGTTGCGACGCAACTCGTTTTCAACCAGTTGCCTTTACATTGCGCTGCAGTTGCGTTGGTGAGAGAAGTACATATCGTTAACATGAGTCAGACTAGCTTGCAACTAAAAAAGTATAAAACGCAGTTGTGTTGCTTTGCGATAAAGCTCAGTTGCGTTGCGCCGGTGGAGAAAGAGCCTACGTCTACTGGTACAACGCAACTGCAACTCCACTGAAAAATTTATTGCTTTTTATTTGCAAGCTAGTCTGACTCATGTTAACCATATGGACTTCTCCCACCAATGAACCTGCAATGCAATGCAACGCAACTGAGCGTGCAACTGTCAAGCAATTCGCACCATTCGCACAATGTTCTCTTAATCTGAACTACTCGACATGATGCAGAGTGGCAGTTTCGTTGCAGCACTGGACGAAGGGACACGCAACGCAACTCTCACCCTCTCTTCCAACACGTTGGGTTGCAGTTGCGTTGCGCCGGTGGACGTATCAATGTATACATTACTCGATAATCAGACCAGATACCATGCCGGACGCTTTAGCTGCCTCAACTCAAGAGCTGGGTTGCAACGTGGGCGACTAATCGTAGTTTATTCATTGAAAGAAGGGGATCCTGTCTAGGACCTTAAACAAAGGACTATAAATCGTTGTGGATGTAGGAATTTAAGTCCTGTAGTCGTTGGTGTCGCAAGAGAAACTTACGGGGACTTTGATGACGTTTTAAGCTCCTCCAAATCACTTTTCGAAGACTGCCATCAGCCAATGCAGGTTATCATGTACGCAGGGTCGGCCTTCTCTATAAGGGGGCCCGGCGGATGCAAAAATCCTTTTGGGGCCCCAAAATATTTTTCCAAAAGTAAAAATAAAAGGATTCAGAGCAAACGGACTCCTCTTAGATGCCCTCCTATCCCATTCTGAGATCCTTCCTACTTTTGGAAGGTATTACATTTTTGGATGATGCCATGTGTCCTAATATGTCACCATTGCATTTATGAGGTGGTCTGAAAGCTTATGTGGACGTCCACACCTTGGAACATTTTGAATGTGACCTGTGTCATTATATTTTTTTATTACATTTCTGATTATTAAAGGTATTTTGGTTTTAACAACCCCAAAATAATAGCATTATTAAATTATTGACTTTTAACCTCTAATTCTGGGTTGTCCAACCTGTTGCCCATTGAGGCTAGCTGATCAATGAATTAACGTTATCTTCACCCGTTTTGGTTTTGACAGCCTGTGGTTGGCAATCAGTTCATGGAGGAGCCGAGTGACCCACAACACCGAGAAAGGTTGTACAACCCTGGTGTAGTTCAATGGCAGGGTTGTTAGGTTACGTTTAGGTTATGTTGCATTCGCAGGGTCTAATCAGGGACGTTGCCCCTACAATGACGTATTAAACTTTTAATATTAGCAATGATCTGGGCTCTGATGGGTACGGATGATGGGGCCCCCCTTAATCGTGGGGCCCGGGTGCAATGCAACCTCTGCGCCTCCCGGATGGCCGGCCCTGCATGTAGGCACTTATGGAAGCTTCAAATTACTCCTAACTCAGGCAATTCATTATTTGAGCAGATTTTTTTATTCAATTCTACTAACCTTTCATGAATAGGTGGATATCTGTAGATTGTTGAATAGAAATTAATCGAAATAGAAATTAATCATTGCCCGTTGGCAGCCAGGAGGTTGGCATTCGTTGGCCGAAGCGCTTTTGATTTCATGTCAGGATGAGTATCGCGGCACATGTAAAATGTGAAGACGATTGTTGAAGTCGGATGTCAAAAGCGTGTTGTTGGATTAACGAAAATGGATTTGAGAATAAAAGCAATAAATGCTGACATGAATGATTTACCTAATATTATGGGGAAGCTGCATACTTTTAATGGGAAAGACAGGTAAATGTCATAAGCACTTTTGTCGCCATTCAAGTTGGTGGAGACAATCCACAAAATGTACTCGTCGTGGTCTTTAGTTTGTCGGACCAGTTTGTCATGTGGCTATCTAGGATATATTTTTGGCATTTCAGGCAAGATGCTATTGAAGAAATCTTTGAAAAGATCACACAAGTCTTTAATAGCGAATGTAGCTTGTCGGAAACTTCAGAGTTGACTACAGTTTTTAAATTCCTGAGGAATTTTGTTGCAAGCTGTGATGCGGATAGGAATTTTGTAGCACGGTAAGCGCTTCTGATGCATTATTGCGAATGTTGAACGTTGAGTTCATTTCACTTCGGCCAGGCTGTATTCTGAACTTCAGTAACTACATTAATTTTTTGTAGTAATCATTCGGTTGTTAGGCAAGCAGTTACAAGCATCGCCCGACTTACACACCAATGTTGTAGTCTGCAGGAGAATGCAGAATTACAGCTCATTGATAGCCTTACCATGGGTGTTCGATGTGGTATTCAATTCCTTGGAAATTTTGTTGCCAATAATAATGAAAACAAATGTCTTATTTGGAAGGACATCACTCCACTTTTTCAGTAAGTTTCTTGTCTTGAAAACTTTGTTTTATTGTAAACTTTTACAATCTTCACGGTTTATTTTTCAGAATTTGGCTGACTTGTAATGATGTCTTGTTAAGAAAATATGCAGCGATGGTCTTATATAATTGTATTTTGGATGTCCCATCGCATCGTGAAGAGCTCTTATCTTCGAGTTGGGGTGGTATAAAAATTGTGACATCTTTAATAAACTGTGCGTTGAAAAACGACTGTGAATGGGGGTTAGTATTAATGATTTACAATGCGGATTTCATTCATGTCCTTATTACTGATTTGCAATTTCAGCATCAAGCTTATTATGTATTTCGTTTCTCAATTAGGTTGTATGCATTAGAAAACTTCTTGGAGGTGTCAGACTTTATGGAAAAGTTTTATCTTCTGCTTCCTATTGATTTAAGGCAAGTTTATCACATTTAAACATCTGTCTAAGTCTGTCCTGATAATTGTTATTTGCTAGAACTGCCATACTCGATATTCTTCTTGAGGGACTTAATAAGACATCGCGTGGGAGTATCGCTATAGAAACATTTTTGTTTATAGCAAAAAAGTTTGAGTCTTCTGCAGATTTGATTTTTTTAACTAAGGATGTAGAGTGGAATGGTTGCCTTGTAAGTTTAAAAACAGCAGTTACATTCTCCATTTTTAGTTTTATTAAAACTGTCTAATAATATTTTCATTAGGAGCCCGTTGAAATCGTATCATTTCTTGAAATACTTTGTTTGGCCTCTGTTGAACCTTTATATCAGTCGAAATTACAAGGTCTCAGCTCTCTGTTGTGTTGCATTACATGTAAGCAGCAAAGTTTTAAATAGTATTATCTCTTAACTCCAGTTTATTATGGAAATACTTATTTTATTTATGAATTTTGGAAATGTTTGATTTGTAAGTCATTGTTAAGCCGTATTAGTAATAGCTGACAACTTGTCTTTGCAGTTTTACTGAAAAGCATCCATATGGCTGGACAGCAATCTGATAATTATTTTTCTCGTATTGAGGAACTAAGCTTTAGTGGGTCCGAATCTGCCAAAGACTTGTCTAAGCATCCTGCTGTAGGTTTTAAAAAAAATTTAATTCGCTTAATTGCAAATATGGTTTGGCACAATCGCGTTAATCAAGATAAGGTGATTTCTTTAAATATATTGTCTGCTGATAATTCATGTCTAGTATTGTGATAGGGACTTTTAATATTCACTTTCAGATTCGTGAGTTAGATGGCATCCCACTTCTACTTGATTGCTGCAAGCTTGATGCGAGAAATCAATGTATCCTTTGCATTCTCTCGTATTAATTGCCCTGTTGTTCAATATTACTGTATTAACCATCATTCTTAACGATTTTTTAGTCATTATTCAATGGGTAGTATTTGCTATTCGCAATCTATGTGAAAATAATGTCATGAATCAAGAAATTATAGCAAATATGGAGCAACAGGGTGTTATTCAGTCTTCACTTGTTGAAGAATTTAGTATGCAAGTCGTCTTGGATGAACGTGATAAGCCTGTTGTTAAACCAGTTAATAGTGGCAGAACGAAGTTAGAACAAGCTCAAGATGATATCAGAGATTTAATGTTATGATCTTTGTCATTATTAGGTATGTACATATAGTGTAACTTTAAATTATTTTCTGATTAATAACTGAATGGAATGAGCGTAAGTCTTCATGTATGCTGACATTTAGGCTGAATGATGAAGAGGACGAATGTTTTAAGTGCTATTTAAATCATTCGTGATGCCTTTTATGTGTTTTGTCTTATTAATGAGAGTTCACCCGGTGGCTTTGTGTCTGGTCATCACGTCTTATTACAAAGTGATCATTTTATTATGAGACCAGGTATGCTTGCGTCCAGGTAGCAACTAATTGGTTTATTTCTTTTTTTTCTTATAATTCAAAATTCGTTTGTTGGTGTGGTTGAAAACAATCTAAAAGAACTTTTCACACTATTTATGAAATTCTTGCTGCAGCTTATTGTGCAGAAACTGATTGATCATTTCATTTCATTACGAGAGAGAAAATTAATGTTTAATTGCCACTTGGCTGAGCAGTGGACTAAAAATGCCACTATTCTCGTATTTTAGATGTTTGCATGGGTTTGTGTGTTGTGCAAGAAAACATCTTTAAAAGATATTGTGATTAGGAGTTATATTCAAAGGTAATGTCATATTTATTGGTGCAAATTGAGCGCCATATTGTTAAATGTCATCATAATATTGATTTATACAGAACAGACCGTTCCAAACTTTTAAAAACATAATGGTAGTCTGTGTTTTGCTCCCGTAGTAAAGATGTCCTGAAGCGCATTTCACCAAAACAGCAAAATAAACTTTGGTACTTAATGGAGTCGTTACGATCACTACTTTTCAAACTGCAATGGCATTTTTAATTAATTCTGAACCCTCTGTAGTGGGTGCGTTAGGCCCTTCACCATCTCCAAATTGGGAGTACAGTGAAACTCGTTTAACACGAAACTGAAGGGACCAAAAGATTTCGGGTTTAAAGAATTTCGTGCTAAACGATGCATGCAGAAAACCCACCATTGTTTTGTATGTCGTTATATTTTATTAATTGGATTTATTGCTAAAAGTTACACTTGTAATTTTTAGTAATATTACCAACAAAGCATTAATTTACCTGCCAAAGTTTCTATTTTGGTTGCATGATGCAATGTTTGGACCAAGTGGGGTAGGGCACCATCCCCCACAGACAACCCGGCCAATATTCCTGTGGGTTCCAGATGCCTGGCTGGGGTACCCCCAGTCCAGACCATGTTCAGGTGGGATGAGGGTGTGATGATGTTGACTAAAAGTTACACTTGTGGGCATCAAATTGTCAATAAAAAAGGCCCCCCCTCCCCATAGTTTGAAAGGTTTGTCAATGGCATGCCTCTACCATCCCAAACCCAGTCTGTAATCTAGCAACAGTGGCAACCATTGTTTATTTGATTAGTTTAACGAAAACTATGGTATATGTTGTATATCCAGTATTTTGTTAACTGAGAAGGAAAATAATTTCGTGTTAAGCGATTATTGTTTCGTGTTAAAAGAAAAAGATATGTATGAAATTAAATAGTATTTTGTCCGGACCACTGTTAAGCGTGTTCGTGTTAAACGGATTTCACCGTATGTCAATTGGTGAGAAGTTTCAAATGCTTGTCCACTTATCCAAAAAAATTGTCACTGATTGAGTATAATTAATGATGCTGTTGAATGAAAGTTTTGAATATGGGGTCTCTACACCCCGCCTCGGTGACGCAGAGGTAGCATACTGGAGTCGAGCGAGAGTGGCGTCTTTCAAACGACAACTTGGCCCTCAAGAACTGTCTTCCATCAGATGGAGAGTTCAGCTGCTGCTTCATGCGATGTAAAAATGTACATGCACTTCAGCAATATTTCCAGATGTAGGAGCTCGTGCCTTCCCCTTGCGTTGCTTCGGTGCTCCAACGAAGTAAAGTAGGTCAACGATAAATAGGCAAAAGGGTTGCAGCATTAGGTCGGCAGCCGGCAGTATCGAAATATCGTCCAATAAATTGCTCGTGCCCCATTGGCATAATAATGAACACCTGACCTTACCATAGGCGGGAAAGGTTAATGGCAAAGGTGATTTTGGTTAATGTGCAACGATTTTCTACGCATAATTTTTATGGTGACGCCGGTGCTTTTTACATCCCTAGTTCAGACGTTTAAACGCCACGGCGAATGCATCTGGACACGTACCAACAAATGGCGTTTGCACTACATGTACTGAGACTCCTCTAAACCACAAGCATTCTTTTTTGCTCCACATAGCGACTTGATCATAGACAAACATTTTCTGGTACTCTTCTTCGCTTAACAGTTAATACTGCCTCTCGCTCCCAAAGTTTTACGTATCAATTGACGGAGGAACACAATCAAATGATTTTCCAAGGCAGTCTACTGAATTTTCGGAATTCCAGTCTATTAGAATACCATAGGCTAAAAAATCTGCAGTCGAACTTCGGTACGTATATCGAACTCACTTATATCGAAGCTTAACTCCCAGTCCCGCTTGACATCAGGAGCGGATCCAGATGCAGATGGGGGGAGCACTTCAACAAATATGCGCCCCCAATATTAAAATATTCAGAATCCCTTAGTATATAAATCTAGCTATAGTGCTCGCCACGAAAGATGACATATGAGAGGTAGAAAGTAGGAAAGTTCACTACAAAAATTAGGGAGTTTGAAAAAGGTCAAATGGCAGGCTTCATTCAGTAATGGCAAACACAACTTCAATATTTTCCCTATTTTTTGAAGAGGACTCATCCTTTGCCTCCCACCAATGTCTCAACTTTCGTGGCGAGCACTATAGTAATTACAATAAGCCCTCTACTACCCCTTAGACAATGCCCTAGCTTGAATCGTTCACCTGTGGAAATATGCGCCCCAGTGAGGCACTGGGGGGAGCAATTGCTACATTACTCCCCCTGGATCCGCCCCTGCCTGACATAGATTTGGGCTTTATGTTATTTTCGGATTTGGATATATTGAAACTGATATATCGAAGTATTTTTCACGGTCCCCTGAGGTTCGATATAATGGGATTCTACTGTAGTTTGATAGACTTTTTAAGTGAATGTCTTCAATAGAGTGTTTAAAAATATCCGAATTAATATAGTGAAATATAAATCGGTTTTATTCCAGATGAAGCATTGTCAAATCATTGTTTGCTATAAGAAGAAACATTAGTATGATTGCTTCATGAAAATTGTGTTAATAAGTGTTTCTTACGTGAATTTACCTCGTTATTGGGTTAAAAGGGCGTGCATTTAAATATTACCGCCTGTTTCATATGTAGCCTAAATTAATATTTGTAAGTCAATATTGAAATTCAATATTTATATTTATGATTAGAACTATTTGTATGCTAGATGATAATTTTTTTTAACTCAAGTGATTCATTTAGGTTCACATCTTGCTGCAAATGTAGCATTAATTATATTTTGTATTGATTTGATGACGTAGTTTGGTAGTGTTTCTTTCATTCTTCCTTCTTTCTACTTCTCCTTCATCTTTTTAATGTCTGCTGTTTCTAATTGGATATTGCACTAAAAATAACTCGTTTGAATAGCAGTTGGCCAAATATAAAGTAGGTCTTTCAAAGATAATGCCATTGAAAATGGATTCATGAGAATGGCACATAATTCTTGACGTTGATAATCAACAGCTTGTAATTTGTCACTATGAACATAATATTTTTTTTTTTTCTTTTTACACGCATTTCCACGATTCGATTAATTAGAGACAAATTTCAGCACGAAAACTTCTTACGTCTCCTTTGGGATCCATCAAATGGGGACTGTACATATTGGCGTGATGATTGTTGTTATGGTCAGGTATGATAAGTTGTCTAGCTATAATTGTGTGTACAGTATATAGTGTATATATAGTGGCATTTCTAAAAACAATATTGGCTTCGGCTTCTTAAAATATCAAATGGGGTTCAGACATTCACTGGCCCATATTGGCTAATAATGCAGTCTCCATTAGGGGCAGGCATTAATACATTTTTTCCTACTTCTTTGCCAACTTGAAGACTTGCCAATTGTTGTTGTAGAGTAAAATTGTAATGCCGTTCCCCCTATTCACTTACTCAAAATGATTTTCTTAATTGAAGCGCGTGACGAAATGCTGTGTCTTGTGGGTCCAGGGTTGTAGTATAACTCGCTATATTCCAATAATTGGCGACTACCATGTGCCCGCTTCGGTGGTGGTTACAGAGAGCGTGCTTGATTCGAGAATTCGTCATTGGAGGATCGTTCCAACCGGAGATCGGTCACTTCTGCACCAGAAAGCAAAGTTTTGGCATCATCTAGTTTGTTCGTGAAAGAATGCTGTACGAAAGCCTGGTGTAGAAGCACGTCCTCCTGCTGTTCATAAATTACCTTGTGGACATCGCGGAAAAGATGAGAAAGTAGACTGAGGTGGTACGGACATGTGATGAGAAGAGACGAGGAGGAACTCGTTAGGTCCATTACATGGGTGCAGGTTATTGGGAAAGACCACAGCAGGTCGTGCCAAGTTGCGTTGAACACACCAGTTCCCGTGAGATCACTGAAGTTAAGCAGCGCAAGCCCACGTCATTACCAACATGGGTGGTTGGTGAAGAACGTTGGGTGCTGCAAATTTTCCCTCTCCTTCGTCCTCTTCACCTACCTCCTCATCTCCCGCGAGCAGCCTCCTAAGGGTTCGTCCTGTTATGGCTGCCTGGCTAACTCTCCAACCCATGAAACTAATACAATACAATCCTAAGGATATGGCTGTGCGTGGGGTGGACGGCAGCCTGGTGGGAGATAGGCGGGAGTGAAAAGCTAGACCGGCAGACCCGACCCAGCTACAAGCGGGATAAAGGTTTGATGATGATGATGCTCAGTAGTAATTTGGTAGCCTGCTTGATGTTTGCGTTCGTAATCGTAGGATCGATCCTATCGAACGTAGGTGTTTCTTTCGGATGACAATGGGATTCTAACTATTTTTGTCGAATAGAAAATAAATCCCTGATGGTAAAACGTGTAGATGAGTGTGTCTACAAGGTAGCCCTCCTCCTGAGAGATTTATTTCAATTATTATTATTATCAGCAGCATAATCATCATTATTATCAAATAAACGACCATCTTGTGTGGGATTCAGGGTTGCTTAAAATTTATTGATCAGTTAATCGTTTTTAAGTTGAATCTCTGTTGTTAGTCTTTTGCAGTCGCAGTGATGAAGCTAGCAACTCGGAAAGGTCCCAAGTGCTCACCTCTTGCACCCTGGATAATCCGCCTCTGTATCCATATTTGGGTTATCATTCATCATGCCGTCGTAAGATCTTGTGCTGTCTACAAGTAACGATTTGGGCGTTTGAGAGTCTCTGATTTGCTGACCGTTCTATCCTTCCGGCTTATAAAAACCGTAATCAGATGCTCATTGTTTTCCGACCCTATCTTGAGTAGGAAGCAGGGGCGGATTCAGAGGGGGGAGCAATGCAGCAATTGCTCCCCCCTCAGTGCCTCAATGGGGCGCACACGCAAGTGGAAACAAGCAAGGGGAGTCTTGTGTGATAGGAGGGTCCCAATCAAGTTGAAAGGGAAGTTCTACAGGGCAGTGGTTAGACAAGCTATCCTATATGGATCAGAGTGCTGGACATTGAGGAAGAGCTACGCAAATAGTATGCGAGTAGCCGAGATACGAATGCTGTGGCACCTGTGTGGCGTGTCGAGAGCTGATGGAATTAGGAATGGGCATATTAGAGGTAGCCTGGGGTGGTGGACATCGCCGAAAAAATGAGGGAGAATAGGCTGAGGTGGTATGGACACGTCAGGAGAAGAGGGGAGGAGGAGCTCGTTAGGTCCTTGCCAGGAATGAAGGTGGTCAGTAGCACCCGGGGCAGGGGGAGACCGAAGCAGACGTGGGAACAGGTTCTCTGTAAGGATTTGACAGTTGGTGGAGTGGACGGGGAACTGGGGGAGAGATTTACGGGGGTGGAAGGCTAGAACCCGCAGACCCGACCCTGCTGCAGGCGGGATAAGGGTATGATGATGATGTAGTAAGTACCAAGTGTAGAAATTTATGTTGAATTGTAAGTGTTCCGTGCTAGTAAAATGTCAGTTTAGTGTTCCCTGACTTCAAAAAGATTGAGAACCACTGGTCTAAACCACTTAACATGGGACATTGTCTAAGGGGCTGTAGAGAACCTATTGAAGTTGCTAGGTAGAATTATACTAAAGGATTAGGAATATTTAAAAATATTTGGGGCGCTCTTTTTTCAAGTGCTCCTCCCTTGATCAGCCCCTGGTAGGAAATGGTAGGTAGAAAAGTAACCATTCAATCTTTAACTCTACGTAGGGTTTCTGCATTAATAATATCCGATTTTTGTCTTCAGTTTTGAATACGTTGTTATTTAATGACGCATAATATTATCCTAAGGAAGCCCAAGTTGAGTTGTGGTGCTTAATAGGCTTTCACTGAGCTTCTTGCGATAGATAATTGTTGCAAATAGATGCCTGGCGCCTTGTTGAGATTGATGATTATCCTGACAAAAACGCAGCTTGAGATCGACTTTTAAGATACTCATTAATTAATCGAGTCATTGTTTTCTGCAGTTGAAATGCAAGGCGCAATTCATTTCTCTCATCCTTAATCTGTACATCTATTTTATTTAATCGAGATGTGGGATGAAAGGTGGCGGATGTACTCTACGGGCCACTTCCAAGTGCAAATTCAATACGTATACCGGTAATACTGTACCTGGAAAAGATTTAAATAATAGAAATTCCGATTATAATTAACGATTTCTGGAAAGCGTTGGACACACCAGTTCTCGTCAGATCACTAAAGTTAAGAAACGCAACCCAAGTTAGTACTGACATGGGTGGTTGGTTGGGAACATTGGGTGCTGCTAATTTCCCCTCTCTTACCACCCCTTCACCTGCGAGCAGCCTCCACAGGGCCCGGCCCGTTATGGCTGCTTGGCCGACTCACAAACCCATTGGTGTAACACTATATTGATATAATGCATTGATTTTTTATAGTGGTCTTTACCCCACGGACGACGACTGCCACCTGGTGAAACCTTGGTGAGCCAGTCTTGTCCTTTACGATATTGCCCAGAAGTACTTTCCAATGTTTCATTTACCCATTTAAAGCAGACCTCATTTACAAGAACATGTTCGAATTGTATTTTTGCAAACCGAACCAGGAATGTTAAGTGGGGGTAGAAGAAGCTGACAGGGAAAGATAGAAGAAAAGGAGCTGCTGGGAAAAGTGTTGGGCAGGGTTTAGATGTGTTGACCGGATGACTGCTCCCAGTCCTCAGGAATCTGAATTAGTGACTCCTTGACTTTCTACCTGGCTATTTAGGGGCTAGAATGGGTATCATAAAAATGGGAAAGGGTAGCTTTCTATAGTGGCTAAGTCAATCACATGCTGGTATTTGTCCATCTGACGTGGGGCATACTGTTAGCGGATGCGCGACGATGCCCTCACAATTCCACAACCCTTTTAAGTTCTCACTTGCAGCACGCAGAAATGCAATGAGCCTCTTGAAAAGGGGGTACTTTGAATTTTAGGTGGAGGCACGATCATCACAGGTGGTGGTACTTGGTGTTATTGTCACTTTAATTTGCTACGAACATGAAAACTACAGGAAGACATTCATTTTTATAGGATGGTTGTACAACTTTGGTAATGGGGTTATGTGGATGTAGGGAGTCACTTTGCAGCAGTGTGAAAGTGTCAGAGCACAGTTTGAAATGAGCATTACTCTACGTTATGTTCATTGATGGATGATAAGCAACTTAGTTAATTAATTGATGTAAAGACATTTTTCTGATGAGTCACCGACTGATGCTGAAAGAAAAGGTTCTCAACGTAATGATCATATCAGCACTACTGGTAGACAGTCAGTAGTTTTGTGATTTGTCAGTTGTTGATTTTGACGTTTTTTCTCCTAACATTTTATTTTGGATATCACGAAAGCGAAACACAAAATGAGATTATATAAAGAGTTCACACAACGCCATGCTGTCGTTTTCTCTTGTATCACCTCTTCTTACTGAGTGACATTGTTGCTAAACTCGAAGACAAGCAGAGTGGATGCATTTATTTATTATTCTGCAGTGAAACCTTTCTAATAGGTTCACCTGGGGACCCAGCCAAAGTGTACCAATCAGAGGGGTGTACCCATAAGAGGGGTAGCAATAGCCTATGGATGAAAAATCGGTGCCTGAAGAATTTGTACTGATATAAGAGGTGTAGCCATAGAGAGGTTTTACTGTATTAACATTGACATTTCAGATCTGAAGGCTTTATATTGGACCCTACGAACATTGGGGGTACCAAGAAGGGGATAGGATGCCTTTGTTTACCATCCATGAACGACATGCTCGAGGATTTTCGTTTGCCCAAATTTGAACCTGGGCAGAATAACCACTGTGAACTCAATAGAGGTGGTCCGAGCATTTTCTGTCGACTAGTTTCCGGCAAGTATTCTCCTATGAGGGCCTGTCCCTGACATAAGCAATTACAAGATGCCCATGTGCCCAACCCTCAAATAAATCCCAGACTCTAGTATTTCAGTGCACAATTCACAATCTTTGACAAGTACAATCGGTATTCGTCTGGTGTACAGGTGGATTGAGTTCAACTCCCGCCTGTGGAAACATGATGGTTTTACCACGATGGTCTTCATTATTGGTACTGCGCTTAACATTAACTAGTCTGTTGTGCCTCGTTTAAAATAATCAGCAGTTGAATTATGACCTCTGGTTATGCAGTATTTAGTTGTAGGGTCGCACCTTCCGGGCGATTTTGAAGACCACAAAGCTGCATAATGTGAAATGAGGACAGTGTCCTATGTTTTCAGTGCAAGTGTATGTTTTAATTTTAAAAATGACCCGCAATTGTATTTATTTTCTAAATTAGTGAACACGTTTTCTCGATGTGTTAGTCCACTTCATAAACTACTATTATTAATTATATTTTTATTGATTCTTAATAGCGGTAGTGTCGAGCCAAGGCTTGGTGACGCAGCATAGATGTGCCCAAATCAGTAAGTTGTTTCTTGAAGTCTGGAGGCATGCTGGACTGATGTTTTCTTTGACGGATTGGGTGCCTACAAACCATTAATATATTTCGCAAGTGACTTGTAATTTGTGCAAATATTGAACGTGGGCTTTCAACTAGTCTACTCTCAACATAATACATTTGGCTGACAGAGTAATGTGCCACTGTTTTTGCTTGCACACTATTAAGAGAATTGAATTACGCTCTCGTCGAGATCGCCTTTGGTAAAGAGAGAATAGGGGTAAAAAAAAAGTCACTTTACGATATACAGTATTTACACATTCGCTGATGTAGTCCATATTAGGTTTCTTTAGTTTGAAACTTGTTTGCTCACTCCTTTCACACCTTTCAATAACGATATTGAAATTATGTCATTTGAAACAATGGTTCCTAATTCAAGGTCCACGAACCATTGCGAATCTCTGAACTGTCATAGCACACAAGCCAACATTAAAATGCTAAAATGAACGATTGGCCTACCTACTTATCAGTATAAAAATGGTGAAACCTGTGATTTAATCAACACTACCTTTCGCTCATTAGTTTGTATGCCATGAGGGACCCAACTTCCTCTTCACAAAGTAAAGAATTTGTCCTCAGAAAAAGTCAGGAAGACTTTAAATATGCAAGGGCTATGGCATTATTAGGTTGACAGCCATCCAATAATTCGCCCGTGTGCTATCGGCACTAATGGTATATAGGGGAGCACGGAACCGATGCATTTTTAATATCTCTTCAAATTAATGAGTGAATCTTTCAAAATTTGCAACCAGGCTAATAGCAATTTTCTTGAAATGGCAACAACATCACCTTTAACATCATCGATTAAAAGACCAAAGAAGGAACTTTTTAATGGACCATTCAACTGCTAAGATCACTGAAAATTAAGCGACAAAATCAGTTTCAAACTGTTAGTGCTCTCTATAGGTCGGTAGCACTTGACACTTTTGTTTTACAGAGCTTCCACTTACTGCGGGGTGAGGAGGAACCGTGGTGTGGTTGCTGCTGACAGCCTCTCACAGTGGTGCATATCTTTAGTCACTATGAGTGGGAGTCAATGCAGTGCTCTCCACATCCCTTGGGGACGACTCCCAGAGGGTTGAGAGCTCGTTGTCTTTGTCTCAGTTGTCCTGCTTTTATGATGAGGCAATCGTCTTAATGGCTTTTGCCTTTTTATCTTTGTGTCGGTTTTGGCTTTTGCCTTTTTAGTTACGTTTCTGTTTTGGCTTTTGCCTTATTATTTTATCACTACCTTCATATAATGTCAATGCGGTGGGATGGCATTTTACATCCCCACCATGTTATGACTGGTCTTTCAGGGCTCTAATGACCATTGTAGTTGAAGAGCCCTAAAACACCAACAAACAACAATAATTGTTTTATAGAGAACTTGTTTCAGACTATGAATTTCCTGGTGACGCGAGTAGTCTTATCCTGCCGCTCCATCTTACTTAAACTGCAGCCTAGTTATTTCAAGTGTCTTGTGTGGTGCTGTTTCGATTGTTCATGGGCCCTAATGACCATTGCAGTCGATGGACCCTAAAATCCCAATAAACAACAACAACACTCGATTGTTCGAGGTGTTTGTCAGAATGTTGCCCTTCCTGTTCCAATCCGTGAAGGACGGGTTTTACCAGTGTGGTAGCACATCACTGAAGTATTTTGCGCGTTTTGATAGGTCGAGAACGGGCTCATAGATGGGCAGGTGAAATGCCACACGTTATCACGACCTTTACTTCCTGCCTGACTTTAGGAACATCAAAGGCTTACTCTCATCTAACAGAAGGAGCATTTGAGGATTCACCTGAAAGAAACTATTCACATAGGCCTGGATGGAGTTCAAGCGTTACATTTGTCTGTGAAGGGTGAGCATCATGCATTAAGCTAAAGAGGCAGGCTAAAGGTACCTGGTCGATTGCCCCAGTATTCATAAGACTCTTACGAAAAAATTAATTGCTCATTTTATACGAACCTCATAGGTTACATTGATGATGCTCATGAAGCAGCTAGAAAATACAATCTGCTGAAATAAAGCGATGGTGAACTGCAACATTATTTATCTCTTGAACCAGTAAACTGTAGGGTGCTGATCAATCTATTTAAAAACAAATGACTTCTCTGATTCATCAACCACCATCAGTAACTCAATGCTGTCATTAATGCAAAATGCCACCTCATTAATGCAGAAAAGAAGATTATTGAGACGAAAATTTTGCTGGGTTTGTTGCAACGTAGTTTTCTTCTTGTTTATATTTTGATGACATTTACAAATTGCATTTGGCTTTCATTGAACTTTCTTGTTTATTGCTGTTGTTCTGAGAAATTGAATTTAGATGCTGGATGTCTCTTGCTTTCTTCATCACGTCTTTCTTCTGTAAGACTAGGGTAGAATTGCCCCCCAAACCACATTTTAAATGTGACAAGATGCAATACTAAGGTTACGGGATCACTTCAAAGGCCGGTAAGACAAAAACCACAATCTCAAACTCTAACCTATTTACCTTAAACTCGTATAGCTCACTGTTCTCTACACCAGCCATATGATGATGACTTCGTTCATATGGTGCTTGTAGGTCTCGAAACAGCGTGGATTGATGTGAATTCTGCTCTCATGAGATTTGTTTTCAATTTTCTGTACGGTAGGTTGAGTGAAAACAATGAAAATTTCAGTTTGGACTGATATTCAAACTTTGGTGGATGCACTTCAACATACTGTATTTCTAACTAGACGTAGGGTCATTATTGTCCGACCCTTATTACATTGAATCCTAGTTTTTTTCAGGTTTGTTTTTATTTTGTTGGCATTTTAGGGTCCTTCAACTACAATGGTGATTAGAACCCCCCCCCCCCAGCCCACTACGTAGTTGAAATGCAGGATCTGCACAGACAGTGTTCCCAAGCTGTCATACATACGAGTACTATCTGGGGTTGCGTTGCATAACTTCAGTGATCAGTTTTTCAGAACTGATGTACAACGTCTCTACTGCTGAAAAATTCAATGGTGGAGCTCGCCCAAGCTTCTACACCTGGTAATATTGTCAAACTATGCCAATATTTTCTTCATGTTGCATGGGTTCTTATACGCGCAGATATATATGCGCTTTCTTAGAATAAGCAGGTTCAACAAGCAGTTTGATTTTTCTTATAGCATAGGTGGTGTGAGGGTTGAAAGGGTTAACACCCACAAGCACCTTGGAGTTGTCTTAAACACTCGGGGCACCTGGAAGGAGCACACTGACAAATTGATTGGGAAGGCAGGGCGTGCTCTCCGGTTGGTTAGAAGGGTGCTGTGGGACAACACAAAGGAAGTAAAATAAATAGCTTACTTTTCACTGGTACGGGCAATTGTGGGGTACTGTAGTCCAATTTGGTTTCCGTTTAGGCAAAGCCTATCTTGGGAAATTGAAGTGGTCCAAAGGAGGGCAGCAAGAGTTGTGCTAAGTCGGTTCTCTCGCAGATTGAGTGTGCCAGGCATGATTAGAGAATTAGGGTGGGACTCACTCTGTCAGAGGCGGGTAGCTGATAGCATTAAGCTGTTTAGAAAACTGTTGAAAATAGGTTATGAGGGTCCTCTTAGAATATAGGGGGAGAAATGATCATCTGTTCAAACTGAAGGAGCTCAGGACCCGAACAGACTCATATTACTGGTCCTGTTTTCCAAGGGTCATTCGGCAATGGAATGCTCTTGATGAGGATAAGGTGAAGAACTTTCTGTAAGAAGGCGCCATTATAGTGGGCAGGCGATGTATGGCAGAATAGATGCTATGCTTCAGGTTCCTTGGGGTTTTAAAATGAGTTAATTTTTAGGACTGAGAGATATTCTCTCCACTGCCAATTTGGCCTATCACGGCTGCTTGCAATGTATTCAACAAGAACTAGATGCCATCGTACACACCACACTGGACCACGGCTTTACGTGCCCCTCGACGAAGGACATACTTTGGACTCTCTCTCCCTATCCTCCCCGAGCGGCGTATTGTGTTGGACACACCAGTTCTCGTCTGATCACTGAAGTTAAGCAGCGCAACCCCAACAAGTACTGACATGGGTGGCCGCTTGGGAGAACTGGGTTCTCCTTATATCCAAAAATCGTTGCATTAGTGTAGTGTCTGTGCAGTCTCTGCATAAGAACTATGCTAGGGACGGGGCTCTAATGACCTTGTTGTTGAAGGGCCCTTAAACACCAACAAACAATCCCTCTCCTCCCTATAAAGTAGGCACCCAGCTCACGAGTCAAGAACTCTCCTTTGAGCGGGCGAACCTGACAATTGTTCACGGCCAGGAAACATAGCACATCCATACAAGCAGTATCACTTCTTTTAGGTCCTACATGATGGAAAGTGCACTTTGGTCGTTCTCTGTCGGGAAGTAATCCTTCAACCTTAAATTGGTTCCAATTTAAAGTGAAAAGGTATGGTGAAAATGTTCATGTCCCAAACTATCCGAACTTTGACAGCACGGAAACTGTGTCTTCTAGTCGTGTATTAAGAGCTTAAGTTAAATTTTTGAGCTGTCAAGGTCACTAAGACATGGTCCTGTCTACATTGGTGATAAATGTCTCTGTTCATTGTTTCTACTCCACTTTTAATATCCTTGAACAGTCTCTTAATGATCCTGTCTTTCTTCTTCTCATCACATCCCTTATAAATTAATCTTATTCCTCCTACCCTTCTTATCCTCACTGAATCCCCTTAACTATCATTGATGTAGACCTACTCACTATTAATCCTTTCTTGCCTTGCACCCAACATCTACTCCCTACTTTCTACCCACCAAACATCACAAGTCTGCAGGTTGATTAGTATTTGCAGTTGTACTAAATGCCAAGCCATTAGGCTCGATAATTTACATCTGCTGTTGATGAGTTTGGTTTAATACCCTCTTTAGAGCCGGCTTGTGAATGTAGGGATCTCTACATGGTGAAACACCTTGTTGCTCTTGTCAGTTGCTCACTCGGATCATTATCATCATTTTCACTTGTATTCTGTCAATGGGATGGTCGAGTCCTTATTCACGTCCCTATTCACTCCATAATCTACCGGACCTCTTCGTTGTTGTTGTAGTTTGTTGGTGTTTTAGGGCCCTTGCGTTGGACACACCAGTTCTCGTCCGATCATTGAAGTTAAACAACGCAACCCCGGCTAGTACTGACATGGGTGGCCGCTTGGGAAAACTGGGTACCGCTAGTATCCAAAAATCGTCGCATTAGTTTAGTGTCTGTGCAGTCTCTGCGTCAGAACTACACTGTGTACGGGGCTCTAATGACCTTGCACTTGAAGGGCCCTAAAGCACCAACAAACAACAACAACAAATTGCACCTTCTCATATCCATCCTGACTGCGGAGGGTGACTTTTTCGGGCAACAAGAAAGGAGCCCCAAGTGCACCTTCCGCGCGTAAAACGACCTTTTCTACACGGAGTAAAATATTCCCGGAAATCTTCCAATTTGTCAGGTGAAGGAGTTTACCCTCTCCTTTCTTTTTCACCAGTGAAAAATTTGCCCAGAGTATGCCCTATCGCCTGGAATTTGTCATATCCTTTAGTGTCTACAGTCTGTCTCGGTTGCCAAGTGCTGAACACTCGATCTAGTGAGTCTGCAAGATCAATTCTGGCCGAGATTGATGGCTTCTTGCGGGCGAGGAAAAAATCCAAAGTGCACTTTTGTGGGATGACGTATGGATCCACAAGATTTCCAGGTGTTCGCCCTCTGGCATGCATGGGGGAAATTTTCGTCAGCAAAGAAAATAGACTGGCGTTAGGTAAGGAAGGGATATATTGTCTAGCAGTTCACCCGTGTGTTCGTTTCGTTGGTGTTTCAGAGGCCTTCAACTACAAAGGCCATTAGAGCTCCACTCACCGCCAAGTTCTAAAGCAGAGTCTTTACAGACACTACGCTGTTACGACGATTTGACGATTTCGGTGTATTAGTACCCAATGTTCCCAAGCCGTCACCCAGTGGCGTCATTAGGGGAGTGCGGAGGGTGCGGGCCGCACCGGGTGACACCAAAGCAGAAGAAGCAGATTTTTACGGGAGAGGGGGTGACACCATGGTGTCACCGCACCGGGTGACGCCAACCCTAGCGACGCCACTGCCGTCACTCACTCTAGTACTATCTGGGGTTGTTGCGTTCAGTGCCGGATTTAGATAATGAGAGACCCTAGGCTATTTCAATTTTGAGGTCCTTTTCTTAAGTTTTGAAGCCTGCCAAATGTTGAGGCCCTAGGCTTCAGCCTACTTAGCCTAGTGGTAAATCTGGTACTGGTTGCGTTGCTTAAAGCGGTAAATTGCGTTGGACATGTTGTTGTTGTTGTTGGTTGGAGTTTAAGGTCCCGTCAACTACGAGGTCATTAGAGACCCGTTGGACATGCCAGTTCTCGTCTGATCAGTGAAGTTAAACAGCGCAACCCCAGCTAGTACGGACATGGGTGGCCGCTTGGGAAAACTGGGTACTGCTAATACCCAAAAATCGTCGCATTAGTGTAGTGTCTGTGCAGTCTCTGCATAAGAACTATGCTGTGGACGGGGCTCTAATGATCTTTGAAGTTAAAGGACCCTAAAACGCCAACAAACAACAACAAACAAATGCGTTGCTTAATTTCAGTGATCAGACGAGAGCTGGTGTGTCCAACACAATACAGTCACTCCCCGTGTGTTGGGGTTGAAACATCTTGTCAAGGACGGAAATAGGATTTGGAATGATGCTATCCTTTAGTGACAACTTTCAACTCGTTGACGTCAGCACCTGGGCATCCCTGCCCTCACTACCCTTGATCAAAAATTATTAGATCAAAAATGGGATTGAAATCCCGGACAAGAAATATTGATATTCTATTTCGAATTTCTGGTTGCACCATTACTTTTGCAATGTCTTTCAATTCAATGTGGCATATTGGCCAACTCCTAGTCGCCCCTTCCCCGCTTTTTTACCACCGAATTCGATATGAAATCTAAATCTGAAGACAGAAGCATTAAATTATTCAGATGTTCACTCTTTCGAGTTGTCGAAAACGATGAGTCTGTGTCACTGTCCATTCTTGAATCCTAACGCTGACGCCCGTTTTGATGTGGCAATATCAGTATTCGATTACAATACTGGTATCCAGTGTGAATTATAAATTTCGACATTATTCGATTTTTGTCAGTTTCCAATCTTAAGACACCACTGCTACTTTGCAACCAAGGCATTGGGTAAGATGCTTTTTTTTTTCCCAAATTTCTTCATTTAAATATGTGGCACTCATATTGCAATCTGACTTTCATATTGTTTACAAGCTTTCTGTTTTAGATTTTCTTACGATTCGTGATATCCTACCGTGGATCCTTTTAATACTAATATGGTGTGACATGTTTTCTTCGAGTTTCATCGACTTTATCGAAAAAGGAGAAGAAGGGTTGGTATAGTAGTGAAGGAGTTGTTTACAGGCAGACTATATTTTAATCCTCCCCTTCTTAACTCTATAAGACAATTATCTAAAGCGCATCTTATTCTTCTCTACTTAAAGCTTCATCCATAAGCAGATCTTAGCAGGTAAAGAGAAAGAGAGAAGAGGAAGAGTTGCCGGTGTTAAAGTGTCAGGAATGTTGGTGCGCCACTGTACATTTTCCTTCCTCTTTTGGTTTTATGAGAATCGATTTCTTGCGATTTACTCGTTTGAAAAGCGGGGGTTCGGATGGTAGTGAAGTTGTTGTTAGTGTTGTGGATTGGTTGTGTTTTGTAGTTACTCACTACATCAGCACTTGAATACTGTAAGAAAATATCTTTTGTATTTCTTCAGGAAAAGCTCCAATTTCCAGATTTTGTTCATCGTCTTTATTTCAGACATTTGTTGTTAACTGGACTTTCAAAAGTGGCACTTTGGACGATGGACTTCTTTAAGATTGTCGTCGATTGGATCAGCAGTCATATTTGTGTGATAATACCTGGTTATTAACGTAGAAGGGATTCTAGTTAAATATCCGGAGCAGTTTGTATCTTGCGCTTGCTGAACCAGGTGGCTGTTGGATCAAGTTCTGAACATGGTGCCAAACGATTTGTGATTTCAGAAAGAAGGAAAAACAAACAGGAATTCTTTGGTGGATAGATGACAATTTTTACCTCTCTTGCTGTTTGGAAGTTACTTGCTTGTTCTAACAATTTCTGGAAGTTTCATCAAAGAATTTGGAGGTAAATATGAATTACTGATTTTATTGAAGAATTTCATAGCATTGGGGCAATATTTGTTGCTGTTGTCACATTTGTGTCATCTTTTCCGTTAAAAGAGGTCGTTAAATTGTATGATTTTTGTCAGAGTATGTATTTTAGATGTGTCGCTTTTTTTTGTTTCGTTTTAAAAGAGTATGACATGTGTCAACGTAGTGCCCATCAAAAACAGATTTAGTATTCAGAGTGCATCTGTCAAACTAGATATTTGTATGCTAAGCCTGCGAATGCAGTCTCGAGACGTTAATTCAACAATCACATGACATTAATTCACAAAACTGGAAACAAAAGCTAGACTCAAATAAGACACTGTTGAGGGTGAAGAAAATTATATTAATAGATTTGAGAAACATGTTTGGGGTTTCTTAAAGCTTTCAATAGGATCACCTGACTATATCACCACCAAACTTCCAAGGGAGCGGCTTATTGCGCTGGACACACCAGTTCTCGTCTGATCATTGAAGTTAAGCAACGCAACCCCAGCTAGTACTGACATGTGTGGTCGCTTGAGAAAACTGGGTACTGCTAATATCCAAAAATCGTCGCATTAGTATAGTGTCTGTGCAGTCTCTGCATTGCAACTACGCAGTGGACGGGGCTCTAATGACCTTGTAGTTGGAGGGCCCTAATACACCAACAAACAAACAACAACTACTTCACATTCGTCATTTGAAGTTGTTTTTGTACCGTACGAGAAAACTTTCACACTGAATCGTTTGTCTGTTTTGCTCCAAATTATGAAAGGGAGAACGAACAGAAGAAGAGTGAAATATCTTTGATCAACATTTGTATGCTGATGATCTTTCGAAGCTGAATATCCTCACACGCGCAAACTAAGCCAATCCAATCTTGGCAAACATCTCCTAATGTTCGTTAACAGTTTCAATGATATTTTTCTTCCATTGCCTCGAATTTTTCGACATTTGAGCATTTGTTATCAATGGACGCATCTTGCTATTTGTGTTTTTTTGTAACCAAACCACGTCTTCACTAAACGAGCTCAGAAAACCTAAAACAGCAAGCATTCCTAGATGTTCTCATAAAGCCGAGTCTTTCCTAGCTACAGAAAACATCTGCGAACGCTGAAAACCGCTGGCGTTTTTGGTGGAGACGAACACCCTCACGAAGAAATTATCGAAAAACTTTGAGCTATGTTTTTTGGGAGCATTAAAGAATGTTTGATGCCCTTTTTTGACGCTTAGTGAAGACTAATCATAAACCGGAAGTACAGTCTGGACATTTGTCAGATGGAGATGGTGAAGGGAAGGGGCGCAATGTTTAAGAATGCTGATTAACAATTGGAAAAGTTTTCAACACATTTTATGATGTTTTTGGTGCATACCTGGCGTTTCAAATTAGCAAGTCAGGAAGTCACGCACCGTCTCCACCAAAAATGTATTGAGTTTGTGAACATTTCCAGTCTCGTGGAGTTGTTGAACATGGCTGACTGAAGTACTGGTCTTAGGACCCTGAAGAGAGTTGGTTACTTAAGCATCATTTTAATCTTAATTTTGAGTAAGACACTGGTTGATTTCTACATTTGCATATCAATAGTTGGGCTGTCATCTATCATGCCATGTTAAAGCTCTCAACTGCATAAAAGTTATGGTTCAGGGCATTTGGGGTTTCGCTTCGTTGATGTTTTAGAGCTCTTCAACTACAATGGTCATTAGAACCACGTCTACCGCGTAGTTCTAATGCAGAGTCCGCACTGACACTACGCTGTTACGACGATTTTTGGGGAGTATTAGCAGTACCCAGTGTTTTCAAGCGGTCACCCATGTCAGTACTAGCTGGGTTTAAATTGCTTACTTTCATTGATCGATGAGAAATGGTGTGTCCAACGCAATACAGCCGCTCCCAGGGCATTTGGGGCTACCTCATTAAGAGCCCATGCTATCCTTTCGGTGTTGGTCCAATAAAAACCTTCATCCTGTACGGACTGACGGCAGATCATATGCCAGTGGGATGCCAGATCATAGACCATAGAGCAGTGGCTACTATCATCCATCCTGAGACCTACGCGGGGTGATGGTCAAAGTTTCGTGTCACATTATGTCATTTTCAGTTCACATGCCCGATATATAAAGATGACCCTGCCTGGTATGTCATGTCGCTTATCAGAAACTGTCTACGTGTCACAGATGAAAAAGAATAATGGTAGCAGTACCTGAAGTTGGCGAATATACGACTCGGGTTGGTGCAATGCAGTTGCTGTGCTGATAAGAAAGTTGAACGTTATCAGCTCATCTAGAGCGTAGATTAGTGAAGACGTTTTGTGGCACCCACACCTGCGCCAACGCCAGAGTCAAGTTTTGGTTGCGTAAAACCTGGAGAATAGCCAGAGATTCATCAATTCGTTATTTGACAACTGACTGACAACTACAAATATTGCTATCATTCTTTATGTTGTAACTTGTAGTTTTGTGTGTGGGACGCTAAAAAAGGAGCAGATTGGCATACCTAGGTACTGTTATACCGTAGGGTATTTTGCTACTTAAAGTTTCCATTTCAAATCCCATGTTCCAGGATCATCTTCATTCTGAAATCTTTTTCCTCGTCTATGTCAGGGTCGGGTGCTCCTTTGTTTTGGTACGGGGAAGATACGGATAAATTGTTGAACCGCCCTACCTAATGGATTAACACCCTACTGATTTGAACTTGGGACGACGGCATTACTTTCCATTCTCTGGGTTGCACTCTTGCGGCTATCAGTCAAAGGAAGATGCTTACCATGACCAAAATCGAACTTGCAGCCAGAAATTCACGAGCCAACCACGCAACCATTGCTCTACCAACATCTTGCACCAGCATTTGCACCCAATGTATATCCACGTACCTGTACACCCACCGTGCACTTTCGAGTAATGAACGCCCCATTCAAGAGTTGGGGCTCTACAGGACTTTTCCCACTGGGATGTTGTCGTCTGAGGGCCAACATATTTTTTTTTTTAGAAATAATCCTTTATATTTAAATTTAAAATATCAAATCATTGCATGGTACAGTGATCAGGGTTGCAGTGGTCAATTGTTGTTTGTTAGTGTTTGGGGCCCTTCAACTACAAAGGTCATTAGAGCCCCGTCCACAGCATAGTTCTTATGCAGAGACTGCACAGACACTACACTAATGCGACGATTTTTGGGTATTAGCAGTACCCAGTTTCCCCAAGCGTCCACCCATGTCAGTACCACCTGGGGTTGCGCTGCTTAACTTCAGTGGTCAGACGAGAACTGGTGTGTCCAACGCAATTCGCCGCTCCCTTGAAGTGGTCAACAGAGTTACCGAGCTTTCCTCGGTGGGCCGTCGTTATTTGAGGGTGAGGGGTCATTATTAAAACGATTAATTCAACGTTATAATAATAAATACTGACGTAGTTTTTGGAAATGCTACAGTACATCATTTTTATAAAAGTTATTTCTTTTTCGTGGCTTGCTTGTCAGCGCCTGCTCTAGCACTTATACCGCACCGGACAAAAGGACAAATTGCCGCCCCTTGAAGCAGCGCTATGTTCTCACATATACAGCTAAAATGGCGCCCCGGACAAATGTCCGGGTTGCCCACCCCCCCCTTAGAGCGGGCCCTGTGCTTGTTGTTGTTCTTTTTAATTGCCGCGCTGAATTTTTTTTTCTAACTTTTCTCCAAGTGTAATTTTCTGCCTTGTCTTCGGTCCTGACATTAGTGACTCACTTGGGGACAAGGTACAACTGTAGATTGTTAGAATATTGCGTCATTTTTTGACTTTGTTTGCAAATGATATCATTGTTTTGAATTATATCGTATTATTATAGCTACACATGTAACAATGACAGCTTCACGCCATTTTGAAATATGAATATTTGTGGTTGACGGAATATGGATAGTTTAAATGCAAATGTGCCAGCTAAAATATTTTTTTGGTGAAATTGCTACTTATAAAAGCCGCATTTGAATGACACCATTCATGGCTCATACATAATATATTTTGTTCAAACTTTATCCTATTGCAAATTATTTGCATGACGTTGGCCCCCGTCTGCGTTGCGTTTTTTAGGTCCTTGTTTTTGTTTTGTTTAGTAACGTGTAGAGAGAGCACCGTTGTAATAACTTTAATGTTTTTAAGACATGTAATATAATGAGTGACACTTAGTGTATTTCATGATAAGTGAATGTTAGACGAAAATGCGACCAAGTCACATCTGTTTTCTTTAGTTATTTTTTTTGTTATACCATGATCTTTTTTATAACTTTCACTGACATCTAATTTGATGCATTTAAAAAAATGTGATGCACTCAAGAAAATTGCTCACAAATGGTTTCGTTCCCTCCACCCTCCAACTCTCTCTCACCTACTTGCAAGTCATCAGTGATAATATAACAATACAAATAATAAGGTGTACTCTGAATGAAGAAAAAGGTACAAGTCCGTCTTCATTAGGACATCTTTAAATGACAGCGTTGCTGCATACTTCTCCCAATTGCGTGCATGAATTCAGCCTGAACTTTTACCCTGAGATAATGTCATACAAGGGCTTTTCCTGATGATACTGCTACCAAACCGATCTACTATCCCACGTTCATTCTTCAAATGAGCATAGTCTCTTTAAGTTGTAACACCTCACTTTTTTTATTATCATCACTTCCACAAATTGCGGTCCAAATGAGCTTCTAAATGGTGTAACATCGATGGTGAACAAGCGACATAAAATGCATTTTAATTAAATGATTGCTTTGATCACCATGTTCTTGTCATGTTTTTTTTTCAGGTCATGTCGTGTTGAATATTTGATGACCACACTGCACAATTTGACCCTGGATATCCTGGGTGTGTCTAACTGAACAGCCAATCTGCATGGATGACAGTTTTAACAAAGTTGCTCTGTGGTATCTTTGTGACAGAAACACGGCCCCACCTCAGTGGTCAGTGCTGCATTAAGGTTTTTCTGGAATCTTAGGCCATAATGTGCTCGCCGGATAAAGGAGATTCAACACACCAATACAGTAGGGCTTAAAGGATCTTGAAATGATATGATGAATGAGTACCCAACTATGCCTATAGGCATGCAAATTGAGAGATGTATGAAAATTTAATCAGGATCACTAACACTTTTTCTCGCTAACGACAACGTCAGGTGCCAATTTTTGTCCCATTTCTAAACGAGCGATCTAGCAGACAGCATTCTCGTCAACCTAGCTTGATTCGTTGGGGCACCCACTAGGAGGATCAGTAAGTGCTGAAACAAGACTAGTACCGTGTTTCCCCGATACTAAGCCGCTGTCTTATTTCAAAGGAATGTTTTATTCTTTTCTGTAATATTATCTTTTAAAGTGAATCGGTCGGCTTTTTCAGGCGAGAGAGAAGCCCTGAGTGAGCCATCTTTCAGATGAGAAGTAAACTGAGGTTCTGCGTCGCATTATGGAACGGGTAGAGGAAGAAAAATTTCCAGGTGTAGGACCTCGCCCCCTGGGTACAGTGGAATGTTCCAACGAACAGTAGAGAGACGATAAAAAGGATAGGGGTTGCAAGCTTCGGCCGGTGACTGGGTGAGGGAAAGCACTGTGCAATATACAGTATCGCCCTTGTGTCCGTCCACTCAGTGAGACAAGATGGGTACCCTCCCCTGCTACTTGTAACCTAGCGCTATGCTTTTTAGTGAGTAGTAAGAACAGTAATATTCATGCCCATTGCTTCAGCCAGTCCCTCCTAGGAAGGCAGAACTAATTAAACGATTTGTGTGACACAGACATCACTTACGAATGACTATTCCCAATGGCAGCACATTTCTTCAAAGTCGCGGCACAGTGGTTGAGAATCGCTGCTCTATACTCACCACTCACTTTAATGAAATCACCCTATCAGATGCAGGAAGCAAAAACGGATGTGCTCTTTGCCTTACGGCTCTCGTAGGGCTTATTTTGCTTATTTTCGGGGAAGGGCTTATATTAAGCACATCTCGAAAAATCTTGGTAGGTGTTACTTTTTGGGTGGGTCTTATTTTCGGGGAATCATGGTATGTCCTTCCTCATCTACACATGGACACACAAATCACTATACATTCATATATAGGCAAAGCTCCACACACAAAGCAACTATTAACGCTTTTCCCGCCTGTGGTAGGGTCGGGTACCCGTTTTGCCCCTCTGAATAAACACAAGGGTAATACAGGGAGATCGTAAAGTCTTGAACTGATAAAGAAATTCAATTATGAAAAAATGTATGCCAGATAGACGCATGTGGTTTTTTTTATTATGATCCTCAATTTCAATAGTTTTTTTTCACCTAGGTATGGTAAGAGCCAAACCAATGTCGGTGGCGGTAATATCTCCTATGTCTTCTGTTACTGGAGATATTGCATGAATTATTCTTTCCTTTAGTGTGTTAATGTCAGCGACAGGTGTAACAAACACTGTATCCTTTACATATTCCTGCAGGAAAAAGTCTAATGAGGTTATGTCTGAAGAACGTGAGGGCCATGCTGGAGGACCGCCCTTTCCAAATCATCCATTTGGAAATGTTGAAAAGCGTCATCGATAGCTTTCATTGTGTCAGCACTCACATTAGGCCTGCCACTTCTAGGATGATCAGCAATGCTGACTGTCTCCAAAAACCTCTCATACCAATGCTTGATGCTCTTAACATCTGGAGAGTTGCATTTCTAAATCTGGTTTGCATGCTAATTGATAATTTACTGTCATGAAACCACAGAATGAAGGGCCGGCGTGATGGGTTTTGTGAACTGTGCGAAAGCACAGAGCCCCACGCATTAAGAGAGTGCACGAGGCCCTCTCTCAGGTGCAATTTTTCCAAGTACCTTTCATATAAGAGAAGGCCCCCAGCATCACTATATTGCACAGGGTCTTGCAAAATATAGCGCCAGCCCTGCAGAATGCAAAGGGTTTTCTTTTGCATTGATGACATTTTCAATACCGATGTGACCGCCACCTACATTGGTTTAGCTCTTATCTTACCTAGCTGAAAAAAGGTTTTGGAAACCGCATACTTGTTTAATACCGGGAGCTTACTGCCGTCCACACGACTTGTATTCCACCCGAAATTACAATAAACGTGGGAAAAAATTTCACATCTTAAAATCAGTGAGATATTTACGTCAATAGAATGCAAGTGGTCGATATGCGAATGCTGCGGTACATGAGTGGCGTTTCGAGAGCTGATAAAATTAGGAATGCGTATATTAGAGGCAGCCTAGGGATGGTGGACCTCCCAGAAAAAATGAGGAAGCATAGGCTGACGTGGTATGGGCACGTCATGAGAAGAAGGGAGGAGGAGCTCGTTAGGTCCTTGCCAGGAAAACAGGTGGTCGGTAGCACCCGGGGCAGGGGGAGACCGAAGCAGACGAGGGAACAGGTTGTCCGTAAGGACATGGCAGTGTGTGGGGGATCCCGACAATTGGGTGAAAGACAATTGGGTGAACGACAGTTGGGTGAATGACAATTGGGTGAACGACAATTGGGTGAATACGACAATTGGGTGAATACGACAATTGGGTGAACGACAGTTGGGTGAACGACAATTGGGTGAATACGACAATTGGGTGAATGCGACAATTGGGTGAAAAACTTGTTTTTTAATTTGCATTTTGCTCCACGTAATTCTACTACACAGCAAAGCACAGCTGTCATGCGGAGCTGCGCTACTACAAGTAGCTTTACCACGGTTTACAGTTCCGTAACAGATGTCGGGCGTTCTGCACAAGTGTGCAATTAACGTTCCAACACGTCCCACAGATGCTTGATGGGGTTCAGATCGGGACTCTGATCAGGTCAGTCAAGTTCTCGAACCCCCATTTCATCAAACCATGTGCCTACAGCCCGTGCTTTATGGCAAGGTGCGTTATCGTGCTGAAACAGAAAAGAGCCATTGCCAAAGTGCTGCCGGAGAGGTGGGAGTGCTGCATTGTCCAGAATGTCCGGGTAACGCTCTGCGTTTAGATGTCCGTCCACAGAAACGATTGCACCCAACCCATACCATATGTGATAAATGTGATATACATATAGCGAGACCCATATAGCGGGATACTATTAGGGTTACTACACGGGTTACTGTATATGTCCGGCTACACCAGGGCATGTCCTGGATTGTGTGTTGTAAAGCTACTTGTAGTAGCGCAGCTCCGCATGACAGCTGTGCTTTGCGGTGTAGTAGGATTACGTGGGGCAAAAAGCAAATTAAAAATACATGTTTTTCACCCAATTGTCGTATTCACCCAATTGTCGCATTCACCCAATTGTCGTTCACCCAATTGTCGTAGACCCAGTGTGTGGGGTGGACGGGGACCTGGAGGGAGACAGACGGGAGTGGAGGGCTAGAACCCGCAGACCCGACCCTGCCACAGGCGGGATAAGGGTATGATGATGATGAAAATCAGTGAAATAGTTATTGCTGATTGTTTTTTTAGAAGATATTTAAATGTTTTGGTTTTGTTCGACGACTCTAAGCCGAAATAGTCTTGCAAAATGCCGTTAGTATTGTTGTTGAGTAATTTGCAAATGTTTACCGCTAGTTGTGCCGTGTGAAATGTTGCGTCATCTTGGCGCCATGTTAGAATACCGCGAGTGAATATCCCGTCGAAAATATGACTGGAGCAGTGAAAGTTTCGTGTTTTGTATGAAATATGAATTCTGGTAGGGCAGTAATGCACCGATATTGTTCATAAAGGTAGGGAAATATTATCTTTTAGTATCAATGTTAGTACAGTATTTGTTTAAAACTACTGTATATTAACACTTGAAAGTCCTATTGCGCACATTGCTTCTGTATATGAAGGGCCTATCGTTTACTGTCGATGCCGGATTCTCTGTCGGATGCATGAAACTTGTCAGACAGATATGTGACTTAGCAAACTGGTGTAACACTGGTGCAACAGTCGCACTATGACAAAAGGGGTGACACCAAAACAGAAGGAAACGGCAAATTGCGTTGGAAACACCAGTTCTCGTCTGATCGCTGAAGTTCAGTAACGCAACCCCAGTTAGTACTGACATGGGTGGCTGCTTGCGAAAACTGGGCACTGCTAATACCCAAAAATCGTCCTGTTAGTGTAATGTCTGTGCAGTCTCTGCAATAGAACTACGCAGTGGACGGGGCTCTAATGACCCTGTAGTTGAAGGGCCCTAAAACACCAACAACAACCAAAGCAAAAGAAGGAACGGAGCAGGCAGAGCGGCTTTTCTCGGAGGGGGGGAAACCCGGACATTTATCCGGGGCGCCATTTTGGCTGTAAGTGTGAGAACAGAACACGCAAACAGCGCTGCTTCAAGGGGAGGCAATTTGTCTTTTTGTCGGGGGCAGCATAAGTGCTAGAGCAAGCGCTGGGGGGGGGGGGGGGGGGGTGGATACCTTGCGACGCCTCTGTCCACCGACAAGCTTTTATCAGTAATTGCAGAGAGAAAGAAACAAGAGTGCGAGTGTAGGGGTTTCATCTAGACTGAAATGAACTGACAGCTAAATTTTGATGAGGACACTTTTTCATCAGCCCTCAGACGTAGGAGGAGTGGCGAATTGCGTTGGACACACCAGTTCTCGTCTGATCCCTGAAGTTAGGCAACGCAACCCCAGTTATTACTGACATGGGTGGCCGCTTGGGAAAACTGGGTACTGCTAATACCCAAAAATCGTCGCATTAGTGTAGTGTCTGTGCAGTCTCTGCATCAGAACTACACAGTGGACGGGGCTCTAATGACCTTGTAGTTGAAGGGCCCTAAAACACCAACGAACTAACCAATCTGACGTAGGACGGGAACAAGTGGTGGCGTACTGGCACCATGCAAGATGTGGGAGCTTCTCGGAAACCGAATTCTACTGATCCCAATAGGTGGTCGTCGTCAGAGGACAACGGGCAATGATTACAATAATTATCCTCTTGGAATCTATTTACTCTTCGTGGACATCACACTATAACCCGTCTCTTCCTTGTTGATAATTTTTTTCATCTTCGTGGGTCTGTTCTGTAGCTGTTTGCCGGGCCTGTGCAACCCTTCCTGTACCTCTGCGCGGGAGCGGCGAGTTGCATTGGACACACCAGTTCTCGTCTGATCACTGAAGTTAAGCAATGCAAGCCCAGTTAGTACTGACATGGGTGGTCGCTCGGGAAAGCTGGGTACTGCTAATACCCAATAATCGTCGCATTAGTGTAGTGTCTGTGCAGACTATGCACTAGAACTATGCAGTGGACGGGTCTCTAATGACCTTGTAGTTGACGAGACCTTAAACACCAACAAACCAAAATGTACCTCTGCGAAAAGTTGGAATGCATAACAAAGGAAAAAAGTGGAAATTTGATCTATTTTATCCTTTTTTTGTTGAATATTTTCTGGGCATCCCATGTGGAACTATCCACATCTTTCACATAACCATTCCAGCAGTTGAGGCTTGAAATACTTCCCTACCTTAGTGAACGAATCGCCCAAAATCCTCCCTCTACCAATATGCCGCCTAAAGCGCCCGCCCTACTGTTCAGTAAAGCCGGCACTGATGCCAAACAAGCAAAAAAAAAAACTGTGTGGACTCCTCCTGAATACGAAGCATATGTAAATAAGGGGAAAGTAGGAGAAAAGGTTTGGATTCAGTCCTGAAGGTTACAGTAGAAAAGGGCCTAAGATGGATTTAGGTTGATGTGTGAATGACAGTGGTAAGATAAAACTTAAATGTCTCTTATTTTAACCGGAAACAGATCGGGTGATTATCGAGCGGTAATTTTATGAAATATTCTATCTGATTTAAATTCACATTTATCATATCATGACAACGTGACAAATGCCTTTGCAACATTCTTTAATGAAAAGGATGACTTTAAGGCGAACAATTTTTGAATGCCGATTTTTTTTTCTGGAAGGGAGGTTCCATGAAGAGGAATAAAATCGAGATACTGAGACTAATGTCTGACGAAAAATTTAAGTGGCTGGCTCATAACTGATGTCATGTGTAAGATTTTAATTGTAACAAATGATGAATGTTCCCGACACCGTGGCGAGATGGGACATTAAAGTATTTTGCAGTCATTTCCAAAACCCATTTGCATTTCATTAAAGTTTTCACCTCTTCTTTTGCATTTTAGGAAGTTAGCCGTACTTCAGTAACTTTGCGAGCAACTCTTAACTACCATAGTGCATGAAATCCATCTCTGCTTATGGCAGCAGGACTGAGACCCATTTTGTTCCAGATATTTAATGCTGAATTTGCCTATGTTGATTCTCTCTCCAAACCCTGTCTTCTGGGACAATTCTGTCCTCAACCAGGTCTTCAACTCCACACCACAGGTTACGGCCTTATCTTGCCTCACGTTAGTATTGGTCCACTTAATGTGTGTGGCTGTCCATAATTGCCTTTCATCCTGGTAGGGGCGAAGGGCGTCTTTCGGGCGAGTGAGAGTCCTCCAGTGCACCTTTAATAGGATGGAAAGTAAAGCTGTGGCGTGTATCATTTCTACATGGAGTAAAATATACTCATAAATCGGTAAAATTTCCAGCTATATTTTCTTGGTGTGTTAGGGCCCTTCAACTGCAATGGTCATTACAGCCCCGTCCACTGCGTAGTTGTAATGCAGAGCCTGCACAGAAACTAGGCTGTTAAGACGATTGGGGTATTAGCAGTACCCAGTATGCCTGGCTGGGACACCCCCAGTCAGAGCAGTTTCATTAATAATAGGGGCTAATCTGAGATTAGGAACGTGGAATGTGGGGACCCTTACAGGTAAAACAGGGGAATTAGTATTCTAAAGCGTAGGAGGATTAGTGTTACTTTTCTCCAGGAAACCGGGTGAAAGGGGATAGATCAAGGGCCCTTGGTGGCTATGCTATATGGATCAGAATGTTGGGCAGTGACGAAGAGCTGTTCATAGAATGCAAGTAGCCGAGATGTGAATGCTGCTGTACATGAGTGGTATGGCGAGAGCTGATAGAATTAGGAATGAGTATATCAGAGGTAGCCTGGAGGTGGAGGACATCGCGGAAAAAAAATGAGGGCGAGGAGATGGAGGTGGTATGGACACGTAGTGAAAAGAGCTCGTTTGGTCCATTACAGGAATGCAGGTGGTTGGAAGCACGTGGGGGTAGAGGGAGACGAAAGCAGACGTGGGAGCAGGTTTTCCGTAAGGATATGGAAGTGTGTGGGGTGGACCCGGACGTGGTGAGAGATGGCGGGAGTGGAGGGCTAGAACCCGCATTCCCGACCCTGCCACAGGCGGGATAAGAATATGATGATGATGATGCTATGCCCGAGCCTGTTTATTTATCAGTTTGGGTCCCTATTTTCAGTGTTGTCACTTATCTGATCCAACCTTATGTTGTCACTTCAGAAACGAAGAGACAACGCATGACCCCAGAAAAAATGACATGCCCAGGGATACGGCAGGGCTGAATATTGGATCCCAGAGCACACACACACACGGGGAGGATGATTAAATGCGGTAAATGGTTGCTATGTTCATTGTTACCGGTTGGGCACCCCTTTATCTGAAAGGCTTTCGTTCGAAAGTTGCATGCTGATGAAGCGGAAGATGGTGCTGGGAGGAAGGCTGGAAGGAAACGTGGTACTTTAGGTTTCAAGGTGTCAAGGTTCCCAGACTCGGTATTTGACGCTCTACTAATCTTCTTTTAAAGGTGAGGATTGTATCTGCGTGAAGAATAAGTAGATTTTCTGCTTAGACTTTAGGGCACGTCTTCGCCGTTTCAAAGTTAATTATTTTATAACTGCACAAAGGTGAACATGTTCAAAAATCGGAAGGCATTCGGAGTACGGGGCAAAGACTTTACATAGATGCACGTCGGTAATAAATGTGCATGAGGTATGCAAATAGTATTTATGAAATAAAATAAGGCTTTTAGCATGATTCCCAAATTGATTACTGGGTAATGTCGGCAGTTTCGTGTGTGGCAGCAGGATCGATCCTAGTTTACAAAAGGTTACCTACTTGTAAGAAGTACGAGAAGTTCTATGGTATAATTCAACGGAACACTATAGCCACTAGAGGACTGGCCAGGATGTTAATTGTGCGATGGCAAGTCAGTCCTGTCGGCCTATGGTGAAGTTAACCCTCCCCCCTTAAATATAACATTTTGCACATCACATGAGACCGCTGCTTTAGTTCATTATCCTAACGGGAGACACACTGGCGCCTCGGATGAAGGCTTGAGCGAGGAATCACTGACGCCAGATAGATTGAGGCTGAAGAACCAAATGAAATAACCGACCCAGAGCAAGAGAGAAACCTCAAGTGCGCCTGTTGTCCTGTGAGAAATAAAGTCATGTCAGCACCTCATGTAACTTGTAAAATTTGGTGGTATGACAGGTAATGAGGCGGTATAGACACATAATGAGAGGAGGGGAAGAGTAGCAGGAATGCAGGAATGCAGGTGGTTGGAAGCACCCGGGTCAGGGGAAGACCGAAGCAGACTGGGGAGCAGATTGTGCGTATGGCTATGCTAGTTTGTGGGGTGGACGGGGACGTGGTGGAAGATAGGCGGGAATGCAGGGCTAGAACCTGCAGACCCAACCCTGCCGTAGGCGGGATAAAGGTAGGAGGAGGACGATGAAACAGTATAGTCAGAAAAATCTCTTATTTTCTTAAATAAGTCAACATCAATTTAGGAATGGGAACCGGCAAAAAATTGCAAAGAGAAATTCGAGCTTAGATCCAGCTTCTGGGTTTTCACTGCTGCACTCTTAATACAATTCTGTTTGTACCTACCTATCCCAGTATCTTTAAGTAACCAGCTAACCGCTTCTGTGGCTAGTATTTACTCGTTTTTATTTTGATATTGGTAATTATTTTAAGTTTGCTTCCAAATGTCAGAGAACTTCACTTTATATTCATTGTTGTTGTCATCGAAATATTAGAAACGGGGTTCTTTTGTAACCGTACCCGTGCAAAAACCTAATACCATGCTTTTTTTGAAAGAAAGTACGATCCACATTCGTACCAATCGACAACACAAAGCATTCATTTCGCATATGAAAGTAAATAATAATAAAGGTTATGCCAACATGGTGTAGGCCCTATTATAAAAATCGATTCATATTTCTCTTAAGAATTAGGAAGCACATAATGGAAGAGTTGTACTTAGATTTGATTGCTGTTTAACCACGAAACTTTATCAAACTCTAAATGTCAAAATATTATTTTAAATGATTGTGTTGTTTTTATTGTAGTACTCTGCTATAGGTGTTCATGTGGGGCTTAAAGAATGTCCTGTTTAAGGATGTCCTGAGAGAAAAGGGGGAGAAAGAGTTGATTAGATTCAGTTATGAGAATCAAATAGAGCAGAGGGTGTCAAATTGGCGGCCTCCGACAAGGGTCGGATCCAGTGCCTCAATGGGGCTCATATTTCAACTGATGCATGATTTAACTTTGCACCTAATGAGGCATGTTTGCGTTGCTATCCCCATTTCTATACCGCCAGTCCAATCTGCAGTTGACTAAACTACTGAAGATGCAGGGACGGATCCAGAGGCGGACCCGGGGGGAGCACTACAAAAAATGTGCGCCCCAAATATTTTTAAATAGTCAGAATCCCTTAACATAAATCTAGCTAACAATTATTTTGACAGTGTGGACAGTGTCCTGTCTTCAGTGGTTTAACAAACTGCAGATTGGACTGGCAGTATAGAAATGGGAATTGTGCATCAGTTGAAATATGCGCCCCATTGAGGCACTAAGGGGGGAACAATTGTTGCATTTCTCCCCCCTCTGGATCCGCCCCTGTGAAGATGGAACATTGTCTAAGGGGCAGTAGAGGACCTGTTGTAATTGCTAGCTAGAATTATACTAAGGGATTCTGAATATTTAAAAATACTTGGGGCGCCCTTTTTTTTGAAGTGCTCTCCCCCCTTGATCCGCTGCTGGATCCGTCCCTGCCTCCGACGTCTATTTTTGTAGTCCGGCATGACTGTTGAACGGTTTACTATGTTTGTGCTTAAAGGTTGAGAAAGTTAAAAATCCTGACTATGCTATTTCGAGAAATCCTACAAGAAATTCAGCCCGCAGTAATTGATAATTACATCTGAATTTGGAGCCAAGTTCCGCCTAGGCCCCTATTTTGGGGTGGAACCTAAATCCTTTCTGAGGTTCCCCGATCTAGATGGAAGTTTTGCCCGGCCTCGGGAAGAGGTTATTAGTGAGGGTCTCAGATCTTAGAGATTTGAAAGTGAGTAGCCGTTCTGAGTTTGGTATTGCTTTACCATGACCTTATCCTGCTTCGGATCTCCACTTTTTTTAAATATTCAAAATGTGGCTACATTATTACCTTCGTTATAGTGCCTCCACAGATAAAATCCGCAGAAATGATTGAATTCCGTAGAAAAATGTTGAAAAAATATTAATTGGTTATTGGTTGAAGAGAAGATGCTCTCAGCAATCATTATAACAGACTGATGATCATGTCCCTGAATGAAATTTAAGGAAATAATGAAATCATTTTTTGTTTGCTGCATATGATGTTACATAACCTTCATTAAGTAACAGTGTCATTATGGAGACTGGATAATAAAAAGGTACAAACGTCTTCCACTGTACCGTGAAGTACTTTGGAAGATGTTTGAAGGTCTTATCTCGCTATACAAATTATGTAGATGCAACTCTCGCTCTCCAAGATGTGTGTGTTTCAAGGAAAGCCACTGAAAATGCTGTGGGATCACATTTCCCCGATGGAATCAGTGATACAAGTTGCCTTACCTTGAAGCATTAGATTATATAACATCACTGAAAGTTCAGCTGACGAGCATTTGCCAAATGCAAACGACAACGGCCATGGCTGCAGGTTTTGCGGGGAAAGACGAGACACGTGTCCTTAAACCTCTCATTATAATCCTTCATTTTTGCCAATTAGACAAAGGACTTTTTGCAAGATGTACCTCCTGTTAAGGCAGAGGGATGCGACGGAAAAAGGAAGAATTGTATGTCCCTTCGAGATCCGTCAGTATCCCGATAAGGCGTTCATCACTAGCGTACCCTTGGGAGCGGCTTCGCTTCTGATCACTGAAGTTAAGCAACGCAAGCCCAGCTAGTACTAGCATGGGTGGCCACTTGGGAACACTGGGTATTGCTAATACCCAAGCTGTTGTAACGACGTAGGTGTTTGTGAAGACTGCATTAGAACTACGCAGTGGACGGGGCTCTAATGACCTTTGTAGTTGAAGGGCCCTAAAACACGAAACAAAATTGTACCCTTGTTTCGTTTGCGGCAAGGTCGGGCTCCCACCAGGTTCCCATTCATCTCACGCACTCTAATATCCTACCGTAGTATTTGCTCCCACAGGAGCGGATCTACATAGGGACTAATCGGGCTTAAGACCTGGGCTCCTAAGTGTCAAGGCGCGCTGACTTAAGCCGAAACTCCTATAATTGTTTATTTTCGGTCTACTGTTCGTTCGGGTACTCCTCTGACACCAGGATGTGAGCTCTTACACCTGGGAATTTTGCCTAATTTACTCGGCAATCGAAGCCTGACTCTCTCCCGAAAGTCCAGTATCGATCTTGTAGCCCCATCACCAGTGCCGGATTTACCATTAGGCTAAGGCTGAAGCCTAAGGCCTCAACATTTAGCGGGCTTCAGAATTTTCGAAAAGGGCCTCTCAGTATCTAAATCCGGCACTGCCCATCACCTCAATGTATTTTCCCTAATCTTTTCTATGATGTCTCCCACTCCCAAGGGGAGCGGCGAGTTGCGTTGGACACACCAGTTCTCGTCTGATCACTGAAGTTAAGCAACGCAAGCCCAGTTAGTACTGACATGAGTGGTCGCTCGGGAAAGCTGGGTACTGCTAATACCCAATAATCGTCACATTAGTGTAGTGTCTGTGCAGTAGATGCATTAGAACTATACAGTGGACGGGTCTCTAATGACCTCGTAGTTGACGGGACCTTAAACTCCAACAAACAATAACAACTTTAGACAAATTCGCAGGCTCTAGGCCATAGGCACTAATCAAGAATTTCTTCCCAGGTTCCGCAAATTTGTTGTTAACCGTGTTTTCATAGGTACAAGACACTGCCTGAAGTGCATAATGGATTTTTGTTATTTTAGAGTTTTAAGGCCGGTCAACTACAGTGATCATTAGAGCCCTGCCCACTGCTTAGTTCTAAATCGGATTCTGCACCGACACCACGGTGTTACAACGACACCACTGCTTAACTTCAGTGATTTCACGAGAAGTGGTGAGCCTAACGTAATACAGCTGCTCCTGCATAATGAATATGGCCACCCTGGTGTGTGGTCTTCCATTCACCAAAACCAGCGTTACTAAGCTGAAATATATCAATTGACGTTTGCTCTTATAAAGAAGTCAAAGTTTTCGAAGTAATATTTTTTTCTGGGTAGCTACCGCTTTGCTGAACGTCTTAAGAAAATTTCATTAAAATACTTAAAAATGCTGTTAATATTTTAGGATGCCGCAAGTAAGTTAATTGGACGAATTTCATTGGAGCATCTCTGAAGTAGAAATTAGTTACAAACAAAAATAAATATCGACATGTTGAACCACTAAAAGATTTTTTTTTCTCTCCTGCGACTCCTTTAATGAAAGTTTGATGAATTAATTACCATGTGGATTGCAACCATGTTCAGATGTAAACTCTTTGCCGAATCATGGTTCACATCTAAGAGAATTTTATTGAATTAACTTTGGAACTGGTATCACTGGGTGACGGATGCAGAACTAAAAAGATTGTGGCTTTAGGGCCATCAGACAGTCACACAAAACCATTATTCAGGTATGGGGTTAGTGAGGAACTACTGGAGCTACTCCAGAAGCTATATATGGGCACTAAGTATGATTTCCATAGGGTTTTTTTTTTGTTTCGTTAGTGTTTTAGGGAAGTTATCAATGTTGTTAATAGTGTATGTCAGTGAACTAGGGATTAGGCTCCAAGATAGAGTGCTGGGGTTTCTTCTGGGAGATGGTATCCAATTGCCTACCATCATCTTTCAATGTTATGATATAGTGCTGCTGACATGTACAGAGGCTATGAAGAGCTCAACAAAGTTGATGATCGTAGGAGAGGATATCGCACTACCCAGAAAGAAGGCGCCAGTAAACTGGGGGAGAGAGATATAAATGTAGTGTTAGAGGTTAAATACCAGGGGCTTAAACTCACAAATGATAGAGGATACCTAAAAGCAATGGAGGAAAACATCATCCATAAGCTAGAAACCAGAGGAGGATTAATAAGGAATCTGGCATTTGATTTCATTCTCAAGGTCTGAAATGGTTAGGGGCTTGTGGAAAGCAGTAATGGTTCCAGGGTTAACATATAGAAAAGAGGCTCGATGAATTAGTGAAAAAGTAATGGAATGTATGGAGGTAGCCCAAAGAAGGTTAGGTAGGATGGCCCTAGGGGAATTAGGTTTACAGCAATTGAAGCAATACTGTGGGACATGGGGTGATCTTTATTTCAGCAGAGAGAAATGATTAGTAAGTTGACATACTTGTCCAGGATATGGGGGCTACATTAGAAAAATCCAGTATGGCAATTAATGCATAGGTAAACGATATAAGGGTGTCTACCAACTGGGGTGTCTACCAACAGGATAATGAAGAAGATAGGTGTACAACTGTACCTCAGGAAGGGTGAGAAGCAGACAACAACAATGCAAATGTTAGTACAGGACAAAGTTAAGGAATAGGGGTTAGGGCAGTGGCGACAGAGCATGGAAGGAAGGACAGTGAAGAAAACGCTAATATAGAGAGGGAGGATTGTGTGGGAATCAAGTGGAGGATGTCAAGCATATGATACTGGCATGTCCAGCGCTTGACAACTGCAGGAGGGGTTCGGAAACCCCCAACATTGGAAGAGGTCCTGGGGGTGGTGTGTGTTTGGGTGGAGTGGTTAGAATGGTTGGAAAGAGCAAGGATGTTGCTGTTGGAGATCTAGACAGATGAGTCTAGCCAGAAAAACATCTCAGTACCAAGGTATCCATCACAAAGGATTCAATATTCATATCTGACAGTTCACTTCAGTCCTGCCCACTTCTCTTTACCACTGTCTTGTTATCCTGTCAGTTTCTTACTCACCATTACCTTTCCCTTATCACCCTTCTGGATCCAACAGATCACTAGGACAAAAAATTGGCCCGACTGCGTAAAAATACATCCCAACAGATCGCTCTAGTGTTATGATCAGGCAAAAAAAATTGACATCGGACCCTGCTTTTGAGGGGAGAAGGGTTAGTGATTATTATTATTGGGTATGTTGTATAAATGGTTTTGTCATTTGGGGATACATTCTATTATTGTTTGTTTGTTGGTGTTTAAGGTTCCGTCAACTACAAGGTCATTAGAGACCCGTCCACTGCATAGTTCTAGTGCATAGACTGCACAAACACTACACTAATGCGACGATTATTGGGTATTAGCAGTACCCAGCTTTCGCGAGCGACCACCCATGTCAGTACTAACAAGTCTTGCATTGCTTAACTTCAGTGATCAGACGAGAACTGGAGTGTCCAACGCAACTCGCCGCTGACATGCATTCTATCTTTTCAAGTTGAGGGCTCATATTGCACTCTTTCAGGTTGGGGCCCATTCTAGCCTTTTTTAGTCTGGGACTCATTGCTGCCTCATCTGCAATCTTGAAGCAGTGAATTTATTTTTATTTTAAATATGGAATCATGAAATGGTTAGTTTGTTAACAGTCAGTGACGTTTGAGACTTGACTAACAAATCTTGTTTTAGTTTTTGGGGGTCCTTTTGCTTGCTCTTCTGCATTTTATGCGCCGTTTGACAACTATCTTTGTAGATTAGGTAGGCTACACTCAGTCTTATACTATTATTGGCAACGACTGCACATTACTAACCTACCATATATTCTATTTAATGGCTGGCATGTTTGAAGAAGGTAACGGAAAGTCGATTTCTGGAATGATGTGCGTTCTCTTGTCTGCTTTACTAAGACGTGGTGGTTTTCAAAATGGTGTTCATATTATTTTGAGGTATCAAACAGACATTCACTGCAATGGTGCAGATAATGCGAATATCAAGATAAGATTTGAAGCACGTCGATGATGTTTTTCAAATTCCTTATGTAGAAAAACGATATAACGATTGAAAGCGCATCAGAAAAAAACACCTCCTTCTCATGTAAAAGGTCTTTAGTTCAAAATTAATCTTAAAAAATTTTATAATGATGCAGGACCTGCTGGTAAAACCTCTTTTTCATACGTTTTGGAAAAGTGAACTCATTAGACGTTTATTAAAGCGTATTAATTGTTGCAAACGAGTAAGGGTTTACGGCAGGAGTACATTCAGCGTCAATACCGTCAATACCCTTTTCCCGCTTATGGCGGGGTGGGGTACCCATCTTGTCCCTCTGAATGGACACAAATGTGATATATTGGACATTGTTGCCGACCATAGTCAGTCTACTGTTCGTTGGGGGCACTCCACCGACGACAGGGGGCGAGGTCTTTCACCTGGAATTGTTGCCCTATCTACTCGTTGCATAGTAGAGAGGGTTCTTTTACGTGCAAATGCCATCGTACCCCACACCGGACATCGGGTTTACTTCTCATCCGAAGGAAGGCGTACTCGGGGCATCTGTCTCGCCCGAAAGAAGCCAACCAACCCACCTCGATCCAGTATCGAAGTTAGAACTTCTAATGAATTCCTTCTGAAGAAGTGATGAGTTCGGTCAGGTCCTCCTCTCCCAATCTTTGTCTAATTCAGGGTTGTTCAACCTGTGGCCCATGGAGGCTTGTAATGCGGCCCGCGGTCGGCCCACAAAAAAGAAAAAATTGACATTTTATCATATCTTCATCAGCGCCAGGTTGAAGGGTCCCATTAAAATAATGCTTCGTTTTTTAAAGATATAGGCCTATATGAGGCACCACAGGCGGCTCATAGGCAGACAAACCTAGGCGGCAAATTTCAGAGGTACTTCCGTGCTATGCAGTCTATCCGTCATTTAAAATGTTCTTCGTCCTGGGCTTTCCAAACTTTCTCTGATTGGTGGGGCCTTTTCTAAATGTTGGCTTTCTCGAGGCGCCTTGTCGCAGAGTCATGGCAATGCATTGACACAAATGCCAAGGGCGATCGGGGCGCTTGGATTACTGGATTAATTTCCTGGGTTGGGGAGTAAGCCAAGCAGCCATAACAGGACGAACCCTTAGGAGGCTGCTCGCGGGAGATGGTGAGGAAGGTGTAGAGGACGTAGGAGAGGGGAAATTTTCATCACCCAACGTTCTTTACCAACCACCAATGTTGGTACTAACGTGGGCTTGCGACGCTTAACTTCAGTGATCTCACGAGAACTGGTGTGTCCAACGCAACTTGTCTGCACTATTGTCCAACGCAACTTGACTGGACAATTTAAACTGCATTAAATTTATTTGGGGGGGGGGGAGACGATGGACCCACTTACCTAGAGTGCCTGGAACTCACGAGCCGGGTCTGTCTAACACCTTAGTTACCTTCCCTGTTTTAATTTTCACGGTCTGCGGTCCGCAATATGTTCTTGGAGAAACCTAGTCGCCCAAAATGCCAGAAAGGTTGGACAACGTCAACGTACTCTTGTGGCGCTTTTGCATTAATGGAGAGTAGTTACAGTATATTCAAAATTTTCAGTAATGAAATTAGACCCTTCGTAGAGCATGCCATTGTGTCATTACCGTTTCTAGACAGGTGAAATAGTCGTTAACGACAGTTCTATATGTAAACCGGAAGTTAGTGGTGCTCGCTTGGGATTTTGAAGCAGAAGAATTGATTAACGTAACAAGTGACTGTCAAAGTGTGAGTCGAAATATTTCTTGTGACATTACTTAATAATCTATGAGATAATTTTGGTGACATCATCATATCTTATTGTAAAGTAGTTAGAATGGCATCTAACTGCAATTGACATGTTGGAGCAACATGGAGAGTTGTAGGGCCTAATTGTGAATTGACAGTAATAACCTGCCAAGAACTGAACTTTAAAGTTAGTAGATGTCACACGACTCTGGCAAATTAGTTATTCCGCGTCTTCTACTGTAGTTGTTACAAATGGAACTAATATTTGATTGCAAATTCCATATTCCATACATAATTGGGATTCGTGAAATTTTTCTTAACGAAGATTTACATAATTTTCAAATATTGATGCCTGTCTGACCTATTAGGCAACTGATGTCAAGTTATACTGTACCAATAAAATTGCGTCAACGAGACTCAGGTAATTTGAATAAACTTTATGACCCATTTGGTTCTTGTAGATTATGCTCGCAAACAATGTCTCAAAATTCAAATCTACTATAGAGTACTTAACAGCCCCATTTTAGAGATACTGTAGAAAAGATCAAATCTTAGTGCCAATTCCAATCACAAGTCTTTGTGTAACTTAGAATCGCCTTTTTTTTCGACTTGATAAATGACATTCTTTCTCATCCTTCGCACATCGTTGGTGTTTTAAGGACCTTCAACTACAAAGGTCATTAGAGCCCCGTCCACTGCGTAGTTCTAGAGCGGCGAATTGGGTAGGACACACCAGTTCTCGTCTGATCACTGAAGTTGAGCAACACAACCCCAGCTAGTACTGACATGGGTGGCCGCTTGGGAAAACTGAGTACTGCTAATACCCAAAAATCGTCGCATTTGTGTAGTGTCTGTGCAGTCTCTGCATAAGAACTACACTGTGGACGGGGCTCTAATGACCTTGTAGTTGAAGGGCCCTGAAACGCCAACAAAACAAAGCGTAATTCTAATGTGGAGTCTGTACAGACACTATGCTGTTATGGCGATTTTTGAGTATTAAAAGTACCCAGTGTTCCCTGTGGGACGGCTAGAGGAGTCCAAAGAGGATGCACAAAAGGGCCTACAGGACATTAAGACAGCAGTGGAAAGTGGGGGTCTCAAGGTGAACATGAAGAAGACAGAGTACCTAGCTTTCAATTTTAGTGACCAGGGGCAAGGGGGTGAGCTTCACTGTGGGGGAGACAGGATTCCAGTGGTACAAAAGTTTAGGTATTTAGGATCAGTTTTCCAGAGCAATGGGGAAATAGATTCTGATGTGACCCATAGAATTAATGCAGGGTGGCTGAAATGGAGGCAGGCAAGTGGGGTCCTGTGTGACCGCCGGGTCCCAATAAAGTTGAAGGGTAAGGTCTACAGAACCGTCGTTAGGCCAGCTATGCTGTATGGGTCAGAGTGTTGAGCAGTTAGGAAGAACCATGAACGGCAAATGCAAGTGGCCGAGATGCGAATGCTGCGCTACATGAGTGGGGTGACGCGATTGGACAGAATTAGAAACGATTACATTAGAGGTAGCCTGGGGGTGGGAGATATTGCGGAGAAGATGAGAGGGAACCGGTTGAGGTGGTATGGGCATGTGATGCGAAGGGGAGAGGAGGAGCTTATTAGGTCCATTATGGGACTGCAGGTGGTTGGGGGCATCAGAGGTAGAGGAAGACCGAAGCGGACGTGGGAGCAGGTGGTGCAAAGGGACATGGAGGTGTGTGGGGTGGAGGGGGAATTGGTGGGAAATAGGCGGGAATGGAGGATTAGAACCCACAGACCCGACCCTGCCTCAGGCGGGAGAAGGGTGAGATGATGATGATGAAAAGTACCCAGTGTTCCCAAGCGGTTACCGGTTGCGTTACTTACTGTAACTTCAGTGATCAGACGACAACTGGTGTGTCCAACGCAATTCAACCACTTCCCATATGTAGGGCTACGAGCTGTAATTTTTAAGGTAACCAATGCCTTTATTTCAAAAACTATAAGATATGGGGGAGAAATGTTTAGGAAGAAAGTTATACTGTAGTTGATGGAGGGGTCATTCATTTCCTAAAACAGTTCGAAAATTTGGGTTGCGTTGCTTAACTTTAGTGATCAGACGAGAATTGGTTCGTCTTAGGAAATTGACATCCCGCAAGCAGTACAACAGAATGACTACTTACAGTAGATGAGACTGGTGCATGGCAAGGCCATTTTACAGGTGCTTTTTGGCAAGGTGAAACACCTTCTATGATCCCATGGACACTAGCCTGGAACGGTTTAACAAACGCGTTTAGGTGCTGTTAAGCCCCCTAGGACTTCACTGGTAAAGGCCCCCATGCACGTTCAAACATTTTGCGCAACAATCGTGCTTTTACAATATCCTGTTTGCACAAACTTTGATTCTTACACGTTGCAACTGTTTGGGCAAACCACAGTGCATTCCTAAAATTCTTGGAAGAAAATGTCCGACACGGAAGTCGATAGTACGCAATACAGTATGACGTCTTTCCTCGGCCAGCTATTTTCAAACACTACCAGCACCGGCCTTACGAAGTGAGAGACCCTGGGCAAGTACAATGTGGGAGGCACAGCCGTTCACCGTCCCGGGTAAAGCCTAGCATAGCGTATCAAGAGTTGGTTCTGTCAGTATCTTATTACAAATTACAATATATTCTACGGAAGTTAAAATTGACCCTATCCAGTGGGAGGCCCCGGGCGGCAGCTGAACACTGCCATACACACTCAAGCAGTTTGTCAATCACTAACTCTCTGCATAAGAACTATGATGCTGTGGACGGCACTCAAATAACATTGAAGTTGAAAGACCCTAAAACACCAACAAATAACAAGAAAAGGAGCCAGGTAAGCCAAGACTCCTCGTCGGGCGGCCCATCTGTCACTAGCAAGAGACATTTTAACGGTTAGAAGCCGTTAGCTAATAGTTCAGGGCCTTCACCTGGCTAAATGTTAAGTGCCGTATTTTTGCGGTTGGTGCTTCTTGCACGAGTTTCATTTTGTTTCTTAGATCATAATGAGCCGTGTACGTGCAGCAAATATGCGGTGCTGTTTACTCATTATAATTGATGATTATTAGGATGCCTTTTCTCGGATGTCAGCTGAAGAGACACAGATGCAACATGATCTTAACCCCTGAAGTGGGTCCCAATTTACGTTAACGGATCGATGGCTTCTTTTCGTACAATATTTTTCATTAAAATTATCATACATTTCCTTTTCTGAAAGAATTTTCCCCGGTATATGAAAAGATGATGCACGCAAATGAGCCACAACAATAATTAGTCTTGAAAGTGCCTCAGGACAGTTTGACAGCTCAGTCATTCGCAATAAAATTCTGAAATGTGAAGTGAAATAAATTGAACTTTGAATATGACGTTGATCGTTTCGTAACAAGATTTTGCGTAAGATCGTTGAGTGAGGTCATAGCTGTGGCGGAGGAATTTGAATAAGCCCAAGACACATATTGATCAAGTGATATCAGTTCAACGCTGATTGTAAAATATCTTTAACGTGCTTGATAATTTGAAGAAAGAATGCGCATTTGGGATTGACGATTCGCGAAGGTACCTCGCGGATACCACTAATGAGTTCCTAAGATAAGGTAAGAAGTTTACTCTTAAAAGTAAGGTCAGCAGCAGTACCTCCTCCCCCCGAGACGATTTCCAGTATTTGTGTATGGCAGCAGTTTCTACATTTTTGGAAGGTGCTCGGGACCACTTTTCATTCTTACGTTTTAACACTCCATCAAGATTTGAAACGGGTTTTGCCTTGAGATATTAGGGATTTTGCAATTTCTCGTAACGTGGTCGTTTCGGGACGAAAGACGAGAAGTAAAAAGCCTTCTCGTCCTTCCCAGTCGTCTTCAATACAATAAGGACGCGAAAATCATAAATAAAAGTGAGAAAGGAAGGCGATTATTTGTGATTTTCTCAACCTTATTTTATTGAAGACGACTGGGAAGGACGAGAAGACTTTTTACTTCTCGTCTTTCGTCCCGAAATGCCCACGTTACAAGAAATCGCAAAATCCCTATTTACTGTTTCAGAATATGACTTAGGACACTTTCCTTGGACTCCCTGTTGCTTGGTAAAAAGCATTGGTAATATTGGGTTATGGCTCTAAATTTGTTGCTGCTTCGAGGGAGTTGCATTTCTACATTTGCGTTTATCTTGTTTGGAGTTTTGGCTTTCTCTTTTTCTGTCCCCACCACATGTACACTTGTCTTTATTTTGTGTTATTTACATGCAGAGCCGAAGTAGGTTTCGGGCTATAGACCCCAAGGACAGAATGTCATCATCATACCCTTATCCCGCCTGAGGGGGGGTCGGGTCTGCGGGTTCTAGCCCTCCTCTCTCGCCAATCTCCCACCAGGCCCTCGTCCACTCCACACACTAGTATATCCTTACGGACAACCTGCTCCCACGTATGCTTTGGTCTACCCCCTGCCCTGTGTGCTTCCAACAACTAGCGTTCCTATAATGGACCTAACGAGCTCCTCCTCCCCTCTTCGCATTACGTGTCCATACCACCTCAATCTCCTCTCCCTCATTTTTTCCGCGATGTCCACCCCCCATGCTACCTCTAATCAATCAATCTATCTATAATTCAATCAGCTCTCGACACCCTACGCATGTACTGCAGCATTCGCATCTCGGCTACTTGCATTTTATCTAGTTGCTCTTCTTCACTGCCCAACCCTCCGATCCATGGGTCTACGTCAATTTGGCGTAACTGGCCTAACCACCGCCATGTACACCTCCCCTTTCAACTTCTTTGGGACCATCCTACCACGCAGGAATCTTGTATCCTGTCTCCGCTTCAACCGTCCCCCATTGATCCTATGAGTAACATTCGAATCTCTCTCCTCGTTGCTTTGGAACACTGCTTTTAAGTACTTCACCTCTTGCGTTTTTGTCACCAGCTCGCCCACAGAGATTATGCCAACATTATTATCCTGCCCTTCCCAATTAAAAGCTAAATAATCTGTCCTCTTCGTGTTTATCTTTAGTCCCCCTTGTTCTATTGCTGGTCTAGTATCGTTGTGCTCTTTCTCTGCTTGATCTCCGGAGTCACTAAGTTTCCCTACATCGTCTGCAAATAACATGGACTGAGTCGCCCATTCTCCTGCTCCTGTCAGCGGTTCGTCCATAACCAGAGTGAAGAGGTATGGACTTAATGCTGAAGTTTGATGAGCTCCTACCATAACTGGGAAGCCTCCAGTATTTCCCCTTCTCCATGGAGTCCTTAACCTGGCTATCGGACCACCATGCATATCTGGCGCTATCCGAAAAACCCTTCTGCTACCCCCTTTCTGGTTTAATACCTCCCAAACTACCTGCTGTGGAACACTGTGATAGGCCTTCCCCAGATCAATGAAGAATGCGTGGAGATCTTTCCTTGCTCCCCTTTGCTTTTCTATCATCTGCCTGAGTTGGTTCCATTGTGGACCTACTTGGCATAAATCCAAATTGATTTCCTCTGACACCAGTTCTTTCCTGGAGGCGACATTCCATTACTCTCTCCTAGAGCTTCATAGAAGTTTATGCAGAAATTACCACAGCCTTGGACCTCACGTTTGCCCTTGTAGAGTGGTACTATCAAGCTCTCAAGCCATACAGAACGCATCCTATCTCTGCTAGCCATCCTATTGAAAAGTTTCCCTAGCCATCTGATTCCTAGGATATACCACACTTCAATGAGAACTTTGTCTGGGCCTACAGCATTTCGACCCTTTAACTTCTTAAGAGTCCAGACTACTTCCTCCTCCGTTACCCTGTCAAGAGGCTGTAGAAATACTCTTCCTACAACTTCTTTGCCTCAGCAGGGAGAAACAGGACTCCACCTTTGCTATCCTTCACTGTTATGGCTCTGGACATATCTTTAGCAGCCCTATTTCTATCCTTGGCCAGTTTAAAAACTTCTCTCTCTCTCCTTCTTTGGTCTCTAACTGATCATAGAGGGTGTCATACTTCCGGTATTTGGCCTAGTTAATGATCCTCCTAGCTGTTGTCTCTGCCTGCCTATAGTGTATTTTAGACTCCTGGCCTCCTATCTCAATGAACCAGTGGAATGCAGCCTTCTTTTGTATCATGGCGGCCTCTACCTTGTCATTCCACCACCATGTCTGTCTGCCCTGGGATGAACTTCCTACTTGGCCTGGCTTAAAATGGCTTTCCAACATTTTCTAATTTTTCTGGCTACCCTGTTCCACATGGCATCAACTGTCCCTTCCAAATCCCAGTCTACCTGCCTGTGTACTTCCTGTGTGAATTCTGAGGACCACATAGGGAGCACTTGATGCATTATCTGCCATGGGAGCCGAGGTCTGCACTCCTGTGACATTGTGGATGGATGTTAACAACGGCCCGGCACCGGCTCGCTCACCCGTGACTGCCGCCGGCACTGTGGTTTTAATCCCCTGCACCGTAGTTTGGAAGTTTTTCGAATTTTGCGTTACATGGGTGAAAGTCTTGAATTCCCTGTCCTCAGTCCCCCTACCACGGAGCTCAACAAGGGACGCCCATTCCGGATGCCAGGGTTCCTTGGACAGGTAACCATCAGAGAGCCATGATCCCCGAGTACCAGGACCAACAGGCATCGGGACTTTCCATATCATCTATGGCAAGGGCAGAATGAGCCCCTAAATTCGTAGTTCTAATTTTTATACAGCAGAGGATCTTGGACCCAACTATGGGTATGACAAATATAGAAATACACAAAGGTTCGGACTCAGAATGACGACTAAAATAGGCCCTTTCTAATCAGTAGACTGTGAACTACTTTGGCCTACACGTAAATTCGACACTGTAGGCGCTAAGTGACGCCAGGGTATGATTTCCGTTGGAGAGAGGTATGTGGGTAGTGGTCAAAGTACATTAAACTTTTGGATGGTAATTGTTCTGACCACACACTCGCCACCACAGTGCAAATTTGTTTGCCCTTTAAATCATCCAGCCTTTGGTCACACTTATTTGAACCGACCGTCTAAGGGCCTTTAGTGTAGGATAGCTTTAAGGGAATTTTGTGAACTTGGGTAACAAGTTAACAATCATCATCATACCCTTATCCCGCCTGTGCCAGGGTCGGGTTTCCGGGTCCAATGAACATGCTCAGACTGGGGGCACCCCAGCCGGGCGTCTGGAGCCCGCAGAAATTATTGGCTGAATTGTCTGTGGGGGGATGCCGGCCTACCCCACTGTTCCAACACCACATTACACAACCAAAATAGACATTTTTGGCAGGTAATTTAATGCTTTGTTGGTTATAATATTGCATGATGTCTGACCTTTTGCGCAATAACTACAATGCAACAGGAGTCGGGCTCATGCCCGGGTAACAGGTTAACGAAGGAACAAGAATCCATTTTTAGGAATGTAATAGGAAATGTTCATTGCATGATCCTAGGGCGATTTGTAGAATAGTATGAAGTTCAAATTTTATCTAAATAATTTGCGTTAGGGTCATTTGTAACTGGAATCTGAATAGAATTTTGTTGCCCATTGCCTGAAATAAATCCTAATAAAGATAACTAATGCGCGACATCTGTAGGGGGTTGTTGGTGGGGAGAAGGGGTGGTGACCCTGTGTTGCTCTTTAGGCGGAATCATGTGAATCTCTGTAGATGCAAATACCTAATGGCACACTATAATTATACTGATTAATGTTGAACTGCATGAAAAGTTTACGTGGAGCAAGTGCAAAATGGATAAGAAGCAAACATTTCTTTAATATTAACAGTCTAATCAGAATCTAATTACAGTTTCTAGTCTACCCAAAGTCATAATTACAGTAATACAAAAAGTGCTTTTTCTTAATACGTAAACGAGGTAATTAATCAAGAAACTATAATGACTTTCTAGGGAATTGGTCACGTAATTTATTTCTAGAAAAATGCAGATTATTCCTTAGTTCAAATAATAAAATGTTCTCCATGTTGTATTATAGCAAGGGCTGGTTTATGGCCTCCTATTTTCGAGGTTTTATATTGTATGTACCCATCCCTGAGATATGACGTACTTGTGAATTTGAATTCCTAGAATGTTTGTTGGCTCTTTTGATGGGAGTCGTTTTAATGGGATCATAAAGTTGTTTTATTTCTTTGGTATCTACTTATAACCGAGACTGTTGCTCAGAATGTTGTAAATTGTTCGCGAATGCTAAAAAACTTTTTGGTGGTCATATCAGTGTGAGCGAACCCGCCGCGGTGGTGGCTCGGTAACTCCGTCATTAGTTCTAGGTTCGATACTGGACCGAGGTGGGTTGGCTTCTTTCAGGCGAGAGAGAGAGAGGTCGCGAGTGTGCCGCCTTTCGGATGAGAAGTAAAACCGAGGTCCCGTGTGGGTGTACGATGGCACTTGCACGTAAAAGAACCCTCTCTACTATGCAACGGGCAGGGCCATAACGAGGGCGTGGCGAAGAAGGTTGCCGCCTCGGGCGCAAAATTTTTGTTTTTTGTCATTATTGGGTAACGAGCAAGCGAAAGTTACCGTACAATCTCACGTAAAGTCCGCACCTCAAATATAGTCCGCATTAGTGATGGGTATGTTTCAAATATGGTCCGCACTTTCAAGTTCCTACTGTAGCCAGTGGCGCAACTTGTAGGGGCAATGGGATCAAATGAATTTGAACATGAAATGTCAGATTGCCCTGACATTGAAATTGAAATGTGAAAGATTTTATATTGCATTATCATAGAAATAAGAACGTACTGTGTAAAATCGTGTTGTTAAGTGTAATAAGATGTTTGGAAAATGAAGAGCAGGTTTCATTGAGAACCCTGGGTTTCATTTATAGTCTGCACCCATATATAGTCCACCCTCGCATATAATCCGCACTAAATGACCCTATATTTCGCATATAATCCACGGGCACTACGTGAGATGCTATGGTATGCCTAGATCTGTATCATCACACTTCAACGCTAATCACGTCGCCCCTGATGACATTTTGATGACGTTTTGTGCTAGTGCGTTATGAAGGACCGCCAGCGCAATTCCTTAAGTGCAGCGCTTTATTTGAAATCACCGCACGCCGCCGTCATATCTCAGTATATCCTCCGCCATTTTTCAAGCAGACAGCTTAACCGCCAGCCAATCAAAACGCAGCGTGACTTGCGGGACGCTATGCGAGTTGACCACCTGTCAACTCAACTACCGTCACGCATAGCTGCTCTGCGGCACCCCAAGTAGCAGTGTGACGTCACCATCTTTTGTGCTGTGTCGTCTGTTACAACGGTAATAGCGTTAGCGCGTGGGTATACGGAACCAGGCATTAGACACTTGATACAGGCGCTTCGTACCATCGTTATGGTACTGGCAGCGGGTAGATGAGGCAAAATTTCCAGGTGTAGGAGCTCACCCTCTGGCGTCGGTAGCATTCCCCAACGAACACTAGACTGACGATAAATAAACGTAGGGGTGCAGTTTTGACCGGCAACTGGCTGCAGAAATACTATGACCAATATATCGCTGTTGTGTCCATTAAGAGGGACAACATAGGTACCCGACCCTGCCATAGACGGGATAAGGGTGAGGAGTTGCTTTAGTTGTATATCATTGTGAGCAAATGTGCTCCAAAGCACTTGCCTAAGTCTCAATCCGTGTTTGAGCCTCAAAAAATGTTTGTCGTTTTCTGGCTTTCTTAGAGCGTTTGATGCTTATCCCGCCTTGGTGGAGCAGTGGGTAGTGTGCTCAGTAACTGTATCAGTGGTTCTATGTTTGATACTCGACCGAGGTAGGTGGGCCTCTTTCGGACGAAGTGGTGGGTCTACGTCAATTTGGCGTATGACAATTTGGCGTACATACCGAACTCTTGGGTGCCCAAATTTGTTCAAAATTGCAACGGTCATAACACATTTCAACAGTCATAACAGTCATTGGAAGGCAATAGAACAATGAATGCCTACCATAACTGTGTTATAGGGCCCTAATGACCTTTGAAGTCGATGGACCCTAAAACACAAACCCAACCATCTAGGATGGGGTTTTTGGGGTTTCAACCCCCCCCCCCCCTCCCCATGCACATATAAACTTATATGCGCATAATGTGTGAGGTGTGTTTAGCTCAACCCTCCCCCTCCCCCGTGACGAAAATCCTGGATCCACCACTGGTTATGACAGTTGCAGTTTTGAACAAATATGTGCACCCAAGATATCGGTATGTACGCCAAATTGTCATATGCCAACTTTTACTTATGCCAAATTGTCATGCGCCAAATTGACGTGATCCCCGAGGTGGTGTACGATGGCATTTGCACGTAAAAGAACCCTCTCTACTATGCACCTGGTGCACCTCAGGAGTCGGTGGAATTCTCCAACGAACATTAGACAGACGATAAATAACAGTTGGTCGGCAAGCAGCTGCGGAAGAACATGGGTTTATTGGAACGGAACCCTTTGAAACATTTAGACCTTTCGCGGAACCCCATACAGTGACAGAAAAAAACATTAATTGATACAGGTGTGTGTATTAGCATTAGCAGTTGAATCTGTGGCCTAATATTTGAGAGAGACACCCGAAGTTCATCTTCGACAGACAAAAGTCGTTCTTGTTTCTTGTGTTTTTATTGTTATTTTTATATTTTACCTTGCCATTGGCGAAACCCTTGGGCGGACATCACGGAACCCTGGTTGAAAAACACTGGTCCAATAGATCGCTACCTTCCCCCCCCCCCAAAATACGATTACGGTTCCTTTTCAGCAAGCTTCTTGCGGCTATGCATTACTTAAGGATTGACGTGTTTGTATGCAGATTGATCTTGTGCCATGTCTCGATTTAGTGTTGAATATTTGAGGAAGCTTTTAGAATGCTTTGTTTTGTTTGTCAAACGTTGAAGGATACAGAGCTAAAGTAGTCTATAAGGGTCAAAAAATGTCTTTCATAAATGTCAGTAAGTAAATACCGGTATTCAATGTTATTGTCGACTAGCCACAAATAGCCGTAATCTTTTGTTAGTCTTAACCTGGAAGAAGCTTTACAAGAACACCGTTGGGGCGTTTGGATCTTTTAAAATTTCATCCATGCTGTTTGGTCTTATTTTGCTGTGATATAGATTTTAACTAACCTTTATCCTCCTTACTAGGGTCTTCTACGCTACGCATGCCCTTTTCTTTAGTTTCTTTGTAGGCCAGGTCTCTATTTGGAGAAAGAAGGGGAACTCAACAGGTGCGAACTGTACCATCCGATAACTATAAGCGGAGAGAATGTATAATAGATGATAGTTTAGCAGTGTCAAATTTTATTTTGTCTCCTGGATGCTAAGTGGTAATGATAGAAGAGTAAAATACATTCAAAAGAGCACCCTCGTCATTCTGTAAGAGAGCATCTCTAGTGAGCTGTCAAACAAAATGTGGTGTGAAAGAGAAAAATTTATCCACACCTGTGTCTCCTTGATCAGATGTGAAAAATGTCATCCCGTATAAATGTTTATGGACGGCATGATTGTCGCCCTGAACCTGAGAGGCTGCATTGCGTTGGGCACACCAACCCTGTAGCTGAAGAGCCCTAAAACACCAACAAAATCATGCACTGAGCCACGTATCTGTCATGACCATTAAAGGCTGCGTTATAGTGGACCCTGGCACCTTGCCTTCTCAGCTGTAGCTCTGCATGGTACACGCGACGCAAGTAGCTAGTACTTTCCCGCTTAAGGCACGGCCGAGAACCCATGTGTGTCCCTGTGGATGGACATATGGGCCATCTGTTGTACGATGTGATTACGCCGCCGCCTGCTGACCTAATGCTGCAACCCCTAACCCGCCTTCGGCCTACCATTCGTTGGGACACTCCACCGGAGCGGCTGGATTAAGTTGAACACGCCAATTCTCGTTTGATCACTGAAGTTAAGCAACGTAACCCCAACTAGTAGTTGCATGGGTATTGCGAATTGACTAATAGACTGTCATATGCCGTCATAAATATGTCCAGGTACCTAGAAATAGTAAGGATCGGTTCCAACGACAGGCATTTAATATATTCAGAAGGAACTTTTGCATTTATAGGCCTCGTGTGTAGGGGCAGACTGGCAATGTGGACGATGTGGGGCTTTTCACATGGAACTTCAGAAACCTTTTTTTAGCGCGAAGTATAAAATACTATTTGATAAAAGATTTTGTCGGTTCAAATGGAAGCCCTTTCACGATGTTATTTCGCCCCTGGATGTCAGTGGTCCAGTGAGATGCATGTCGTTTTTCGTGAGTCCTAAAGCTGTTGACGTACCTGTGCTTTCGAGAACTTGAAACCAGACGAGAAGTTGCAGTGTTACGTTGAATTTCCAAAATGGTATCGATCTTGCAAGATCTGTGGACTTTTTCTGTTTAATTGGTGTTTTAGGGCTCTTCAGCTACAAGGTCATTAGAGCCTCGTCCACTTCATAGTTCTAGTGCAGAGACAGCACAAACATTACACCAGTGCGACGATTATTGGGTATTAGCAGTACCCAGTTTTCCCAAGCGGCCACCAATGTTAGTACTAGCTGAGGTTGCGTTGCTTAATTTCAATGATCAGCCGAGAACTGGTGTATCCAACGCAATAATCCGCCCTTTGTGAACGGTGTCAGGTAGAACTGAAGTAAAGAAGGTCATCACCTAGAAAAACTCATCGTAGATGCCCATTTTGAGGCCCTTACTGATCTGTAGGTTGATGGATTCTTTTGGGACTTTATTAATTGAAGTGAGGCTGACGTTGACGGACAAATTCCCTTAAGATGAAGGCAAAAAATGTAAATGGTCTAGAGAATGAAGTAGCGAATCACATTTGCTAGACAAAACGGTCTAGTGTCTTGTTTAGACTGCACACCTGAGTACATGTTGGGTACAAAATCAATATTAAGGAATGTGGTAGCACATTCCCGAAGTGAACTCATGGAGAGAGCGACTTTTTAAAAATTCAAAAGCTGTAACTAAGAATTATTGAAGAAAGATGGGATCTTCTGGTCCGAAAGGTTTGACATGAAACTTTCTGCGTGCTATCGATCATGTAGAGTCTTAAGAGTTACATTAACTTTGTAATCAGAGGGCCTTTTGGGAAATGTGGCGACCGTCAAGCTAGGCTACATCAATAAGAATTACTCGCCGTTGTCTCTAAAATACCACTTATATTCTTGTCTACCAGAGTCACCCATTTTCCTGTCTATACAGTCTGGTTCCTATCTATCCCGCTGTAACCTAGAATACTGGGGCAAGCTGTTGGATGGTATTTTTATGCAGCCGGCTGCCCATCTAATGCCGCAACATCTTACTTGTGTTGGCCTCCTTCATATTGCCCCGGGGGTGGCGAGCTCCTACACCTGAAAATGCTGCCGAACTACACGCATATTTTATTCCATATAGCAAGAATTCTTTTATGTGCAGGTGACATAATGCACCCCATTGCTTTACTGTTACACTGTCAGGATCTGTCTTGTAGCCATAGAGGCGCAGACTGCCTGTTATCAGCGAATGATAGTTGTTTGGGAAGTGTTTGGTTATGGCTGGCTCGCCATCAACTACTTCGTCAATACGGAGATTTAGCACTAAGTAACGTAACAATTGCCTCCGCCATTCTTCCCATTGCACGTAAGCCAGCATCAGTTCGTATGAAGCCTCACTCGCATGGAGCATCATGCGGCGACTCCGCCCAATGGGACAGCTGGCGCATGCGAAGTTTGAAAGTTTTCCCAATACTAGGGTGACCAGACGTCCCGGTTTAGGTGGGACAGTCCCGATTTTAGAATTTATGTTCCGCTGTCCCTCTCTTGTCCCGGCGGGACGCCCGTTTGTCCCACTTTGTCGGTGGCTTCTCGGGAGCGGCGAGTTGCGTTGGACACACCAGTTCTCGTCGGATCACTGAAGTTAAGCAACGCAAGCCCAGTTAGTACTGACATGGGTGGTCGCTCGGGAAAGCTGGGTACTGCTAATACCCAATAATCGTCGCATTAGCGTAGTGTCTGTGCAGTATATGCATTAGAACTATACAGTGGACGGGTCTCTAATGACCTCGTAGTTGACGGGACCTTAAACTCCAACAAACAACAACAAAAGGTGGCTTCTCAGAAGCATGCACTCGTCAATGAAATACGTGTATAGAGCACCCACACAGAATGATCCTTCTAGTTTGGCAACTGATCATCGTCAGCATCAAATTAAAATATCAGGCATCCTGTGCCTGACCAATCCTGTGACCGGTAGAATCAATGGGTATGGTTGAAGTGGAGACAGGGAAGTGGAGTCCTGTGTGATAGGAGGGTCCCAATCAAGTTGAAAGGGAAGTTCTGCAGGGCAGTGTTTAGGCCTGCTATGCTATATGAATCGGAGTGCTGGGCAGTGAGGAAGAGCCACGTCTAACGAATGCAAGTTGCTGAGTGGGGTGTTGAGAGCTGATAGAATTAGGAATGAGTATATTAGAGCTAGTCTGGGAGTGGTGGGCATCGCCGAAAAATGAGGGAAAATAGGTTGAGATGGTATGGACCCGTAATGAGAAGAGGAACACGTTAGGTCCAATTCAGGAATGCAGGTGGTCGGCAGCACCCGGGGCAGGGGGAGACCGAAGAAGATGTGGGAACAGGTTGACTGTAAGGCAAGGCGCAAAATGAGGCCGCAGGGTGACGCAGCGTAACGCAGCCCTGCGAAATTCTGCTAGCAGGCAATCACCACACATTGAATCGCAGTTTTTCAACATACTGGTTTGCAATTTGCGACAACTAAAATGGCTTTCAACGTAACAGTGATTGCCTGCTAGCAGAATTTCGCAGGGCTGCTTCACACTGCGTCACCCTGCGGCATCATTTTGCGCCTTGCCTAAGGCTATGGCAGTGTGTGAGGTGGAGGGCTAGAACCCGGAGACCCGACTCTGGCGCAAGCGGGATAAGGGTATGATGATGCATCCTGTGCTTGATGGACACACATTCAAGCTCTAAGGTGCAGTAGGTACGAAGTCATAAGTTTTGTTTTTTGCTCTTCAGGAAAGGGCTCTTCAGGGCACTCCCCAAAAGCCCCCGTTCCGCTTTGCCCTCTGGAAAATCTGGTCACTTTACCCAATACGTTCTGTGCAAAGCACATTTACGTATCCAGCAAACTCTCTATTGGTACCAGAATCGTTCCTAGACTGAGGTAGATGTAGCTTCTTTCTGGCGGGAGAATGAGGCCCCCAGTAAAGCTTTCCGTCGGATAGGAGGCAAAGCCGTAGTCCTGATCTTGCATGCGATGTCGATGTCCACTGCATAGTTCTAATGCAGAAGCTGCATAGGGAATTAGAGGTACCTAGATTTCCTAAGCGGCCACCCATGTTAGTACTAGCTGGAGTTGCGTCGCTTAATTACAGCGATGAGACGAGATCTGCCATGTCCAACCAGGGGTGGATCCAGAGGGGAGAGCAATGCAGCAATTGCTTCCCCTTCAGTGCCTCAATGGGGCGCATATTTCAACTAATGCACGATTCAACTTTGCAACTGATGTATTCTTGCGTTTGCTGGTACCATTTCCATACTGCATGTCCAATTCGCAGTTGGCTAAACCACTGAAGATAGGGCATTGTCTAAGGGGCAGTAGTGGACCTATTGTAATTGCTAGCTAGAGTTACTAAGGGATTCGAAATATTTAAAAATATTTGGGGCTCATTTTTTTGAAGTGCTCCGTCCCCGTGTCCAACGCAATAAACCGCTCCCCCCCGACCAAGTCGTGCGTATTTTTGTTGTTTGTTGGAGTTTAAGGTCCCTTCAACTACGAGGTCATTAGAGACCCGTCCACTGTATAGTTCTAATGCATATACTGCACAGACACTACACTAATGCGACGATTATTGGGTATTAGCAGTACCCAGCTTTCCCGAGCGACCACCCAAGCC
>JAAFCE010009109.1:12723634-12734593 GCA_013389805.1 Trigoniulus corallinus
TTGTTTGTTGGAGTTTAAGGTCCCTTCAACTACGAGGTCATTAGAGACCCGTCCACTGTATAGTTCTAATGCATATACTGCACAGACACTACACTAATGCGACGATTATTGGGTATTAGCAGTACCCAGCTTTCCCGAGCGACCACCCATGTCAGTACTAACTGGGCTTGCGTTGCTTAACTTCAGTGATCAGACGAGAACTGGTGTGTCCAACGCAACTCGCCGCTCCCAAGTCGTGCATAGCCGGTGTAGCACAGTCGGCTTCAGTGTAAGGCTAGCCTAAGACCGGCCCTGCGCTCGTATATTAATAAAAAAATTCACGTCTGATGGTGGTTTTTCACGTTATTAGACAGCTACAGTGATGTACACTTCAGAAATTGGAGGTTAGTGTGGTTTCTATGACTATAACTGTCGGAATAGACCGCATGATGATGAATGTTCATTGTACAGTAGTAGAATAATCAGCGTGAAGTCTAGCTAATGACAAAAGTTGGTAGTTGGCTGTAGATTTTTTTCGGAGTATTTTGGCGGTAATATATATATATAACACTTTCTTTTTTAGAAATATTTTTCATTTCAGATAGTCTTTGCATGCCAGTTTTTTTCCTGTGACAAAGTTACTGAAGTATTTTTTTTGTCGATATATTTGTGGTTGTTGTGTGTGGATGTTCGCGTCATTGTATGTGGTCCGCACTATGAGAAGTGTCTTTTAGAAGCTAGCTAAGACGTAGGATTTTTCGTCTGAAATTCGTTCAGCACTTGTACTGCAGTTATTGAAGAGAAATGTCTTCATAAAATTGTATGCGACACCTTCCCAAAAAATCTCAGTGTGTTGTATAATGCTTACCATGAAAAAAAGAGGGAGAGAGAGAGAAAATACCCAGGGTGGTGATGAATGGTTGCGAGACCAAAGCAAAATACAGAAAGAGAAAGCTTATAGTCAAGTAGCTCGTGACTGGAATAACTGAAAAGGCAATTGGATAGTACAGTAGATAGAAAGCAGGTCTCTGAATCCCTCCTCATCCAGGGCTAGTAACCATTTACCCAAACTAATCAATATTGTAACGTAGCTTATGTGCAATGGATATGCGCCATATGTGAGTAATAAAAAATTTCATGTTCTTCATTTTTTAATAGTTATTCTTCTAAGGATGTTGGGAGAAAGGGGGGAAATTTATCATTTAGACCCCCTTCTGATACCGAGATGGAGCTGGAGGTAGATGTGGAGTTGGAGGGGCCCAAATAAGACGTTATTATAGCAGTTATTACAACTATTAATTATACACCAAGCTATCATCATAAGATGATATATAAACTTGCCAAATGACGACGATGCGCCAAGTATTTTAAAAAGCAATGCTGCTGCGTTTTCACAATTTCAATAAACATTTATGTGTGTGGTGGTGAGGGACGGAGAGAGAGGGGAAAGGGTACAATATTGTCTCCATAATAAAAAATATATTGTAACGATGACGAGCAGCAAATATAGCAGAAAGAAATGGTAACGACCAGAGAAATTTTCAGATCAAAAATGTGAACAGAATTACAGTATTTTGAATATTGCTATAGGGTGTTGTTGAGTCTCACTCACACACACTCTCACCCCTTTCTTTTGACATTCAAGTTTATTTTCTTCTTCCATGATAAATATTCGTCTAAAAAGGTGGTTCGGTTGCACGCCATCAGAATTGGAAATCAGCAGCCATAATTATTACATTTTATGTGTTTTATATCCTTGCATTTGGAATTGTTTGAATAAGATGTGACTTATCGATTTTGAGGAGGTAAGGCAATTGATCCTCTATCAGGTTAATCAAAATAATGTTGCACTTCTTGAGGCGGCGAAAACTGAATGGGTTATAGGGTCTTTTGCTGTTATAGATAGGGGCCTAACTGTGAAATGTGATCAAATATGCGTAATTGGAATGTTGGAGACGTTTGCTCAGTGCCAAATACAGTACCTGAAATTCGCCTGCTTATGAGCATATTTTGAAACTCCGAAGTCGCCGCCTGTGTAGTGACAAGTTCTTACTCTACACCAGTTTTTCTCTAACTTTTCTGATTGTGGCCCAATTTGAAGAAAAGCATATAAAACGCAGTGGCCCACTAGCCCGTAATCTAACCCAGTTCTTACATGAAGTGCCGCCGAGTTGCGTTGGACACGCCTGTTCTCGAGATCACTGAAGTTAAGCAACGCAAACCCAAGTTAATACCAACATGGGCGGTTGGTAGGAAGCTTTGGGTGCTGCAAATTTCCCCTTTCCTACCTCCTCCTCACCTGCGAGCAGCCTTCTTAAGGTTTGGCCTGTTATGGCTGCTTGACTTACTCCCAACCCGTTAGCGAGACGCGACTATTTACATCATCGTCATCATCATACCCTTATCCCGTCTGTGGCAGGGTCGGCTCTGCGGGTTCTAGCCCTCCACTCCCGTCTGTCTCCCACCAGGTCCCCGTCCATCTCCACACACTGCCATGTCCTTAGCGACAACCTGTTCCCACGTCTGCTTCCGTCTCCCCTTGCCCCGGGTGCTACCGGCCACCTGCATTCCTGGCAAGGACCAAACGAGCTCCTCCTCCCCTCTTCTCATGACGTGCCCATACCACGTCAACCTATTCTCCCTCATTTTTGGCGATGTCTACCACCCCCAGGCTACCTCTAATATACGCATTCCTAATTCTATCAGCTCTCGACACGCCACTCGTGTACCGCAGCATTCGCATCTCGGCCACTTGAATTCTATTGGCGTGGCTCTTCCTTACTGCCCAACACTCCGATCCATACAGCATAGCTGGCCTAACCACTGCCCTGTAGAACTTCCCTTTCAGCTTGATTCCCACTCCGCTTGTCTGTCTCTACTCCAGCCCCCCTCCCCATTGATTGTACGGGTCACATCCAAGAGACGTGAATAGTTACATATGTAACAATAATAATGGCAGTCCAGTCGTGGTCCACAAACCGCATTCAGAGAAACTCTGATCTACACACATACTGTGAGTTACATGCATGTCCACTCTTCGTGCAAATTTGGACTGGGTCATTAGGCGTACCAGGATTTCCTCCGGCGGGGGATGATCTGTAGTGGTTTTGCGTCAGTTTCAGCATTTTTACCGGCCTAATTTTCTGCCCTACCAAACCTGATTCCGTAGTAGTAGTATTCGGCTCACTGTATCCTCACATGTAATAAGAGGTGAGTCGGATTGGCACTGCGTTTTAGGTGGAAGTTTTTCACAAGCCCTTTGACTTAGGAAGGTAATACGTAAATTTGTAGTAGGGGCGCATTTTTTTTGCTTGCGTTTATTGGTGTTTTAGAGCTCTTCAACTACAAGGTCATTAGAGCCCCGTCCACTGCATAGTTCTAATGCAGAGACTGCACAGACACTATGCTAATGTAACGATTTTTGGGTATTAGCGGTACCCAGATTTCTCAAGCGGCAACCCATGTTAGTACCTGGGCTTGCGTTGCTTAACGTCAGTGAACAGACTAGAATTGGTGTGTCCAACGCAATAAGCCGCTCCCTAGGGGCGCACTAACAATATGGAAGATTTTGGGACTTTTTAGTTTTATCGCCAACGTTGAATTGCATTTAATAAATGTAGTTGAAAAAAAAATTGTTGGTGGCCAATGTGGAACTTTCCAGTGCGCTCCTGTTGTTTGACGGCACCCATTCTGTTCATAAATGAACCTCTTTTTTAGGCGGAAGACAAATACAAATGTCGGAACAGAAAGGGGGTGAGTAACAAAATGAGGAACCAAATAATAACCTAAGTGGTTGACAAGGGAGCTATCTTATGGCAGCAATAGGGCCACTAAGGTGCGTAATGGTACAAAACAGGAGAGGAGATGATCCAGGCCCTAGGCCAGAGGCCAGTGGGTCCATCGCCGCCCCCATTAAATTTAATGCAGTTCTAAACTGTCCGAGCGTCCCTCACGCCCTGACATTTGTCCCAATGCCAATGCATTGCTAAGGCTCTGCAACAAGGCGCCTCGAGAAAGCCAACATTTAGAAAAGACCCCACCAATCAGAGAGGTTTGGGAACCCCAGGATTATGAACATTTCAAATGGCCGGTAGACTGCATGCTAAGGAAGTACCTCTGTAATTTGGCCGCCTAGGTTTGCCTACTAGGGTTTACCCCGAGGGTCGTAGACATGTTAATTCTTCCTTACACAGACCTAAAAAGAAAACGAGGGTAATCTACTAGGGTGAAATTTTTATAAGGCCACTTGTTCTTCACTGTTGATACAGGATAAGATTTACAGTTCGACTTTAAGATGAGAAAGTCCTAAAAGAAACGGCAGGGTTTACTATGTCATTAAAAACGCGTTAGTAGACGTAAGGCTTTACTTTAACTCCTGGTTTCAATGTTGAACTACCGGAAGGCATAATGAGAATGGAAGATTGATTACAAACGCATGCCATTTTTTCCTCCGTGTGTCGCATTTAAAAAACTTCGTAATTGGTATGAATCGTCATCATCTTAAATATCTCTAAAAGTGGCTTCATCAGCGGTGCAGCCATAGAAGTTTCATTCAAGATGTTTACACCCTTTTTGTGATTAATTTTTCTGAAACATGGATCTTGTATAAAAAGTTACCTTGCAATTGATGCTCCATCTGTCGTGCAGAGGTGTATGATAAACGGTGTTGCTCTGCATCTCATACTATCACTAACCCTGTTCCTACCTAAGGCAAGGTTGAATGCCCATTTTTGTTTTGTAAGACTCAAGAACGATACGCACTGATTTCAGCCTGGAACCATTATTTTTTTTTTTGCTTTTGCTGGTTTCTAGGACCTTTCAACTACAAGGTCATTAGATCCCCATCCACTGCGTAGTTCTAATGCAGAGATTGCACAGACACTACGCCAATGATTCTCAACCACTGTGCCGCGGCACTTTGGTGTGCCGCGAGATTCACGAGAATGTGCCGCGAGGTCGGGTACCCATCTTGTCCCTCTGACTGGACACAAGGGCGATATATTAGGCAGTGTTTCCCCACAGCCGGTTGCCAACCAAAGCTGCAACTCCAATGCTATTTATCGTCGTTCTACTGTTCGTTTGGACATTCCACCGAAGACAAGAGGCGAGCTCCTGCACCTGGAAATTTCGGGCCTTTACCCGTTCCATAATAGAGAGTTCTTCCACTTGCAGATGCCATCGTACACCACACAGGCCTACGGTTTTATCTCTCACCCGAAAGAAGGTGCACTCAGGGCTTCTCTCTCGCCCGAAAAAAAGCGAACCCACCTCGGTACAGTATTGAACCAAAAACTACTGACACAGTTACTGAGCGCCACCGAGGCAAGTTTTTGCATAGGGTTAGGTTACAACTTATATATTTTCTTTGGCGTTTGTGTGCCCCGAAATGTGTCGTTGTTAGTGTGCCGCCAAATTTTGAAATTAGTAAAAGTGTACCGTGGCGAAAAAAAGGTTGAGAATCACTGCACTACACGAATGTGACGATTTTTGGGTATTATCGGTACCCAGCGGTAACAGCAGCAATAAACCGTCCAACGCAATAATCCGCTCCCCCTGGAACCGTTTGACGCATTACTTTAAACTAGACCCTTTAACGCTTCACTGTTTATTAGCACCAAGAAAGCTCCTTGGTCCAACTCGCTCTTGTTTTCCTGTAATTTTCTCTGCGTAGTGTGAGACCATGTTCCAGGGGTCCTTATGCAGCCGGCTGCCAACCTAATGCTGCAACTGTTGGCCTGTTGGCCATTTTGATTCTTTGGGGCACTTCCTCCGCCGAATACAGTGAGCGTTTTCTGTAAGTCTACTTATTATAGTGCAGGATATGTATGATGGTTCCATCGCATAAGTATGCATGATGGTTCCATAGGGTGAGGACAGCATGGGGAAACACTGCATTCTTCATCGGGCAGGTTGATGGGCAACAATTCGCTCTAGTAATGAATGAGCTGCTGACAGGAGTAGGGAAATGGGTCCCTCAGTGTTTGGTATTTGCTGATTATGTGGGAAAGCTTGAGGCTTGACATTAAAACAGCAATGGAAAGAGGGGGCCTTAAGGTGAACATGAAGAAGACGGAGTACCCTATTTTCAATTTTTGTGGCCAGGGGCAAGGGGGGTTAGATTCGTTGTGGGGGTGAGGGGATACCAGAGGTGCAAGAGTTTCTCTATTTAGAATCCGTTCTCCACGGCAATGGGGAGATAGATCCCGGCATGACCCATAGGATTAATGCAGGTTGGCTGAAGTGGATGCAGGCAAGTGAAGTCCTGTGTGACCGCCGGGTTCCAATAAAGTTAAAAGGCGAAGTTTACAGAACGGTCGTTCGACCCGCTATGCTGTATGGCTCAGTGTTGGGCAGCTAGGAAGAACCATGAAAGGAGAATGGAAGTGGCTGAGATGCGAATGCTACGCTACATGAGTGGGGGTGTCACGGAATGGACAGAATCTGTAATGATTACATTAGAGGTAGCTTGGGGGTGGGAGACATCGCAGGGAAAATGAAAGAACAGTGGCTGAGGTGGTATGGGCATGTGATGAGGAGGGGAGAGGAGGAACGTATTAGGCTCATTATGGGACTGCATGTGATTGGGGGCACCAGGGGTAGGGAAAGACCAAAACGGACGTGGAAGCAGGTGGTGCGCAGGGACATGGAGGCGTGCGGGGTGGACGGGGACTTGGTGGAGGATAAGAACCCGCAGGCGGGACAAGATTGAGATGATGATGATTTTTGTAAGTCTACTTATGAGTGCGTTGCATTGCCTAAATGCTGCAGAGCTTGAGTGGTCGGGCGTTGTTTCTACCCCTTTTATCTTAATCAATTTGATGTGAGGCATAATACAGTTTTTGAATTGTGGTCACTTGGTTACCTTAACAATGGAATTTAACTGTGAAATAAATTTTAGCCTCTTGTTTTGCTAATATTTCACCTCGCAGTCGTGTACAGGCGACAAGAACAAAGGATTTTAATCTAAGGTGTCTTTCGTTGGTGCTCCTGAATTCTCGTACAACTTTTTTTGTACTCATTTTGAATTGTCTTTGTAAGCGAAAATGACTATCATTGTGATAAAGGTGAACAAAGGGAAACGGTGCTAACAAAGAGGGTGTTGTTAAATGTGAAGTGCTGTGAAATTTGTATAGATAAATGTCACCACATGGGAAAGTTGAAAATATAGTTAGACTGGCGTTCTTTCTAGGTCCCCACTCCCCCTTCCTTAAGCCCTTTAGTTTTCTACCCAACACCTTCATTTCTATTTCGCCAGCCCTTATTTTCAGTTATCTAATGATCACTTGCGCACTCCTGTTGTCTATTTTTTTCGCCCCTCCATCATCGTCTTATAATAATTTTTTTAGACGGAATTATAATCACTTAAGTGCTATTTGGCGACTTAGTATACAACTTAAGATGCAAATGAAGAAGTATAACACAGTAATTTAGCATAACTATTCAGAGGAAAATGAGAAAGTAAATTAAAGTATGATATCTTATCCGTGTATCATGTTAGATATTTAATTTTCGAAATGTATGCTGTAATTTAGTTTTCACACGGGTATATAGAGCACTACGCTTGTATTAAAATAGTAAATTGTGTTGTAGTTTATGGGAGGAGACTTCGTATTTTTGCCATCCAACTCCAGCTTACCTAAAACACCTTAAATTTTTTTAATCGAAATGCGACAAGGTTCTCGACAAGTGTCCTCGTTGGGTCTTCATCCTCTCGAGACCAACCGACTGTCATAAGCAACTGGCTGAATTAAATTCATTGCCGAAGAGAAGTCGTCAGTTCGTAGAGGCCACGATGAGTAGGAGCCTAACCCAGCCCGTACAGTCAAGAACGCGAGAATCGTAATCATACCCTTATCCCACCTGTGCCAGGGTCGGGTCTGCGGGTTCTAGCCCTCCACTCCTGCCAATCTGCCACCAGGTTCCCGTCCACCCTACGTACTACCATATCCTTACGGACAACCTGCTCCCACATCTGCTTTGGTCTCCCCCTGCCCCGGGTGCTTCCAAACACCTGCATTCCCGTAATGGACGTACCGAGCTCTCATTACATATCCATATCACCTCTATCTACTCTCGCCCACCCCCAAGCTACCTCCAATATACTCGTTCAGAATTCTATCAGCAGTCGACACCCCACTCGTGTCCCGCACCATTCGCATCTCGGCTACTTGCATTCTGTTTACGTGACTCTTCCTCACTGCCCCAACACTTCTCCATATAGCATAGCTGGCCTAACCACTGCCCTGTAAAACTTCCCTTTCAACTTGATTGGGACCCTCCTATCACACAGCACTCCACTTGCCGGTCTCCAACCATCCCCATTGATTCCATTGGTCACATCCTAGTTTATTTCCCCATTGCTGTGGAACACCGTTCCTAAGTACTTTACGTCATACACCTTTGTCAAAAGCTCGCCCAGAGAGAGTACGTCACCATTATTTTGATGAGAAACTGAAAAAAATTGAAAGACATGGAAATGATGGAGAGTCGAAAACCCCATGGTGCATGAACAGCCCTCACCAGATGACCTGAAATGTCTGCACAACGTTTTTAATTTAATTGCTGAATGTGGTTGAATTTGTCCGTTTATATTTGAGCGTTTTTTTGAAATGATATTTAGCCTGTGTTCACTGCCAGTAGGGCCCTCGGCAATGAGAACTCCACCCTAACGGAAATGTTTCAGTGTACTACACAGTAGTTAAATGATTTCCGTTTTAAGTTGCTGGATTTGCACCTTTCGTGGACTCGCTATGAGGCCGATTTCTGGTTTATCTGTTGTGTTATCCTATTTTTCTATACTCCGTTTTTAGTTATTTCTTTTATCTGCCATTATGGCTATTATTTTTTTGTTTATAATGCAAAATGGACTCCTTAAGTGCTCTATTGATGTTAATGAGCACCATTCAAGGAGACGTCGATTGCTCCAATCTGGAATTGACTTGCTTTTCATTTAGCTGATTACTCTAGGGAATTTGGTGAGGAGTCAACACATTCGAGGCACAATATTAATATAATTTTACTTAAGAGTATGCATCTTGCAATGAACTCTGAACTGCACGGCGTTATACTCCCGCGTATTTTTTCCCTGCCTATGTCATTGTCGGATACTATTAGCTCGCAGATGTGCAGTTGTTACATCGTTACACATTGTACAGGAGAAACTTTGGGCCCCCGGTGGGTCAGTGCAACGGCTCTGATGCAAGGATTTTAATTGGCAATTCGACGAGATCTCAAGGGCCGCAGATTGAACCATCAGACTATAGATGCTATAGTAGGTCGTGCGTGGTCCTTCAGCCTCAGCCAGGAATACATTTAAGGGATGCAGGACATCGTAGAAAAAATGAGGGAGAGTAGATTGAGGTAGTTTGGACATGTGATGGGAAGAACGGAAGGAGGAGGAAGGTAAGGATATGGTAGTGTTGCGTGGTCGGGAACCTGGGGGGGAGAGAGAGGGATATGATGATACAAGAGGAGGATGATACAACTTCATAAAACGTTATTCCGGAATATGTGCCTTGATTTTTATATGAAGATTTTAAGAAGATGCAAGGTGCCATTTCACGTTTTTCTTTGGTTTGCCGAGCCTGGTGGCTTCACATTTCACCAGCCAGGACGTGATTTGGTAAAAAGTGGGAGGAAGAAGTTTCTATCAAATGAGTAGAGTGAAGGAAATTGCTCTCCGTTGATGTCTGTGTTGTGAAAGGAAAAGTTTCAAGGGAGCCATTTGGTAACCTTGATGATGGTGTCTTGTCATCTTGTCTAGTAATGCACTGATCACTGCATATGAAATCACTAGCACTGAGCGCTGTTAAAGTTTGAAGACGACTGCGTCATCACCACCTTCAGTGCTTGCCTTTGCCCTAGCGACATCATTACTTTTTCTATTGACTATGGTTTCTCTTTCTCCTCTCAAGACGAAATTACGAGTTGTTTTTTTGCTTGTAAAGACGCTGTTGACAATACTCGAGCACCAGTTAAAAGTCGTTCAATCTCACGAGAAAGTTGGCAGTCAGACAAAGATGCATGGGCCCAATTGAAAAAAAAAGCCCAATGCAACCAATTCTAGTAATGAATGTTGTAAAGCTTTCTGTTTTTAGGTCTGATATTTCTGCTTACTGATGCACTTCTAAATAATGAAAAAATGACTGTAATCTAAAGCAGGGGTGGCAAACTGACGGCCCGCGACGTGTATTTGTGTGGCCCGCAACGACTGTTAATGGCTTTACTTTGTATGTGCCATAAAAAGGTGAAGTCAAAATAATCTTGAGAGATTAATGGAAGTAGATAATTTGATATTTCTGGCAAACATGTCCTGAAATAAACGGGAACTCCTAACCCCTTTTTACGTCTATGGCAGGGTCGGGTACCCATCTTGTCCCTCTGAATGGACATAGGGCGATATATTAGTCATATTTTTTTCTGCAGCCGGTTGCCGGCCAAAGCTGCACTCCTACGCTTATTTATCGTCGGTCTAGTGTTCGTTGGGGAATGCTACCGACCCCAGGGGGCGAGCTCCTACACCTGGAAATTTTGCCTCATCTACCCGTTGCATAGTAGAGAGCGTTCTTTCACGTGCAAATGCCATCGTACATAGCACGGGACCTCGCGGTTATTTTACTTCTCATCCGAAAGGAGGCGCACTCGGAGGCTCTATCAAGCCCGAAAGGAACCAACTCACCTCGGTCCAGTATCGAGCCTAGAACTACTGACGTAATTACCAAGCGTGCTACCCACTGCGCCACAGAGGCGTACCAAACACGTCTTAAAGTAATTCTGCACATTTGCTGTTGCTTTCCTCTCTCTCTAAAAGGGCAGTTGCGCTCTCTCCTGTCATTCTCCTCTCTTTCTCTCCTCTCTCTCTCATTCTCTCCTCTCTCTCTCATTCTCTCCTCTCTCTCTCATTCTCTCCTCTCTCTCTCATTCTCCCCTCTCTCTCTCATTCTCCCCTCTCTCTCTCTCATTCTCCCCTCTCTCTCTCTC
>JAAFCE010009109.1:12739593-12760670 GCA_013389805.1 Trigoniulus corallinus
TTGTCTCCTCTCTCTCTCTCTCTCTCTCTCTCGTTGTCTCCTCTCTCTTTTCTCTTTTTCAATCATCCATTGGACAATCTTTTTTTATCCATTGTTAGGTGTTCGGAGGTTTTGACTAGATATCCCCTGGGATGCAAGCAGACTGAGTTCAGTTCCCCAAGGTGGCAACCCCTACTTTTATTTTCCTCTTTCTCATTTTAAAGGCTGTACTAAATGGCAAACAATTTCCCCTTGTTTCTGCAGACATTTCGATCTCCAACACTACAAAATTAACAAGCATTGTCTTTTGTAAAAATTGAAGACAATCTAAGATTAATGAATTTTCAAATTTTCAGGTTAGTGGTGTTTGTGTAGGCCCTATCTATGCGTGTGTGGTTTCAATATCAAGATGGATACAGAATGTTCATTGAAGAAATTTAAGCTGTGAAAGGTAATGAGATAATATTTTTACTTTTCTGTTTTCTCGCATTTAAAAAATAAGTTGGCTTTCTTTGTTTCCATTGTACTTTTTAATGTAATTTCCAATCTGCCTCGAAATTCTCATTTGTGGTTACTTCAACTTTTCGACTACAAATCGAAAAAAAAACATCTTAATTTACTTTAAACGAAACGCCGTTTTTTTTCCCCCAATTCAACACGTCTGTCCTGGTGGTTTTAGACATAAATTGCTTTGGACAACACTCTAAACAATGTTTGTAGATGCTCGTAGTAAAAATGCCTATTGAGTGCCGACTTCACTTTATTTTCTTCTTTTACTGCTTTGTAAATGAAGGGCCACTTTTAAAATCCAAAGTGAATACCCTATGAACCATTCACCCCCTTAATGTCTACAATATCGATCATTTTAACAATGCAAAACCTTCTCACTACGGTTGTCTTCATAAACTGTATTTTCCAAGTCATTCCCTGTATGTGGAACTTGTTTAAGGAGTTCATTTTGTGAATGCAGCTAAGTCAGTTTACTCGAGAATGCCTCCCTCACACACTGTGAGAATGAGTTGAATTCCTATCAGGGTGATTTAGTTAAGGCAATATTCAGAGTGTCTTTTATGTTGTGCAAGAAGTGCGCGAAGTGTCCTATGCAAAACATCTTCTTACTGGCTAAAAACTTTTTTTTTTTTGAGGAAGGAACGTGAATTGAATTTTGATCTACCTTTAAAATTTAAACACAACTTAGACCCTATTAAAGAAAGAACACAGTCGTTCTATGGATATTTGATTGAATGGACTCGAGAACTATAACTCATGTTCAAAATTAAGAGAATAAGCACATTTATGAAGATCTTTCAAAATCCTCTGGACAGGATTTAGTACAACTTGATATGAGGACAGGGTAGGGTACAATAGCAGTTTAATCCTTAGAACAGGGGAAATACTGGTGCAGAATCGTGAGTAATTCACGTGTGACCAGCAATGTTCAAAGCTGACAACGCAAGATAGTGCTGAAAATGATGCTAATGAGGGTTATGGCAGCTCCTAGGTGACACACAGGTTGCACAACGAGTCATCTTTCTTTTTGAGACAGTTGATGAGTCCCTCAGACAGCTGCACTCACTCCAGCACCAAAGCACTTCTCAGTCACTTGATGGTTGTGGGAGGTGGTAGGTGAATTGCAATTGCCCTTCCAAGTACGTCCCAGACATGTTCAATGGGATCCAAGTCTGGAGATCTGGCTAGGCAATCAATCTGTTGACTACCTCCTCTGCAGATATTCATCCACTTGGGTCCTTAGTGACAGAGCATTCTCATACATAAAAAAGGAAATAAGCCAGCTGCACCCTGAGAAGTCGCACATAAGGATCTAAGATCTCCACTCCTATACCTTTAAGCAGTCAGGGATTCTGTGTCGAACACGTAGTGGTGTGTGGCCATCCAACATGAAGCCTACCCACGCCATGACAGTCCCATTCCGTGATGTTGGAGGGGTGATAGTGGGTCCCGTTTTTGCTCCGGATCAAGGTTCGTCTATAACTTGTGTCTAGACTGAATCTTGATTCGATATTCAAGAGATCGTAACTCCACTGAAGTTGAGTCCAAGCCTGATGTTTTCTGCGCCATGCTAGACGTGCTCCTTTTTGTGAGAGAGTGAATGGAATTCAAACAGCAAGTCGTCTGACCTAAAGCCTTCGGATAGCAGTAACCATTGAAACTACAGTTCCGTGATAGCAGAGAGCTTCGGGGCTGTAGCAGTCCTCTGAAGCCTGGCTCGATAGTTCTAAATACCAATTGTCACCGGCTGTTTTGGGTCTTTGACGCCGTTGCCCAAGCTTTCTGCATGTGTATTCAGTCCCCTTGAAACTGTTTCCACGAATTACGGACGACACTGGGTGTTACGTTGAGTTCACTTACAACATGCGCTAGAGATCGTCCTGCTTTCAATCCATTATTGTCTTCTGGACACCAGCCGGAACCGTTTAATATATTACTTCAGGTTAGGCATTTCATTGTGCCCCTAGAGATTTACAAGTTATCACTGTGAGTCGGGGACGCTTCTTTGTCCAGCTCACTCTTCTTCTAATGTAGTATTCCTCCACATAGTGGGAGACCATGTTCCAGGTGTCCCTTCCCACCAGCATGGTGTTGATGACAGGAGTCTGGTGACCCAGGTCCACCTCCAGCGCTGTGCGCCGAATGGTCCATCTGCCACAGACGACGAACGTGTGAAGGGCGTCCTCGTCCCACGGCGTCGCCTCTCTGCAGTCGCTCTTTTCCTTTTTTTTGTTGGTGTTTTAGGGCCCTTCAACTAAAACGGTCATTAGAACCCCGTCCACTGCATAGTTCTCATGCAAAGTCTGCACAGACACTAAGCTGCTACGGCAGTCTTTGGGCATTAGCACTACCCAGTGTTCTGTCTACCCATGCTAGTACTAGCTTAGCTGGTGTGTCCAACCCAATACAGCTGCTCCCGCGCCCTTTTCCTGCCGATCACTAATTAGAACGGGTGTAATTACAACTTCTAGGAATAGTCAATTTTACACTTTTAGGAATAGTCTTCAACTAGTGCGGACACTTCGTCATCCCATGAGGGCAGCTTATAAAATGTGGAGTTCTCTATTTTCTGTTTCTTTTATGGTTCGTAAGTTTTTTTTTTTACTGTTCCCTATCACGAACTGTTTTTTCAAGTTACTGACAATTTTCTACATTCTGAGTATGTATTTAGCTGGGCTTAAAGAGCCTTCCTTCAGAAGAGAAATAAAACAGAGGTCCCATGTGATGTACGATTGCAATATGTATACTGTGCAACAAAAGTAACACTAATAATTTGGAGAGAAGTAATTTTTTGAAATTTAGAAAGAAGTCCGTGTAAATTGCACCTTTTATAGATGTTTAGATAAAATGCAAATATTTTCTTCTCCCCTGACACTTCTGGCGCCTTTAATATCCTGGCGTCTGTGTGCGTTTCACACATTGCACACTGTGTACGATGACATCTGCATGTAAAAAGGGAACCCTCTCTACTATACAACGGGGTAGGTGAGGCAGAAATTCCCAAATGTAGGAGCTCACCGGTGGAATTCCTCAACGAACAGCACACCGACTATAAATAAGCGTAGGGGTTTCAGCTTTGGGCGGTATCCGTCTGCGGAAAACCCTGTGCTGTGTGTCATCCTTGTGTCCATTCAAAGGGACAAGGTGGTCTATCTGGCGGCGCCCTATCTTTACTTTAAATCCTCCTATATGCAGTCGTGTCACCATGTGGAGGCCATCAACGTACATATTATTTTAAGTGTAAACAGTGCTTATGTTTGCTAATAGTTTGTAGACAGTTTGCCTTTAGTTACTGTGACACCAATTTGTCATCAGTGTTTGGTCCATAAGGTGACTTGAGGGGGTTAATCACTTATCAACCCTAATAATTTATGAAGACTACGTTCAGCTATTTTATTCCTCTTCTGACGTCATTTCATAGCTTATCTACTTTTATTTTTCAAACTACAATTTTGTGTGACATCTTTGTATTCTCGTTAATGTTGCAAGATAATGAAGCAATCTCTTGAGAATCGTCTTTAGGAGATGAAGTTGGAAACCGTGTAATTTTAAACGCATAAAATGCTTTAGTTAACGAGGGTCATAAACCTGATAGATATGAATCTGACGTCACATTATGTCAAGTGTCATATTCTGACTTGGTTTGTGACCACTGCAATCCCTTTGGTGGCTTCCCGAAGGATTAATGGATCTAGCAAAAGCTTTAAGAAGTAATTATCCATGTGGACATGTCATATTCGTTCCCAACACTCGTGTGCTGCCGTGATGATTGCTCGCAAACTAAACTTGTCAAACTCAAAAATTTGTTTCGCTGTTATGAAACTGTCAGGTGATCCGAAGTCGTTGTGACCAGAGGCAATTCTGGTAAGTGGATTTTATCCTGACAAAGGACACAACCTCTTGAAAGATTCCATTCTCGACTTAACAACTCTCTCTGTCTGTGAGCATTTGATGTCGTTGGATGTGGATATGGAGTAGGTTTGACCACTGTGTAGTTGTGACGCATCCTTCAAATGCTCAAAGAGCTTCAATAGCAACAAACGTTGCTTGATTTTCTCAAGGATATCCACCGAGGTACACATTTGTTGCAAACTTTTCCACTTTGTCATAAACTCTTTTCAATCTTCATAATCTTCACCTGACAAATGTTCTTACTCTGTCTTCGGTTCCTTAACACTTCTTATTGATTTGTGGTGTACTTTACATCCAAACTTAATGTGAATGTAACCGAGACCTGTTTAATTAAGAAATGGGAGTCCTCTGCTAAGAGTTCTTAAAAACTTGCAGTTGGTAAACATTCCTGTACTGGGGTTAGACCAGCCATGCTATATGGATCAGAGTGCTGGGCAGTGAAGAAAAGCCATGTAAATCGAGTGCAAGTGGCCGAGATGCGAATGCTGAGGTACACGTGTGGCGTGTCGAGAACAGATAGAATTAGGAATGCGTATATTAGAGGTAGCCTGGGGGTGGTGGACATCGCCGAAAAAATGTGGGAGAATAGGCTGAGGTGGTATGGACACGTCATGAGACGAGGGGAAGAGGAGCTCGTTAGATAAATTCCAGGACTGCAGGTGGTCGGCAGCACCCGGGGTAGGGAGAGACCAAAGCAGACGTGGGAGCAAGTTGTCTGGCAGGATATGGCAGTGTGCGGGGTGGACAAGGAGCTGTGGGGAAACAGACGGGAGTGATGGTAAACATTCCTGTGTTTTTGCTGAAACAGACGAAACTTTTCGAAAGCTTGTTGGCCGAATTGCGTTGGACACGCCAGCTCTCGTCAGATCACTGAAGTTAAGCAACGCTGGTTGGTAGTGAACGTTGAGTGCTGCTAATTTCCCCTTTCCTTCATTCTGTACACATACCTCACTCGCGAGCAGCCTCCTTAAGGCCGCTTCACAACAGCAACGGGAACGGAAAACGTATTTCGTGCAGAGGGGAGGGGCGACGGGTACGTCATGCAGTGGAGGTGTGCTGCCATTGGTCAAACGGCTTACGTTTAACGGGAAAGTTGAAATTTGGTCGACTTTCCCGTCCCCGTTGCTATTGTGAAGCGGCCTTTAGGGTTTGGTGGGAGCGGCGAGTTGCGTTGGACACACCAGTTCTCGTCTGATCACTGAAGTTAAGCAACGCAAGCCCAGTTAGTACTGACATGGGTGGTCGCTCAGGAAAGCTGGGTACTGCTAATATCCAATAATCGTCGCATTAGTGTAGTGTCTGTGCAGTCTATGCATTAGAACTATGCAGTGGATGGGTCTCTAATGACCTTGTAGTTGACGGGACCTTAAACTCCAACAAACAACAAATTAGGGTTTGGTTGTTATGACTGCATGGCTTACTCCCCAACCCAATGGTGTAACATGCTAACATACTGGTGCGTAAGGGACACCCGCAAAAGGTAATTCGCGTTCATGAACGTTTTTGGGAACGGCTGTATTGCGTTGAACACGCCGGTTCTCGTCCGATGAAGTTCAGCAACGCAACCCCCAGCTAGCACCAATTGGAAACACTGGGTACTACTAATACTCAAAATCGTCGTAACAGCGTAGCATCTGTGCAGACTGTGCAATAGAACTGCGCAGCGGACGAGGCTCTAATGACCATTTTAGTGAAAGGACCCTAAAACCACCAGGGAAACAAAAATGAACGTTTTCATACGTGGTGGAGACTCAGCTGTACAGCGGGTAGAAACAATCGCCGTTCTCTAGAAATGTTTTTAATTGCTCTGCAAGTGACATCAAACGCAAGCCTTTTGTTCGACTAAGGCAGGATCCGTTGGTCATTTTTGTCCCGTTGGGGCACATGAACGATTTGTTGGACAATATTTTACACAGCTGTCTGTCAACCAAATGCTGCAATCCCCGACTCTTATTTATTGTCGGCATGGTTTTTCTTAGTTGGGGGCCTTTTCCTCTATCGACTAAAAGGGGGGCGACCTCCTACACCTGGGAAGTTTGCCGAACTATACATCTATTTTACTCCTTGTAGTAAGGGTTCTTTTACTTGAAGGCGACTAACACGGGACCAACTGAAGATCTCTCTCCCTCGCCCCAAAGAAGCCTATCGCCTTCGGTTCGGGATCGAACCTGGATCGAAATGACCAGCATAGAACCAGAGTAGAAAATATAGGGTAGGAAAGAAGGGGGAATTCCCACAATTTTGCAATTTTTTGACATTTTGTACTGCGCTAATAATTATGGATGTTTGATACAAAAATATTATTTTTGGACTTCGAAATAAATGAGTGTAACATTTCGACGTGTGTCAGCAGTGGGCCATACCTACAATTTGGTTAATAATTATTATGGAACTGCACTCTGTAAGATCCATACATAGTGTGTGTCATTCATAAATAATGGATGTGCCGTTGATTATTTTGATGTTTACTTTGAGATACATATTCTAGATAATTTATGTATTTTTCCTGGTCGTGCAAACACAGTCAAATTATGCGTGGTTCCACTTGTCAAACAAAACTGGACTCCAAAAATAATAAAAAAGTTTTTATACTTACTACTGACCTTATTGGCAAATGTTTAAGTTGTATTTCCTTTTCTCGGCACTCGTGTACCTTTACTGTTGATTTATTTTTGGATATGTTATTGATGGAAATGGGTTAGGAAGGGGTGAAACTGAGAGGTGTGTGTCTTGCAAATTATTTGAAGTAGCGAATTAATTCCAGTTTTGCATATCCTCCCCTCTCCTTCACTGTATCACTTTAGTCTTTCTCTTTAGCTCTCTTTCTCCCTCCTGTACGACCCATTTCAAATTGAGGGCCTTAGTTGCGTGCATCTACTAATTAATGATCCGAGGTGAGAGACATGACTTTTGATACACTATGATAATCACCCGGTTTATTTACTTTAAGGAACAAGAGGATCGTAGTGGATTGCGTGTGAGATGCCCTAACATGGTAAGGTGGGATTGATTTTTGTTATTCTGCCTCTAAGCGTGTCTTATTTCTATTGGTTTTCCACGCGACTACTATGTACTAAGGCTTGCTACGATTCTGCTAACCCTGCGCTGTTGTTTGTTGGTGTTTTAGGGCCCTTCAACTACAAAGGTCATTAGAGCCCCGTCCACTGTGTAGTTCTGATGCAGAGACTGCACGGACACTACACTAATTCGACGATTTTTGGATACTAGCAGTACCCAAGCGGCCACCCATGTCAGTATTAGCTGGGGTTGCGCTGCTTAACTTCAGTGATCAGACGAGACTGGTGTGTCCAACGCAATTCGCCGCTCCCGCCCTGCGCTGGATTGCTTTGGAGAGACTAGTAGTTGTCCACAAGGGTTGGACTGACCAGCTGGTGTACCGGTGGAGTTTTACGTGGTGGATCAACAGACCACCGTACAGGGTATCAGTGTGACAGATTTTGAGGATTAATATTATTTTTTCAGATATGATGGTTGTGGATGGCCTTTTTAGCTTTTCCCCTAGTGCAGCGATTCTCAACCTTTTTTTCGTCACGGCGCACTTTTGATAATTTAAAAATTTGGCGGCACACTAACAACAACACATTGTAGGGCACGTAATCGCCAAAGAAAATGTTTAAGTTGTAACCTAACCCTATGCAGAAGCTCGCCTCGGTGGCGCAGTGGGTAGCATGCTCGGTAACTGCTTCAGTAGCTTTTGGTTCGATAATGTCCCGAGGAGGGTTGCCTTTTTCGCGCGAGGGAGAAGCCCTGAGTGTACTTTCTTTCAGATGAAAAGTAAAACCAAGGTCCCGTGTTGTGTACCATGGCATCTTCACGTTAAAGAACTCTCTCTATTATGGAACTGGTAGAGGAAGGAAAATTCCCAGGTGTAGGAGCTTGCCCCTTGGCTTCGGTGGAATGTCCCAACGAACAGTAGAAAGACGATACATAGCATAGGGGTTACAGCTTTGGTCGGCAACCATGAGAAAACACTGTGTAATATATCGCTCGTGTGTCCATTCAGAGGGACGAGGTCGGCACCCGACCCTGCCATAGGCGGGAGGAGGGCAAGTTACTTGTAACCTAGCCCTATGCATACATCAAGTGGGTGACGAGTATACTAAATACTGAACTACATTATAACTTTCTTAGCCAGTAGTCTGAACTGTAATACTCAGGCCCATTGGTTCAGCCAGTCTCTCCTAGGAAGGCAGAACCGCTTGAACTACTTGTATGACGTCACTTGATGTATTGGTATTTGCAGTGGCGGCACATTTCATGAATCTCGCGTCACAGTGGTTTAGAATCGCTGCCCCAGTAGAACGTTGTTCCCGGCGACGCCAGTGTTGTCGTACCCAAATTGTTGTAATAGCCTAGTGTCTGTGCAGACTGCCCTTTTCTTGAAGGGCCCTGTGAGATGAGGCATACGGTGGTTATACCAATTGGCTTAGCCCTAGATCTTTAAGGTCCTATATTTGTTGTGCTCCAAGTAAAGGTACAGTGACTAAAATAAAGCATAAACTAGGAGATAAACTGGGATGTGACCAATGGAATCAATGAGGATGGTTGGAGACAGGCAAGTGGAATGCTGTGTGATAGGAGGGTCCCAATCAAGTTGAATGGGAAGTTTTACAGGGCAGTGGTTAGGCCCGCTATGCTATATGGGTCAGTGTTGGCAGTGAGAAAGAGCCACATCAATAGAATGCAAGTAGCCGAGATGCGAATGCTGCTTTACATGAGTGGGGTGTCAAGAGCTGATAGAATAAGGAATGAGTGGATTAGAGGTAGCCTGGGGGTGGGGGACATCCCGAAAAAAAAATGAGGAGTAGTGGATTGAGGTGGTATGGACAAGTAATGCGAAGAGGGGAGGAGGAACTCGTTAGGTCCATTACAGGAATGTAGATGGTTGGAAGCACCCTGGGCAGGGGAGGCCAGAACAGATGTGGGAGTAGGTTGTTCATAAGGATATGGTAGTGTGTGGGGGTGGACGGGGACCTGGTGGGAGATAGGCGGGAGTGGAGATTAGACCCGACCCTACCAAAGTCGGGATGTGGGTATGATGATGTGGAACGAGCCTCCCTCTGTTTATTTAACGTTGAATTATTTTTATTCCTTGGGACACTTTTCGCCCACTGACGTCAGCGTGACGACCTTTTGTACTTGGAAAGTATGAACAGTGTATACCAATGTATATAAACAAAATTCCCCAAGTAATTCACCTCTGCAGATGACCTGAATACAGAAAATTGAAACCATTAATTCAGGTACATTTTTTTTGAGAGATCCCAAGATGATTTCTTTGCAATGACCAAACAAAATAGTGTTTTCCATCAGATAACCTTTGGAAGACCTTTAATTTTAATAGGAATTCTTCTAATGTGAGTTTTTGTCCTAACACCTCAATTATGAGCAATGTAAGCCTGGAGATGTTCAGGCGTTGCTAAGATTACGTGTTGCCTCAAGATCCAATAAATAGAATCAGCCTGCGGCCCTAAGATATACGTAGTGTTTTCGGTGATTCTAACTGGAGATCAAAATTGATTATTAGCATTTCTTAACAAGAAGGAAATGAATGTGTCGGGGTGCAAATTGGATTCTGAAAAGAACTTGAATTTATTCCGGCTTACAGCACCAAATATCATTAAAAATCCTGTTGTCTGGTGCTGAAAATTTAACGTCCTTACACCACCGTTAGTACGTCAGACAAACGGTGTTAGCCAAAAATGCTAATTAGGCGCCATGTGATCGGGTATAATGAAAGGAAAACTTTCGGAAGGATTGCAGTTTGCTAATTTCTAATTCAATTTGAATACACCGCAAGCAGCCCTGATAGGCCAAATTGGCAGTGGAGAGAATGGATCTCATTCCAAATTTCTAACTCATTGAAAACCCCAAGGAACCTGATTCATAGCATCTATTCTGTCATATCTTGTTTACCTGCTATAGCCTAATGGCACCTTCCTGCAGAAAGTTCTTCATCAAGACATTCCTCTTGACGTTCCAGGACTGTTCCTCAACAAGTTCCAGAAAGTTATCCTCACCAAGAGCATTCCATTGCTGAATGACCCTTGTGAGAAAAAAAGCAGTCTGTGCGTGCCCTGATCTGCTTCAATTTGAATGGATGATCATTTCTCCCCCTATACTCTGCCCCCTCCCCTCTTATCGTTTCTTCTTGCCAGATGAAATGTACCTACGCACTGAGTGTTGGACTACTGACTACCTGTGATCCTTTACTGAGGTCTAACCCAGAGCGGTTTGGCACATTACTTCAGACTAGACCTGTTCTCCTCTTATGACTTCTCCGGTATTTAGCATCTCTGCCTAATGCTTGTGTCTGGTTCATCCACCACCCAGGTGGCAAGTGAATTCAAAGACCCGTCTCGGTGGTTCAGTGGTAATGCCCTTGGCTCGGTAGGCTAATACCCAAAATCGTCCTAACGTCGTATTGTCTGTGCAGACTCTACATTAGATTGTGCAGCCAAGTTGCGTTGGACACACCAGTTCCCATGAGATCACTGAAGTTAAGCAGCGCAAGCCCACGTCAATACCATCAAGGGTTGTTGGTAAAGAACGTTCGGTGCTGCAAATTAAACCTCTCCTTCGTCCTTTCACCTACCTCCTTATCTCCCGCGGGCAGCCTCCTTAAGGGTTCATCCTGTTACGGCTGCCTGGCTTACTATGCAGTGGCTCCAAAACTATGCCGTAGACGGGGCTCTAATGACCATTATAGTTGAAGGGCCCTAAAACAGAAATGAAACAGAAATGGATTCGGTAGTCCGGGTTCGTTTCGATCACTGCTGCAATGAATGGTTTCCTTCAGGCTCCGTCCGCCGGGAATTCCCGTGTGGTGTGGATAATATCACCACTGCACGTAATAGAACCTAAGGTTCCCAGATGCAGAAGCTGGTGCCTTCCTCTTCCGGCAATGTTATATAGCCAGACAAACCAAATCGGAATGGCACTAGTGAGCGGCGAATTGTGTTGGACGCACCATTTCTCGTCTGATCACTGAAGGTAAGCAGCGCAACTCCAGCTAGTACTGACATGGATGGCCGCTTTGGAAAACTGGGTACTGCTAAGACCCAAAAATCGTCGCATTAGTGTAGTGTCTGTGCAGTCTCTGCATAAGAACTATGCTGTGGACAGGGCTCTAATGACCTGTGTAGTTGAAGGGCCCTAAAACACCAACAAACAACAACGGAATGGCACTACTGACTTTGGCCAGGAACTAAACCACCTTATCATGAATTTCGATACCAAAATGCACTGCCGGATGTTAAGATGTTGACCCCTGGTGTCGCCTTAATTGTAAGTGATTAAACGTTCGTGTCAATAGTTCAAATGTGTCATATTAGAAGTGGCAATAAAATATGAAACTGTCGGACAGGAACTGTGGCGTGGCGCCTTAATTTCTAACTCTATATCATTACTCGAAATATACATTAAGAAGTATTAATTTACGAAATGAACATTTTTGGGGAGGAGGGGGAAAGAAGAGCATCTTAAGAATAATAAACAGTCTAACATCTTTTAATTAATATATTAAAGGATTTATGTAGGATATTTCTGAAATGTATGTATGCTGAGTGGTTGCTTTTAAATTTTTGGCAGATATGGAAGGATTGAATTATGGCGCGCAACGATTTGCACTGACAACTGAAAAATATTTCAAAAATTTAGCTTCTACACTGCGAGCCGGTGCAGCGCCCCCTCCCCCTCCCTGCTTTTTTTGAACAATTTTCCAGTCGTAAATCTCTGAACTGAACAACATAATGAATTGCTTCTCACTTGACGATCTCATAAAATATCACATTGGGCTCAAGTAACCAGTTTAACTCAAAAGAATTAATAAGGCCGACCAAACTGCCTCCTGCTAAAATAAATCTATCATCGTCGTCATCGCATACTGTGTCCTTCTGTAATGTATAAAAATTGACAAAAGAGAGGGGGGGGGGAAAGGCATTTTTGGCAAGCTATCAACTTCCGGTGCCAATAATGACAATGGGCACATTGTGTGCCTTCTATGAGCAAGCTTATGATAGTAGATATACAAGACAGCATTTTATTCGATATTTATTAATTATAGAAGGGTAAATATTGAATGGCCATGTTACCGGATTGGACCATTAATCTAAATGAGTATTATAAAGGTATCTTATTTAGGTAGTTAATACCTCTTTTGGGTCGATCATCATCATCTAAAGACGATAATGCCGTGGCAGTTAATAATTGGGTCATTCATTGCATTTTGAAAGTCATTGCATACGTGGGTGAAGATTAATTCACGTTTCCGTCATGCGTTATGTCATATTTATGCGACGATATAGGCCAATGTGGGGTTGGGTACTGACATGAGTGGCCCCTTGGGAAAACTGGGTGCTGCTGATGCCCAAAAATTGTCGCATTAGTGTAGTGTCTGTGCAGTCTCTGCGTAAGAACTATGCTGTGGACGGGGCTCTAACGACCTTTGTAGTTGAAGGGCTCTAAAACACCAACAAACGACATGTGTGGCCGCTTGGGAAAACTGGGTACCGCTAATACCCAAAAATCGTCGCACTAGTGTAGTGTCTGCCTTAGAACTACGCAGTGGACGGGGCTCTAAATGACCTTGTAGTTGAAGAGCTCTAAAACACCATCGAAACAACCAACTGCATCACAGTTTGTTTCCTCTACAGAATTCTCTGTAAGAGGGTCCTTGTGACCCACTCCACTATAAGTTTTGCGTTTGTTTAATTAATGCAGGTTTGATTTTGGACTGAGGTGCTTTTGGGTGGGCGAGAGGCTCTCATTGCGCCGTTCGTCGGATGGGAAGTAAAACTCTGGCCCTGTGTGGTGTGTATGATATCACCTGTATGTAAAAGAACCTTTGCTTCTTGGAGTAAAATGAGCGTGGTTCGGCACAATTTTTAGGTGTTGGAGCATGCCCCCTCCCCAGGCTTCATTGGAGAAAAAAGTGACCCAATGAAATAATATAGGTCGACGGTAAATGAATTTAGGGATTTCAACGTTAGGTCTACAGTCAGCTGCATTAAGAATACCGTTGACCAGATCGCTCGTGTGTCCCAACGGGACACGCTATCCTGTCCTAGGTGGGTAAAGGGTTTAGGTTAGTGATGAAGTTTAGGCACTGAAGGATGTCTTCCTTTCATTCACCGTGGCGAATTCCATGTTGTTTTCCATAAAAGTTGTAATATCCTATAGCTATTTATAATATTTATGCATAAAACCATGCGATTTTGAACAGCTGTTTTCGCAAAGTTTGTTGCACTATATTATGTAGTAAATTTCTGAAAATTACTATCGCTCTATGCAGGCAAATTAGGGAAATCCGCATTTTGGGGGCCAGTGTTGATATTCCGCAGATGTGCTGTTTGTTATTGTACCATAAACTGTCTGTGGCTTACTCTACGTCCTTTATGCAGGTTGGATTACACTGAATGGAATTGCAATTGGAACCACTAATTTTGAATTGGGATGAGAGGGACATTTGCTTCACCAACTGACAGGTCAACCTTAATGGCAGCCAATCAGAAACAGTTTGATTAGGAATCGCATTATTTAGGTCAGTTATAGGCAGAAGTAGAATTTTGGAGTTATTGTTATAAGTGAGGTCCTGTGCGACCGCCAGTTCCCACTAAAGTTGGAAGGCAAAGTTTAAAGAAGTGTCGTTAGACCCGCTATGCTGTGTGGTTCAGTGTTGGGCAGTTAAGAAGAATCAGAAAAGATGAGAGAATCGGTTGAGGTGGTATGGGCATGTGATGAGGAGGGGAGAGGAGGAACTTATTAGGTCCATGATGAGATTGCAGGTAATTGGGGGCACTAGGAGTAGAGGAAGACCAAAACGGACGTGGGAGCAGGTGGTGCAAAGGGACCTGGAGGCGTGTAGGGTGGAGGATAGGCGGGAGTGGGAGATCAGAACCCGCAGATCCGACCCTGCCTCAGGCGGGAAAAGGGGGAGAGGATATAATTTTCATTTAGTCCCAAAGAGCCACTGCACCATCCCGAAGAATATCTCCAGAATTACAGTAAGCGGCGCTGGAGGCTGCTTTGAACCATACGAATGGTACGTCTGGTACCCATCTTGTCCCTCTAATTGGACACACGGGTGATATATTGGGTGATATATTACAGACGAAAGCTGCTTATTTATGGTGGGTCTACTGTCCGTTGAGGCAGGGGGCGAGTTTCTATCCCTGGGAACTTTACCTCATCTACCCGTTTCATATAGAGGGTTCTTTTACGTGCAAATACCATCGTGCACCACAAAGGACCTCGGTTTGACTTGTTTTCCGTAGAAAGGCGCAGTCGGGGCTCTCTCACCAGAAAAAAGCCAACTCACCTAGTCCTGGAAAAGACAGGTCAGGACAGGTACTTCTGTAAATGGCAATAAAATCAATGATACACATGGGCTCCCATTGAGCTCCTTGGGCCCTGGAACAGTGTACCGAAGCTACGAACTGAGGCTGTAGGCATGAAATTGCAATTGCAGTGTTGTTAGTGCCCTTCACATGTAATAGACATTGTTGAAAACCTAGGAAAATAATACTGTCCATCCAATGGTCGATGCACGAGTTTTAAATTTGATTTGAAAAGAAATACAAAGGGCGGTATCATGCGGTGTCTTTAATATAGGACCTTTCCCCGCCTTTCACTTATTTCAATTTTATCCTTAGCAGCGCGTACCGCCCACGGCTTTAGTACCATTAGACCAATTTTAAAGAAGTCAGCAAACCAGTCATCCTTTGGTAATAAAATCTCACTGGAACTTAATGCAACTTGAGTTTTTTAAGACATTATTTCGTTTGCATAATAAAGCATGAGGGTGCTTAAAATGTATGCAAATTTCATTAAATTATACCTTCGACGAAGTTGAGCTGTGCGAGACTTAGTTTAATATCGTTTGAGGACCTCTAGTGATTTGCGTACCATCTTTTCCGATTTTTGCCCAAAGTTGACATTGATATGTTAAGTTGCGAGCGATTTTCATCTTGGAATGGACCAAAGTGATGGCAAAGGTGATTGTGCAAGTTCTACTAGACTAATAAGGTTTTAAAAGTTGTGAAGAATAGAAGGACATTTATAGTAAGGCAGGAATGAAATGGAGACCGGCAGTTACTTTTTACCTGGAAATTGTCACCGGTCCTTTGGCGTAGGAATGAGTTGAGCTACTGTCAACGTCGAGGGTGTGCAAGTTCTCCACTTGAACCACCAGGACGTTTTTTAAATGGGTGATGTTAAAAAATTGCACTTCGTAGCGTGCTGGTCAGTGGTCCCAGGGTTGGTCCTGGACCGAAGTAGTTGGATTCTTTCAAACGAGAGAGGCACCCAGTGCTCCTTCCCTCTGATGGCAAGTAAAGCTGTGCCCTCGTGTGGTGTGCACTATGTCATCTGCACGAAAAAGAGCCCTTTCTAAGTTGGATAAAACTCGTTGTTTGTTGGAGTTTAAGGTCCCGTCAACTACAAGGTCATTAGAGACCCATAAAACTCGTGTAGCTCTGCAGAATTACCAGGTGTAGGCGGGGAAAGGGTTGGTGGTGATGATTTACTGGTCTTTACTTTCCTTATACTGATAATTTAAAGTTGGCTTCAGGAATTGATGGTTGCAGGGTAGATCTTGCAGGATGGCTTCTTTTGGGTGAGAGTGTGAAGGCCCAGGCGCACTTTCTCGCCGATGGGAACCGAAAGCTGGGTTCCATTTGAGGGGAAGGTTAGTCCCGTTGTTGCGCGTAATACAGCCCGTTCTACATGGAGTAAAATTTCCAGCTGTGCAACTTTGCCCCCAAGATGGTGGTGAAAGAATTGTTAAACAATCTTTGGCTGTCGTTAAATAAGCAGGGGAGGTGATATTAGGCGGAGAGTAGGCCTATTAGGATTGATGGATGTTGTGTCTATTAATTACTTTCTTTGAGGTCCTTAATGCCCTTTGCCTGGCATTCATTTTATCTCTATTCTTTGTCTGGTCAGCAAAAGCAAAGAGGTCTGTATAGAAAATGTTGGATTTCCTCTTTTCTTCATCATATTCCCAATAAACTATTTTTGAATAAAATGTCACTTAATGAAAGGCGAGGAGTGACTCACACCGACCCTGTCATCTTTCTAATTAGGATGAAATTGACATTTTCTGATGTGTTGCCAAGTGGTGCACATCGTAAAGTTGCAAATGTCTCGGGAAATGAGTTGGCAACTGATGTGTTCCGCTGGAGACTTGGAAAGTCGATCAATTCTTTGTCCTCTTGACCATCGGCCAGAGTAGCAAATCATGTTGAAGTTTGTCTTCGCCAGGGTAGCCGCTGTCATTTTAACAGCGTTGTGATAAAGCGACCAGAAATGCATGTTGTAAATTAACTAGAATAAAAGACATGGACCATCTCATTGTATTAAAAATAACATTCAGAGGATAAAAGCAACTAGTAATTCGTTTCCGTCCTACGGCAGAGTCGGAACTCCAAGGATTGCCATTCAGTTTTGGTTTTGTGGCCCTAAACGGGTAAAATTGGCTTTCCAAGGGGGATGAGAGGTCGTCGTTATTGCTCCGTATGTCTGTTGCTTTGTAAGTTGTTTCTGCCCCAAATTTTTGTCCAATCCGACCCTGTTGACTCGCATCAGGGTCGAATTGAACAAAAATTGACATTGGTTTTAGTTAGGGCAATTTAGAGGGAGTCATTTATATAACGAGTTCTTCAGGTACGAAGTTTTGTTGTAGGCAGAAATCTAAGCCTGCCAAAATTTACTAATTCAAGCAAAAGAAGGCGTCTTGAAGGATGAATCAAAAACGTAGAGCTTGTCTAGTTTTGGCCGCCCGAAGACCACGAGGTGTCCAACTCTCCACTTTGACTCGATTATCGCGTTCCATCTGAAGCTTAGTGCATAAGTGCATACTGTAGTGAGCCTTAGTGCACCTGCCCATTAGTTTCCATCAGGAATGAAGCACAGTATCTCATAGGGCCGTCACTGATTGTATATTTTTGGCTCATCTTTATTATTTAAATATAGCATATATTAGTGGTTATTATATAATATTGAAATATAAAGTGTAACAGAGGCACATCCGGCCCTTGGGACAGAGGATTATTTAGCACAACCCAGATGACGCCGAACAAGACCACCCGTTGTAGCTGAACCACCTCATTGTTGTTGTTGTTTTTGTTTGTTTGTTGGTGTTTTAGGGCCCTTCAACTACAAAGGTCATTAGAGCCCCGTCCACAGCGTAGTTCTTATGCAGAGACTGCACAGACACTACACTAATGCGACGATTTTTGGGTATTAGCAGTACCCAGTTTTCCCAAGCGGCCACCCATGTCAGTACTAACTGGGCTTGCGTTGCTTAACTTCAGTGATCAGACGAGAACTGGTGTGTCCAACGCAATTCGCCGCTCTGAACCACCTCATGACTGTGCTTTGATTCAGAAGACAAAGTTGATATAGTGTGACTTTTAAAAGCGTTAAAGTCGTTTTATTTACCGGGCTGTTTTCTAGGTTGGATTTATGATCGATGAAAGGACGTCTAGTATAAATATTTGACTTACACTTATCTAGTGTACTTAGTGCATTTGATTCTGCGTAAGAAACAGTTTAATATGTGGGACACATCTTCATTTCACAGCAAATTTAAGCAGTATCCAATCGACTAAATGGTAGAATGGTCGATTGGTTAAGCTTAGTTTACTTAAAGGTGATCCTTTGTAGCAGCCACTGCTACTGCTGAGGTACACTGGATAGGTTATATACTGTTCCTAACCTACTTTTGTACACTTACGAGAATTTGTTTTGAGCTACCCCTAGTCTGGATAATCAGAGTTGGATGGGACCGGAATCCCTCGGATTACAGTAAAAGCATACAAAATACATATATAATCACAATAAGTACCTACCCGCCTCGGTGGCGCAATGGATAGCGTGCTCGGTAAAAGCGTCATCGGTTCTAGGTTCCATACTGAGCGAGGTGGGTTGGATTCTATCGAGCGAGAGAGATGCCCCGACTGCACCTTCCTCTGGATGAGAAGTAAAACCGAGGTCCCGTGTGGTGTACGATGGCATTTGCACGTAAAAGAACCATTTGTACTATGCAACGGGTAGATGAGGCTATATTTCCAGGTTTAGGAGTCACTCCCCCCGGTGTCAGTGGAATCTGCGAGTTCTTGCCCTCCACTCCCGCCTATATGCCATACGTAAAGCCTGCTCCCACATCTGTTCTGCTTTGCTTCAAATGACCTGCATCCCTGTGCAGCCAAGTTGCGTTGGACACACCAGTTCCCTTTCACCTACCTCCTCATCTCCCGCAGGCAGCCTCCTAAGGGCTCGTCCTGTTATGGCTACCTGGCTTACTTCCCAACCCTTCAAACTAATCTCTGTAGTGGACTAACGAGCCGTTGGATTTCAGCCGCCCGGGGCGTAGGCCAAATTCGCCGCCGCCTTATTTAGGTATGAAAAGAAATGGTTCAGATTTTTAGTTCAAATTTCAAGATATTATTATTATTCATTGTGAAATTTTTCCGCCCCCCCCTCCCCGCCAGCTCTAATGTACTCATTCTTAAATGCTTGTAAATAAGAAGTAATCGCTATTAACTTCAAGGGCCTTCAAACAATGATAACAGGTGGTAGTTTGTTGACATTTGCGCAAGACCCCAACTCGCTTTTTGGAATTGGTGAAGAAAAGTGCGTCAATTGGAGACAAATAGGCTGGCGATTATTAAGCGTAGTGCTTGAGGCGTTGTGTCAGTAGAGGCCTTCGTAAACATACCGCATCAAAGGGAAAAATAAAAATTGGGCATCCGACCCTTTCTTAGAAGGGGACAAGGATTAGTACCGTATTTATTCCAATGACAGCCGCCCTCTATTAAGCGCCGCACAATCAGGGCCAAAAAAGTAATAAACGCCGCCCTCCAGTAATCGCCGCAACGTTTTTTCGCTAGTGGTAAAATATTTTTGGAAGAAACAGTGAGGGTAGGCCGGCATAGCCTCACATACATCACCATCATACCCTTATCCCGCCTGTGGCAGGTTCGGGTCTGCGAATTTTAACCCTCCACTCCCGTCTATCTTCCACCAGGTCCTCATCCCCACACACTGCCAATACCTTTACAGACAACCAGCTCCCACGTCTGCTTTGGTCTCCCCCTACCCCGGGTGCTTCCGACCACCTGCATTCCTGAAATGGACCTAACGAGCTCCTCTCCTCTTCTCATTGTGTCCATACCACCTCAACCTATTCACCCTCATTTTTTTTGGCGCTGACCACCACCCCAAGGCTACCTCGAATATACTCATTCCTAATTCTATCAGCTCTCGACACGTCACTCATGTACCGCATTACCGCAGCATTGGCATCTTGGCTACTTGCATTCTATTGACGTGGCTGTTCTTCACTGCCCTACCCTCTGATTCATATATAGCATAGTTGTCCTAACCACCGCCCTGTAGAACTTCCCTTTTAACTTGATGGAGACCCTCCTATCACACATGACTCTGCTTGCCTGTCTCCACTTCACTCATCCCCAATTGCTTCTATGGATCGCATCAGACAGCCTTAGCCAATATTCCTGCGGGTTTCCAGACGCCTGGCTGGGTGACCCCAGTCAGAGGACGTTCAGTGGACCAGCGGACCCGACCCTGCCACAAGCGGGATAAGGAAATGATGATGACTGCCAATATCGTCGACAAAAAGCTCACAAATTATATAAACGCCGCACCAAAAACGCCACGAAATAAATAAACGACGCGGCGTTTATTGGAATAAATACGGTAATTATTGCTTTTAGTTTGTGGTTGGTTTGAGATGCAAAGAAGTGGGGAAGGTAAAATATCGCCTCCTGGTCCTAGATGTTGATGTGAAGATGGGCGTTATAGAGGCGGGGCCCATATTAATACATTCTGGTAAAAATAGTAGAGAGATAGACAGTTGTATTTTTATACCCCACTGGTTTCTGAGCAATATCACAATTTGTTTTCGCAAATGTCCTCCCTCACAAAAGGTTAATCGACTCAGAGTCGATCATCTGCGACTTATCGACTTCCTCTCTGTATTGCCAGAATATTCGCCAGGGGAATACGTTTGTTGACCGCTTTGGAAAGATCTGGATCAGAGCCTGTATAATCTGTCATTCGGCAATGTTGAGTCGACCTTTATACCCTTGTGACGGTGGTTCGTTACCACTAAAGCAGTGGTTCTCAAACTTTTTGAAATACTACCAATAATTGTAGGTGCACCATATACTCTCATCTACGGAGTAATAGGGGAGGGGGTTGTCCATTAAAGTCGATTGTCCCCAGATGGAAAATCATAGTGAGGACTCAGATTGGTTTATTATTCTGAGTCCGAGAAACTATTGAGTTCCTCTAAAACACTACTAGTGGTTACTGCAGATATTTGTTCAGTACTGGTGCTTGGGATGCTCTGGCCAGGTGTTGGAGAGACGATCACGGTGGGATTGAGCTTAAAAGATTGAATCCAACTTTAATTGATTTCCACACTTATTTTGTTGATCAATGAATTCTAAGAGAGTGTAAATGGAATCTCGTACATGAGACATTTTTGGTTTCACTTCTACCTCTTCCTCCGTGTTCGTTGTATTTGTGAAAGAGGCTGCTGGCCTCTTTCACAAAATCTAATATTGACCGTTTTCTGGCGGGTTTTGCCTTTTCCTTTTGTGTTGTTTTGGCTTTTGCCTTTTCCTTTT